>VWZZ01007554.1:56635-200006 GCA_013399095.1 Psophia crepitans
AAAAAAAAAAGAAAGCCATAAAGCCATCAAAGCCATCACTCCCATCTTCCACTTATTTTCCGGATAGCTACAATGAACAAAGTATGGATCACTGTACTCTACAGCAAGGTACGTAAGAAAGAAACTGATACATAAGTGATGGATTCGAAGATGCCTGCTCAATTCAAACACTCCTTTACTGTGCAGGTAGTTCAGTTGACTTCAGCAAGGGTACTACTCCCAGTCAGTGATGTCAGAGTAAAGCCTTGAATAGATTATCTGAATAAAGCAGAGTTACAGTGCTGTCATTGCAGCTCAGGCTCAATTAGAACGCGTTATGGTTTTACTAAAAGGAGTTTACTCAGTACCAGCACTTACAAGGGTAGATTGTCATGGAAGCAAACACTTGCCAAAGCAGAGTCAATAAATCAATGGGAGATGTGCTTCAGGAAACAGGCTTTGTTTTTTCTTTCTACCTAGAAGTATCATACAATAACAAAAGAACTAAATTTAAAAATAAAAAAGAAGGGGGAAAAGGTACTCCCTTAATTTAATTGCATTTTCTCCAGTACTTTAGAGAATTTATGAGAATGAGACATATATATCTACTAAGCATCTATTCCATCTTGAATTATACTCTCTTGGGTCAGATTTTTGGAGTTTCACTGCACGGGCAATGAAGTGAAGAATGGATCCAAATTGGTTTTAAATTAATCAGACTCACAGTTAAAAAGCAGAGCATCATCACTTAGGTTAAATGTCAGTTGTTCATCTTCAGATTCACGTATTTTTTTTAAACTTACCATAATTGACCTTTTCAAGTGTAACACCCAGTTAAAACCTGGAGAAAATTACAATATAATAAGAGAAGGACAATTTCAGTTATGACAAAGTCATTATATAAAAGATGAGATATGAAGATACTAATTAATCTCTTCTCACCATTTTCTACAGTAGGGCAATTACACTTTTGGATTGATGCTACTTGTAATGGATGTGATCTCCAAGCTGAATTAGAGGTGGGAAAAGGTAGGAAAATGAATTTAAAAAGTGAGAAAGGCTTCATTCAAAGCTGCAGAAGTCAGAGGCAAGATTATAATCGATTTTTGTGAGCTTTATATCAGGCCCTTAGCACACAAGTGAAGATTTGTTTAGGTTTAAATAACTTGAATAGAATAGATATCCCTTCAGCTATTGCATTCCCTTTGAATTTCCATCTTTGGTCCTCTTTTTCCAGTCATAGATTGTCTCTTGCAAAAATAGCGCAAACCTTCTTTGGGAAGAAGAATGAAAGCATCTTGTTGCAGGGCATCCCTGAGTAAGTACACAAGCTGAGGAAGTTTCTTCAATGCCACTCCTGTCCATGCCTGGCTTTCAGCAAGGGCCACTGCAGTGTGGCCTCTTGCTGTCATTGAATACAATTAGCACCTGGCAGCAAAACCATTTTTATCTCAGCTTATGAGAAAATTCATTTTTTTCAATTAAGCTGTGAAAGTTTAGGACAAAATAATAGACTGGCTTGCTTGAGTGCACCAGAACATGTTGGAAAGTAAGCTGTGTGCTTGCTGGGAGCCAGGAAGTGCATGCGTGGGCAAAGTTAGTGCCAAAAAGGAATTGTTCCCTTTAATCTTTGGCAGACGAACAATGTCAGTGATGTCAATGGGCCTATTCAAAAACTTACACACTTTGGCAGTTTGGGCTCAGTAGCTGGGCTGCAGAAACAGAGCTTTGGCCTGCTCCAGTTAAACCAAATGACAAAAATCTCACTGACTTTAGAGGGACAAAACACTAATAAATGAAAGAAGCTAGATCGTCACAATGAATAAAATGTTGATCAGAGGTCTTATTTCCAACAAGTCTGTGGTTGGCTTGGGATCATGTGAGTCATTCTGGGATGGATCTTGTACTTCTAGTGCAGAAAAAACTCCCACTGACTTCACAAGCAGTTTTGCTGAAAGTACCATTGAGTAAATCTAGGTTTGGGCTGCATCATTATCTCAACTTTCCCCAGTGAGCTGTGGTATTGTGTTTTAATTGGCATCATGTGTGTAAATCTTTCAGTCACATCTGCTACTTAACAGGTCTTCCTAGATCATTCATCATTTGTTTCTGAATTTTCAATGATTTAATAAAATCCTTTGAACCGAATAATGACATTAGCACTACAAATAAACTGAGTGATTTCATTACACTTCACATATTTTATTTTGGCTTTCATTGTTATGACAACCAAGCAGCTCTGTACATGTGGGAAACAAAACCAGTTTTATCTGGAAGATTATTTAATATTTTATGAAACTCAAATGAATCTGCGCTTAATAATGTGTGGACTCAAAATGAAAGCACACAAGCCTTCTTCAGGGTGAGATTACAAGCAGTTTCAACAAAGAAAAACAGATTTATAAAAACCTGGGTTTAAAAAAAAGCACACCATAAAAAATTCTTCTAACACAACATTTACAATTTCGGGTATATAATGTAGAACCTAATCAAAGCCCGCTAATGGTGACGGAAATCTGTTCACTGATTTCAACTGATGTCAACTCAATGCTTTGGATGAAAACTAATGATTTCACAGGGATATATACTCTACAGTATTGGGTCTAATCCCCATCCCTCAGAAGTAACATGACACCCATCAACATCGTTCTTCGCCCCACATCCACTGAAGTATTCATATGGAGGGGAGGATAGAGGAGGTTTGGGCATGTGACCATTCTTGGACATGGCATGGTCCCCAGATAGTCTTCCAAAAATTTATCATGTACATTTATTTCCTTTGGCTTTTAATAAGGAGACTTTGGGTAGCTTTTAACTGCAGATATAGTGCAGTGCATTTAGGCTCCCAGGCAGCTTACTGTGCAAGGGGTTGTGTGTGGGAAGTCCTGAGGGGCCACAGCTGTAAGCCACTGGCACCTCCATTAGGTAGGTGTCCCCTAATTCTCTTAGACATAAATGTTTAAGAGAAATGTTACTGAGTTGAAAGCATGGAGGGGGAAAGGAGGAAAGAATGTGAAGAAAGAGCAAAGGATAAAAATGAAAGCAAAGCCCTTTCATTACCTGACTGGAACCCACAGCAGGAGGCTGGGAATTTCTCTGAATATCTGATCATGCCACAAGCAAATGTGAAAGGAATGTGATGACCCCAGTGACCTAAAAGTAGAGAAAGTAGAGAGTTATTGTTGTCCTTTTTTAAAATTTTAAATTAGAAAGTAGAAGAAAGGATTAGATGAATATGATGAAGAGACGGGAACTCTTCTGTTCATATGCACCTTGATGATCATAAAAGATAGAAAAAATTACTCATAATATGAAACAGTTATGATTCACTGATGCTGTTACTGAATAGACTTAAAGTCTGGACAAATGAATTCCAGTGATAAAGATCAAAAACCCTACAGTAGTGAGTCCAGTGCAAAAGAAGCAAGCAAGCAAGCAAAGGTTATCTGAGAAGACAGAGCTTATAGTTCTGTGCTACGATACTCTGGACTATATGACAGATGTACAATAATGACTTTTTTCCTCCCTTGACTCATTTCACGTCTACCTGAAGGGATCTTGTTTATGATACTCTTAGCAGAATTTAAAAGAAAAAGGTATTTTAGTCTACTTTTTAAAGAGTAGTTGCATTTTTAAAACTAAAAATAGTTTTAAAAGTTCACTTTCAAAATGTCAAAATGGAACACTGGAAGTTGTGCAGATTTTGCATATTTTTTTTTAATATTTCCTCAAATTTGGAATATTCACATGTAATTTCCATCAATCCACACTAGCAGTTTTCAATACACAACATATTTCACCAACACTTTTTGAGAAGAAAATAAAAAAGCAAAGAAAGAAAAAGAGAAAGCTATTAGCTGGGTGAGATTGGTGCAGGAAGGAAACTTACATCTGACTCGAATTCTCCATTAGGCCAGAAAGAAAGCAAAAAACAGCTTGTAAGTGGCTGGTGTTGAGAGAGATTGATGGATATGGGAAAGGCTAGGAATGACCATAGCAAGTTCAGGATCCCTCAGTTCTGCTACCGAGTCATAGAATCATAGAATCACTAGGGTTGAAAAGGACCTCTGAGATCATGAAGTCCAACTGTCAACCTAACACCACCATGCGTACTAGATCATGTCCTGGAGTGCCACGTTTTTTGAATGTCTCCAGAGACAGCGATTCAACCACCTCTCTGGGCAGTCCATTCCAATGCCTCACTACTCTTTCCGTGAAGAAGTTTTGCCTAAATTCCAACCTAAACCTCCACTGATGCAACGTGAGTCCATTCCCTCTTGTCCTGTTGCTTGTTACTTGGAAGAAGAGATTGACACCCTCCGCACTACAACTTCCTTTCAGGTAGCTATAGAGAGCGATCTGGTCTCCCCTCAGCCTCCTCCAGACTAAACAACCCCAATTCCCTCAGCCGCTCCTCATAAGATTTGTTTTCCAGTCCCTTCACCAGTTTTTTTGCCCTTCTCTGGACATGCTCCAGAAGCTCAATGTCCTTCTTGTATTGAGGGGCCCAAAACTGGCAGTACTCAAGGTGCGGCCTCACCAGAGCTGAGTACAGGGGGACAATCACTTCCCTACTCCTGCTGGCCACGCCATTCCTGATGCGGGCCAGGATGCCATTTGCTTTCTTGGCCACCTGGGCACACTGCTGGCTCATATTGAGTTGGCTGTCAACCAGAATCCCCAGGTCCTTCTCTGCCAGTCAGCTCTCCAACCACTCCACTCCAAGCCTGTAGCGCTGCCTGGGGTTGTTGCGACCAAAGTGCAGGACTCGTCACTTGGCCTTGTTAAACTTCATAGAGTTGGCCTCGGCCCATCGATCCAACCTGTCTAGATCTCTCTGGAGAGCCTTCCTACCCTCTACCAGACTGACACTGCCTCCCAATTTGGTGCCATCTGCAAACTTACTATCCCCTCGTCCACGTCGTCAATAAAGATGTTGAACAGCGCTGGCCCCAAGATTGAGCCCTATCACCAGAAAATGTACTCTCTGCTGGCCTGGGAACCAGCTGCTGTGTAACACAAGTGATAATTTAAAGTAACATCACAATCATGGATAAAAGCAAGTTAAATGGCCGTAGGTCAATACATGCTGTATACGGAAATACAGAGAATAAAAAAATTAGATCATCTTTAATTTGCAGCTGCTGGCTTGTAGAAATTCTACTTAGAGCTGAACAGTAAAGCTTTATAGGTAATGGAGTTGATTATGGTCCAGTACTTATCTCTCTCACACAGAGCTGTTTGGACTTTAATGTTTGCAAAGGGCTTTGAGACAGCAGCAAGGAAACTATTATTTTGTTGTGTAGAGGTAAAGGCTTTTTGACTGCTTGGGAACTTGAAGTGATCATTTCCGGACTTAGTGCAGTGGAGTTCATTTAAAGAAATAACAGGAGAGAAACTACTCCCCACGCAGCAATTCAAATTATTTTAAAGAAGCCTAGAAAATTACTTTCAGATGGTGGCATAGTGAAGTAAAAAGGAAGGTTTTGGGCTGGGTTTTTTTCAAGAATACATTTCTTTAAATTGCCACTTTAAAAAAAAAGTGAAATCCCGGAATGGCAGCTCCAATATACTCAGTTTGTCAATAAATTTCGCAACACAGATCTGAAAGACTGTGGAAGTTGGTGCAAATGTTGCCATTTGGTTGTGAAGGATTTTTCTTTTTTCACACTCCCCAGTCATCTTGTGACACTGAGGACTTTACTTAATTTTAATTTTCTTTAAGTTTCCATAAAATAAGAATAAAATTACTTAGCTTTAGTCAATACCCCACATTGGGATCAGCAGGTGACAAGTGACAAACTTTGTAAAGACTGTGCTTTTGACAGCTCAAAGTGAAGAAGACAAAGTCAGAGAATTTCTCAACAAATGTATTTTAAAACCCCCATAGTATCCATAATACTCATCACTTGTGAAAACAAGTTATGATGGACTGACCATGAGAGATAATTTTTCTTATGGCAAATATTACAGAGTATGCCATTCCCGTGTATCTTTACTGCAATACGCACAATAAAGAAACATGTAAATGTAATATTGGTGGGAACGGGCACGATATATTCAGTAGATGGTGCACCAAGGAATATGAACTGTGAAAGGAATGTGTAAATTTTATAATTTTTTTATGCCTTTTTCCTCCCCATGATCTCTAATGCACAGCTTTCACTGCAGTGAAAGTTACTGAGCTTGTGTTCAGTAACACAGAGTGAAAAATGTGTATAAATATGGATAAAACAGATTGTATGTGGTATAGCAATTAACTTTGTAAACACAAGCAAAAAAAAGAAGTTAAAAAAAAGGCAAGAGCAATTAGAGTGATAATCTTTAATAAATCTTTAGTCAAATCTCAACTAGACTAACTCACAGAAGTTAAGATACATGAATGTAAGTTGAAGGTCAGTCATCTTCATCAATTTTATATAGAATCATAGAATGGTTAGGGTTGGAAGGGACCACAAGGATCATCTAGTTCCAACACCCCTGCCAGCAGCAGGGACATCCTACACCAGACCAGGTTGCCCAAAGCCCCATCCAACCTGGCCTTGAACACTGCCAGGGATGGGGCCTCCACAGTTTCTCTGGGCAACATGTTCCAGTGCCTTACCCTCCTCACAGTAAAGAATTTCTTCCTAATGTCCAACTTAAATCTCCCCTCTTTTAGTTTAAACCCATCACCCCTGATCCTATCACTGCACTCCCTAATAAACCATCCCTCTCCACCTTTCCTGTAGGTCCCCTTCAGGTACTGGAAGGCCACGATTAGGTCTCCCCAGAGCCTTCTTTTCTCCAGGCTGAACAACCCCAGCTCCCTCAGCCTGTCCTCATAGGAGAGGTGCTCCAGCCCTTTACACTAAATATCTGGTTCAGAAGACCAAAATACCAGACTTAAGAAAACTATCTTTGGTTGTAAATATTAAAAGTAAACACTTGAAATGGTTACAGGTTATTAAAATGGACCAATAAAAAATAAAATCTACATACACAGTTAATTTCAGCATGAAACTACCTAGGAAATTAAAAAAAGAAGGTATAATTTGTCCTCCAAAATAACATGCCACCCAAAAAAAGTATGCAGAGATTAGCTACAAGTAATCTGTGATACAGCACAGGGATCTATAGAAAAGATAAAATTTATCTTTTCATTAGCAAAATAAAATAAATATGTTAGTCAACAATCAATTTCATTTTCAATAATTAAAACAACCCCCAGATTTCAGTGAAAAAAATCCCATACTCAGATTTTATGTCAAAATCATGAGAATAATAGCACCTTATTGCTTATAAACTTTGCTTCCAACTTACTTTTCTGTTCAGCTTTTTCACCTCACATTCAGCAGACTTGACACAGTGGTTGTCTTGTGTCTAACCTAGCATCCTTTTTCCTCTTAGCCTTCCAACATCTAGCGGTTTCCATTTAAAACACATGGCACATTGTGGTGCCATATATAGAAACATGACTTAGCACTCAAAGGCCCAGCTCAAGCCAGCTTGCTTAACTGGAAGCAAAACAATTATGGGTTATGGCACGCTGCCCAGAGAGCACTATTAACACTGTTATAACAGACTCTAGCTCAAGGTCCTGCACCTCAAATTCATACTCCATGTCTCCTAAAGTACATGCAAAAAACTTCATTCATCATGTACATTTTCAGTATAACTGAAATATATATTGAAAAAATGGTATTTTGAAGCCTAAAGCAGATAACACTTATTTTTACATTGCATGTCAAACAGGAACAGTCATAAAATATCAAATTAAAATATATGTTAAGGTTTCCTGTAAAGTGTAATAGTCATCTCTCTGATTTACACATGGTAAACACAGAGGTAAGGAGATAGACAAGCTTCTTCGTTTTGTTTGCTTATCCTGTAATTATTGCTTCCATATGTCAAAGCATTGCATTCATATTGTTTATCTGGTATACTTGTGATGGATCTCATTACAGCTCTGCAAAAACTTCCTCAGAATTATTTTTCCTCAAAATAATAATTAAAAATATGATTAAGGATTTTTCCTTCCCTAGGTGGAATGGACTTCATATTTTTATGGAATTTTTCATTTTTTCCTCTACTCTTCACAAACCCTGGAAGAAATAAATCTACAGGCTAACATAACTTGAGTGGCAGTAAGAGAATTATGCCAGACTTTAAAGATGTCCCGATGGCCTATCAGCTGGTATCGGGTTTATGTCTCTTGAGTGCTGTAGAGTGTGTAATCTGTTCTGATAGGCAGATGGATGTGCGAGTTTGATGTACTGACACAGCACTAATAACCCCATTAGACCCAAAGATTAATGATATATTGTGCTTTGTGCACGGCTGCCTCGTCCATCATGTACCTGGTTATCAGGAGGAGAAAAAAAAAAGCAGACCTTTTATGTAATCAGTCAATAGCTTTATTAATCTAATTGCCAGTAATAATAGTCTTACTGGTAGAAAGGGTTCCATTCACAAGCATCCTACATTTTCTAATGATGTTCTTTCACATTCCTAGCTAGCACCTACAGAAATACATATTTTGTTCTATTATTTCAAGCATTCAGTTTTGCCTTGAAGGGGTATTTTGTTCTATAAAGACCACTTCAAGACTTCACAGAACAGCAAATGACATGAACTGTGAGAGCAAACCAACTAGTGGGAAGTTTTAATCTCAGAGATTTAGCTGGATCTCAAGTGAAGCTACCAAAAAGTCAGTAAACTTAATGAGCATGCTTCGTTTTTAACAGTAACACGATTTCAAAAGTTCTGAAGTAAAATTTATGCCATTACGAGCTATTTGTATGAGGTCCAATGAACCGCTGTTATCTTCACCAATGTCTTGACATATATCTTAGTAGGGGAAAAGGAAGAAGGTGAATGTAAAGTAAAACGAATGAGTTGTAATGGGAAATGCATACAGGCAATCAGCTTCTGCAGTGGTTAAGAGGCATCACCAGCGTCACTTTGTAATTTAATAGATAAGCAATCACCAAATATAGTTATGCAATATTAAGCCATTGGATCCAAGAGCACAAACTGCAAACATTTATGTGTTTGTGAAATAAAATCCTGCTCCCACAGAAAGTAGGGTGAAAATTGCTGTTAACTTCATCAGAACAGCAGTTCCATTTACCGATGTTAGCGCTGGACACAAATATGATCACTTGGTTTGAAGCTCATAAAGACAAGGCATAAAATTTCTTTGAATGAATCCTGCATCTTGCTAATGGCAATGCACTCAAATGACATCACGTCTTAGAGGAAGACAGGCAACTTAGATTTAAAGAATTCAATAGCTGGATAAACTGTCATATACCTCAAAATCTGTTCCAATACTAGGCTAACGTGAAAAATGTGCACACATTTTCATTTTAAGTTTGTCTCATTTTCATTTTATCTACCTTCCATCTTATCTGCTAAATCAGTGCTGTCTGGCACGAGGTGTCTTCTCTCCTTGCTTATATCTATAAACTTTGATCAAATCACTGCTTAACCTTCTCTTTCAGCTTAGGTTGAGCTCTCTACATCTCAACGTGTTTTCTAGGTCTCTCAGTCCTTCTTGCAGAGCTATGTTAGTTTCACAGTAGCAGCTGGCTGTAGGAAAGCCTTTGAAGTATTACCATTATTTACTTATGAAGACCTGTCATTTGTTATGGTTCAGTGACATTGTAGAAGCAGATATGGGTACCAGTCTGGGGAGTAGTTGGAGGGGCGCTGACACTACTGCTGGCGAGTTTTCATCTGACAAAGGCCACAAACTTACCAGGGTTTTCTGGCAGTTTCTAAACTCCTGGTTTAATCAGATGCCAAACCATGTACCAGCCTGTTTGCTTGTTACAGCTCAGTCCCAGCAGATGTCATGTCAAGTACCTTGCCACTGAGTTTACACAAGACTGGCCTCTGCCTTGGTGCTGCATACACACAGGATGCTATCACGGGGCACAGCTCGCAGGACAAGCTGTGTATACAGCACATCTCAGACAAAACACACTGCTTTTTATTTCCTCCTCCACCCAGTAGATGGGTGAAAGATGATTCTGGATATTTCTTGGTTTTGCTTTTCAGAAGCCCTATCATTTTATTCATGTTTTAAAAAAAAACACATCTGGGAAGAAGGGAAACGATTGTGTTGAAGAGAATATGTTGAGAAGGAAAACAGCTTACTGCTTAGTTAATTTTAATAACAAGTTATTTAAAGAAGTATATTATTTTTACAATATTTGTGTGAAAGGGAAAACACAGATTTTTTTTCAGCCTTTAATTAAATGAATACATAGGACCAGCACAATATTTCAGCCTCTTGTTCGTTCTTCTTTGTGTACAGAGATGCATTATAGCTTTAATAAATTTGCATCCATAAGGTTTCATGACTGCCACATTTACATTGCTACTCAATTGGGTTAAATTATAGCTGTATTGTTTAGCTTAATTTTGATTAGCTACACCACCATTATTATATAAATTTGAAGGTTTAGTTACATAGAAACAGAGAGGGAGAGTTAGGTTTTTTTAATTGCTAAAAATCATAATTGCTTTTTTACCTAAACATAATCAGAGATAAATGCAATTAATTCATACACTGGAAACCACACTGACAAATGGTCCTAAGAACTTCTTCCTTCAATATCTTTCATGTCTTATTTCAGATCTTATTTTATATCTTGTTCATTTCTTAAACCTGTCATGACCACACCAGTTAACAGAAAAATGTACAATTCTTATTTGCTATCTCAAGAACTTCACTCAAACTTACATCAATGCTCATTATCTATTGCCCTCAATATTTATTTGTTACAACTAAAAAAAGACTTTCCAGCAAACAACCCAAACATAATTTTACAAAAATGCATGTTTATTTTACCTTTAAACCAACTAGGAACCCCAATTAATGGGCAATAGAATAAATCTCTATATTAGCAATACTTTATGTGCACCAAGAAAACTTCTTTGGCATTTGTTTGAAGGCCTTGCTCACATTTCCACACAGCTATAGCACCATAATAGGGTCAGCAGGATAGTAATTAGTGGTTGTGTATTCCTTCTCAAAAAACTCCCCATCTGTCATATTTGCCAGCATTTCTGCTGCGGGTAGTGTTAGATTAGAACTTCAGTACTCACAGGGTGGCCGTCTTTTAATCATGCAGGTGGCAGGAAACTCTTGTCTCACCTTACAGTTACGTGGTGACTGACTTCAATGGAGTGGCTTCAATTTACAACACTCCAAGATGTGGCAATATATCTAAAACCTGCTGCTCGTTCTCACTAATAGCTCCACTGAAGTCAGGCACTGCATCTCAGCAGAGAAAGACATTAGCTGTACATCTATCACTGTTTTTTTCATTTCATTATGCTTAATATTTTGGGTTTTGAATCAAATAATTTAATTCCTTCTTGATTAATATAGCTCAGTTTGAATTTTAGGTGAACCAGGTGGCTGGGATGCAAAGCGTTCAGTACAGCTCCAGGAGATTCTGGCTGGAATACTCTGTAGAACTTGCTAAGATTTTTTTACTTTCAGCCAAAATCCTTCCATGACTTCCAGCCGCACAGTTTTACTTTTGTAAGTAGGCAGGTTTGGATTCTTCACGTGAAGACTCTAAAAAAAGAATGAAGATGCATTGACTCTCTTTCCTTCCAATAATTTCTGCAAGTGGGAAGTGACTCATTCTCCCTCTTTGCCCTTGCAATGTCCCAAAAACATGATGTTATTTATTATTACTTTAATTCTTTTAGAAACCTCCTGTTTCCTTCCAAGACAACAGCACTTTTATGTGGCTAGTGTCACACTAAATGACATTTGAACAGTTCCTATTGTGACCGTTGTAAAGGCTTTAAGAATCTCAAATAGGATTTGGTTGATCAAGAAGCTTGCCTTTGGTTTGACACAAAGATATCTCTAAGCTATTGTCTACAAGTGTGCCCTTACATGAGCAGTCTGATTTCCACTGTATTATGCCAGCACCCAGAGTTAAGGCTGTGTGAAAAATGCTTTGCTGAGTTGGAATAAAGTAGTCATTAAGCTCCTCAAAGAAGAGAAGCCAAAGAGTCAGTGCTGATGGTAGCCTTTTTTCTAGGAGACTTCACAGGGGTTTTTCCCCCTCTCTCTTATCATCTTTGTTACCTGCTGCTGCTCTCATGTGAGGCATGACCATAGGATACATGTTCCCAGAAGCGAGGCCAGAGGAGGCTTGCCCACGCAACCATAGAAGCTAGTGATGGGAATCCCAATGGCTCTTTATTGTGCCGGGCCCAGTTCATAAAAAGGGGCAAAAAGCAACTCCGTCATCCCAGAGCTTCCCAGGAGGACTGTGACAGCTAGAATCACTATTATCTCTGCTCCCCATTCCCACCAGTGGGTAGTCATTTGCTGTGAAATTGGCAAGATCCAAAGTTCAGTCAAATGCAAAGTAAACAAACTGAAACAACAGAGATAAATATTTGCTTTCTAATCCCTTTGAGCGACAGGAGACTTCAGTAACACTTGTAATGGATTGAAAAACAATTCAAGCTACCAAAACAGCTCCCCCAAATAAATAAAAAAGTCTTAACCTCTTAAACCCTTCCTTATCCCAGGTCAGCTCTGAGGAGATCAGGGGACATTTCTTGCAACTACTTACAATCTTATGACAATAGTGCTGCTCTTAACTTTACACGGACTTTGTTAGCTAGCTCCTGATGCCCTGTGCTACAAACAGGCCAGAAGCAAGTGCTGTAAAGGAGAAGATGGAAGCAGGCTGCTCCTTCATCAAAGGTTCATTACATTGGAACTATCTCTGGCAGGAATACAAGATGAGCTGATAAGAAGGTAGAAAACTGAAAAAGGCTTATAATTTATCATTGTATGGTCATAGTCCTGGGGTCCATAGCTTTACTCTGAAGGAAGAGATTTCCCACAACTTTCACGCTTCATTTTCCCACAGAAGTAGGAGATTCAGCCTCCAAGTCTCTTCCACATTCTGCTTATAGCAGCAAACCAGGGATTTTAGGTTTGTAAATGACCTTTACACAATAATACATTTCTTCTTACATGTGATAACTCTCACATATGCATTATCTAGATGTAGAAACTGAAAGGGAGGGCCGATTTTCATGCAACTCAGCATGAAAGAAGAGGGGACGTATCTATGAGGTGATGAAATGTGGAAATTTTGGATTCTGTTTCATCATGGCTTGCAAAGACCACTATGACAATGTAGTCTACAGTGCATGGTTTCTCCATGTTACCCATGGCGAATTCTCATTTAATCATCTGAATTAATCAGGCTGCATGTTGCAGCTAATAGATATGTATGCAGTAACATCTGGCAAGTTGCTGGAACTAAAACTGCTGACTGCTTATTAATGTATTTTTCATTGATTTTGTTTAAACCGTAAAGAGCTTCTTTGAATTTACCTGGCAAATCCACATTCTAATATTTTACCTTTCCAATATAAGCTTGTAACTGTCAGTGCTATGCAGTTTAAATGAACTTGAGATTTATTAGAGAGAGAAAAAAATTCTCTTGGAAAGGAAAAAATTGAACATCCCATTGCTACTGACTTTTCCTAGTACCATCATTTTATATCCTGGCTTCATACAAGGTTGAATTCTTGTTCAGATGAATAGAGTTTCCCTTCTGAAATTTGTGGATGAATCTATCCCACATATCCCTTTATCATTCACAGTGGAGTTATACAAGTGACATGTTTGCCCCTCAGTAAACAAGCACAATTTTGTTCGAGGAAATCTCTAGCACTTTGAAAAAGGAACATGTCATTCTTAGGCTGGCACCTTGCAAAAAGAGTGGCTTAAGTTATTGTGCCTTTTCTGTCCCAAGAATATCAGAAATATATTGGATCATCCTATTCCTGTACAGTTCTGTACACTTTCCTTACAAGATCCACTTATCTTTTGTGTCTGCAAAAAAGTCCTGAGAGGAAAGTGTTTTGCTACTGAAAGCAGCTTTTGGTGGTGTCTCCTCCCGGCCCCACTCCCCCCCCCCCCCCCCAAAGAAAAAAAAACCAACAAAAAAAACCCCTAAGTTAAGAAAACACAGCCAAAACTGAAGTCAAATGCTTTCTGAACAGACTTAGTAAATACGTCTCCAATTGCTTTTCAATTTGAACTTGAGGCTATAGAACATACAGGTTCTGACTGTTAAAAAACAGCCATTTTCTTTCACAAGGTTGCTTAAGGAACCTTGTGTTAAAAGGAACGTGTCATTCTGCAGCAGACAAATTGAGCTGAAAGGTTAGTAAAAGAGGTTAGCTATAGGTCCGCCCCTCTAGTTAGGTTTCTTCCGTGTCTACAGTTTCAAGCTTTTGCACAGTTTTTCCACTCTTAGTTAAATGCCTTTGGATTTACATTGAATCCCCTTTCCTATTAATCTATGTTAATGATGGATCTATCTCCCTCCAGCGCTCTCCCTAGAGCCTGGCAACAGGCAGATGTGGCAGAAACCCACCGATGGTCAAACACAATGGCTATTGACCATGTAGGATTGCAGAGGTTTGCAAGAAGAAAATAGCCTGTTTGCTCTGAACTCTGAAACAGCAAAGAGAGCCAATGACTTTGTTGGGCAAGGAACAGAACGCCAGTGAATTTCCATCTGCTGTCACCTGTTTGACAAGGTGACTCAGGCTAAAGAGCATACTTTGGGAAGATGAATTTGCTGTTTTGCTAAGAAATTTTGAACTGTCACCCTTGGGCACTGCATAAACTTATACAAATGGTTTCCAGACACTACCCTTAGAGCATGATATCCATCACACTAATAGACCATAACCCAGCTTTAACCCAGCCAGGCACAAGTTCTTTTTGGATAAGAAAATAAAACCTTCTTCACCACAAAATTTAACTGTGGTGCACATAAAGCATTTTAGAGTCAAAATATGTCCACTACTACAAAACTTTGTGCACATTCTGAACTTGTTTCATTGCACTGAGGGATGTATTTATTTGGCTAGTATGAAAAAAGATCTCAAGTAACTGTATAAAGGTGGGCTAGCTAACAACTGTGTGTCATGGTTTAACCCCAACTGGTAACTCAGTACCACACAGCCACTTGCTCACATCTCCCACTCCCCAAGGCGATGGGGAGAAGGACTGGAAAAAAACAAGCTTATGGTTTGAGATAAAGACAGTTTAATAGGATAACAAAGGAAGATTATTATTATTATTATTGTTTTATATACATATATATATAAAACAAGTGGTGCACAAATGCAATTGCTCACCACATGCAGAAACAAACAAACAAAACCCCCCAAAAAAACCAAAACCCCCCAAAAAACCCAACAAGCAAACCCCAATGCCCAGTCTGTTTCTGGGCACCAATCCCACCTCCTGGCTCGCTTCCTTAGGTATATCCGGAGCATGATGCTCTATGGTGGGGAACATCCCTCTGGCCAGCCTGGGCCAGCTGCCCTGGCTGTGCTCTCCAGCTCCTTGTGCTCCTGGCAGGGCATGGGAAGCTGAAAAGTCCATGACTTAGTGTAGACACTACATTTACCTAACAACAACTGAAAATATCAGTGTGCGATCAACATTATTCTCACACTAAATCCAAAACACAGCACTATGCCAGCTACTAGGAAAAAACTGACTATCCCAGCTGAAACCAGGACACTGTGTCTCCATAATGGTGTTTCAAACTAAGTCAGTCTTTGATGTTTCTGCTTAAACACCTCAGATTTGAAAATTAGTCATAAATGTGTACACATTCCCATGTATGTCTGCAAAACAACATACAAGCATAGCAATTAATTTGTGACTGAATTAAAAAAAAAAACAAATGCTATTTGACATGAAAGATATTCAGAAAAAAATATGCTACATAAATAATATAATGAGTAGCACTTGCTTCTGTCCTTCAGAAACAGACAGAGTAGCAACTGGAAATAAGATAAAAACCTGTGTTTTGTGTTCTGCATGAATGTGAAGAAAAGGTAGGATGAGCTTACCAATCCTTTCTCAATTTTTCCAGATCATTAAGTACCAGTTACAGCACAGAGTCACTGATGACTGTGATGATTCAGATTAGGTGACAGACAGAAGCGATACCGCTGAATGGTTTTTACAGTGCCTTCAGGTAAAGCCTTTGTGTCTCAAAATAAATGCAGCTGTATTAAGTGGCATCTAAACGTGTTACATTCCTCGCTGCACTCGGGTCTGTTGCCTGCGTCACCAAGCCTTGCTGCTGGAGTGCTGCATGGATCACAGAACGTTCTCAGGCACAGGCTGTTGTTGTACTCGGTGACTTCTGAAACTTATTTTCAAACTTCCTCTTGCCTTCTAACTTGTTTGAACCCTACAGAGTCTCTTGACCAGCTTCCCGGAGACCGCATGGCTTTCTGCGGGTATTGCTCCTTTCACGGAAACGTGGTAAGATTCAATCATGCAAACAAGAGATGAGAAAACTGAGGTGGAAAAATCACAATTTGCTCTCCACCCTTCATCAGATTTCTGTGTGTATGTAGGTTACACACATACTTTAGGATGCATCCACACACACACATCAGAAGGCAACTCAGTGCACAAGGTCTTTCCGAGGAGGCTTTACAAACTTGGGCTTTTTATGGATACTGATATTCTACTCTTTGATTGCTTCTACCATACTATCCTTGTGCTAATCCAGTAGTGACTGGAATTACACTTCTTTAACACCACTTAAGGAAAAAAATAACAGTTAGAATTCACCATTCCTTAGTAGTCATAGATAGGAAGGAAAATCAAACAGATCCAATCCTATATATTATGGTATAAATCTGGCATGGCTATTTCCTGGTGAGCAATTGCTCTCAATTGATATACATGTACAAAGGATCAGAATCTTTCTCCTGTTAGAGACAACTCTTGTTTCCCAAACATGAAGAACAGTAGTCATATTTGAAAAGAATAAATTACTACATATTACTGCTTTAAGGCAGTGCTTTCTCTAAAAAGAAAAAAAAAAGAGATACCTGCTGGAAATTAATGTGTCTTCTGGGTTTGGCTAGGATAGAGTTAATTTCACTAGAAGCTGGAATGGGACACAGCCAAGACAGGTGACCCAAACTAGCCAAAGGAGGTATTCCATACCATGTGACATCATGTTCAGCATGGGGGAAGGCTGGTCAGGAAGGGGTGGTACTTCTCAGGGTGGCACAGCTCCGGGACAGTACGGTTTTGGAATGGGTTTGAGCATGTGGTCTGAGTTGTATGGTATTGTGTATCACCAGTGCTGTTGTGTTTTTTTTTTTCCTCCTTTTGACTCCCTTTGCTGTCCCAGTAAAACTGTCACCTGTCATTATCACAGCTCAGGGGAGTCTGGTTTGTTGGTTTTTTTTTTTTCTTTCTCCCTTTCCCCCTTCCCACTGATGGGGGAAAATGAGCAGCTGTGTGGTGCTCAGCTGCTGGCTGGGGTAAAACCATGACAATGTGATGCATTTTTTACCGAAAATTTCAGTTTGTTCCCACTATCATACTTTTTCCTGCCTTTCTTTCTCTTTAGGATGGCAAGTTTTTATCTTTGCATCTCTTAGAAATACGTGGATCCAGCATATGTTTCTTAAATAGAGCACCTGAACTCTTCCCACATGACCTGCATTAGAGCTCTCCAGACTGTGTAGTTTTTTCTGGAAACCTGCCAAGGTCAAGTGAAGACAGAAATTATTTCAAGCCTCGTACAGTTCTTTGGAGATAAATATAATCTGAGAGATTTAGATTTTTGCTCATCATTGTGAGCTTTTAAATAAGGCTCTGTTTTTATGAGGTTTCTTCAACCTACTCCTCCTCTCTTGAAAACAAAACAGTTCACCCTACTGTGGCTTTTTTTTTTCATTTTTTAAAATGATTTTTTAAAGGGAGACAAAAACATATTTAAAAAGAAGTAGGAGAAAACTCACAGTAAATGAGATGTAGAGCCCAGGAATCTCTTCAAGACTTGTCATACACGTTTCTTGGTGCTTGACCATTCTCAAGGTTTGAAGGGACTATCCAACAGAAAGGATCCTGGGTGATACATTCAAAGACTGCTAACAATCTAGACTGAAGTGCTACAAAACTAGCTCTTAGGAATCTCAGCTTCACTAAAGGGCAACGGCACACAAGGGTTTCAGTCAAACTCAAAACCAGACCTTGGGCTGTTAAGTTATTTGGTGCCTAGGAAAGCTTTACCTGTTGCTCAGAGACTGGAAAAGGAAAACAAAACTAGCATAAACAGTTTGGGCTCTTCTTATTGTCCCATTTCTCACTGTGATATTTGTACCTATTAAATCATCCTTTTTTTGAGGGGAAAGCAGCACAAAGAGACAGTTAATGATAAAGAACAAAGTCCTGACCAATTTCTGTTGAAAATAAACCGTAACCACCATAGTGAAGCAATGCAATAACACAGCAGCTGTCCTATTTTTCAGTCCATGACACCCCTGAAGCACATACTCACAAGGCCAGGCATCAGCTTTCCCAGTAATATTCCTGAGTCAAGCAGGCAGACATTTCAATTTAAACCAGTTACACCTGAAATCCTTTTTGCTTAACACTTGTTCACCCACCTTTTAGCTAAAGGGCTATCAATTCCTGTAATAAGTCATGAGGAACTTCCTACAGCTTGAACACAGCTTTTCTTCAGCCTGAACAGAAAACTCCCTTAGATATCTGCAGCAGCTCTGCAGGAAGATTACAGTGTGCAGATGACCACACCATATGTGATTAAACTCAGGTATAGAGGACTATGGTCAAGGCCTCCAGAACAAGCTCTGAGGCCACTGATTTGTATCAGCAGGTTATCACACCTTCCTCAGATGGACTAATTAACTACAGGCAAGAATAACTACTGCTACCAGAATCAAGGATTGCAGCTTTCTCATCAAATGCGTATCTATGGAACCAGCTGCTCTCAGTCAGGCCTTTTAGGCAGCACTACCAGGCGGAAAAAACCAGGGGTTTTTACTTTATCCCAGCCAGCTCTTGGACATTTGTAGGATTTTTTCTAGTTTAATTTGTCTATTGACAGAATGGATTCTGTGTTCACACGTGCAACTTAGGTGAAAAGCCTCTGTCCTTGTCTGCCATTGTTAAGAAGATTGCTAGATAAACTGGGTCTAAATAGTTGGTGCGTGCATATGTTTGGTGTTAGGAGAGTGGAGACGCAGCCTTGCCAGTCAGCACTGTCCCTACAAATGCAGTGTGGAAGTCCTGCAGCCTGGCTGTCGTGTCTGTGAGAATTAATTCAGAATCTCACCAAACCCAGAGCAAGCACATACATTCATCAGTCTCTGGCTGAAAAGAATACATAACTTTCCAAGAACATTGATGTAGAAGGAGATTTTTGCTTCTATGAATTCTGAAGAAAGGCATCACAGCAGGTAATAATATGTCTAAATTGACCCGTTATTTTCACTATTCACACTGTGTGATATACACTCCAAATATCTTCCTGTCTGCCTGGTAAGTGGTGAAACCTAACAACACCTGTGGTAACTAAGTTGACAGCACTCGCAGGAGTTTTTCTTATATAATTCGTTTTACTTATGGAGCTATCTTCTATATATTTTCTCTACTCCTTTTGGAATAGTAGCCTCCATTTAAAAAAATCTTACTGAATTTCCTCAAACAGACATCACTTGCTCAATAAAATGGAGAGGATTATGTGGCTCTGTGCAGAGGGTATAATGTTGCAGAGGTGTTGTATTGACTATTCTATAGCTAAGCACTTTTTATTTCAACTCAGTATGGACACAGTTTTTCATTCTAATGTATATGAAGACCATGCAATTCAGATGACTGACTTTTGGGGAAAAGCTCTATGAACAATTGCATATTCAAAAAAATCCTACTGTACTCTTTGTAGAAAGAGTGCATGATATATCAACACCATCAGTGTGGGCAATTAATTTCTCCAAGGTATGAAAGAATTCTTCTAATCCTTTTTAAGACTCAACACTCTTTAGTCATGTGGTTTAGTTTTAGGTAGCTGCGAGGAGCAGGGACTTGGACTTGATGATACTTATGGGTCCCTTCCAATGTGAGATATTATATGCTACTATGAAGACTTTTGCATCCATAGTATTACTGTTTACTACAAAACTGTTTCCACTTAACCAGGAAGGTCAGCTGGTATTTATGTTTTTACTCCTATAAAAAGAAGTTAATTAAAACTTAAAATATGGTCTAGAGTTGCTGGTTATGAAATACAGGAATGAAATAATTATCTGTGAATAATTAAACTCTTCTTCATATTTTCAAGATATTCTAATTCTTCTCCCTTCACTACTTGTAAATTCTTCTAAGAACAAGATCTGAGGCCAACCTTCAGTGTGGCTTTCATTGTGCTCCAGGGTATGTTCTCCAGTTCTAGAAATTCTGAGGTATCAAAATCAATGAAAAGGAAATACCCTGCAACCTTCTCTTTCAGTAATGCAGAATTGTTACAGATTTTTATACAACTGTTTTGGTTTATCCACTGCCGTGCCTTGCTTACTGTTCAGTATTTTACAGCTACTGAAAACATAATTCTATGGATTAACTCAAATTATCTGCTAGAAAAAAAATTTTAGTTGATATTTTAAACCAAGCTAATGCATGAGGCAAGAATGCCATTAAATTTAATGTCAATGCTGAATTGGAGATAAATCTCCATACAGAGAAGAAATCTTGAAAATACCAGAAGCTGTGATATCATTGAATTTTGTTGTGTTTTCTGTTTTTTTTTTAATCAGCCTCATCCCTTTGTAGCACAGTGTGTATAATGGCATAGACTACTGGCATGGACAACCTTCTGCATAGTTGAGTGAGAAATCATTCTGAATTGCATTTAACCAGAATTTTGCCACACACAAGAAACAAAACTACTTCTATAATGATATTTCTTATTTCTTACCACCAATTTCGGTCCTGTCATGCTCTTTGTTTCTCTGTACTACTAATTTTAAACCTAGTAGTGCAGATGTTGGAATGGAAGCTGGCATTCAGAAGACGTATTCTTTGTTTTGCTGCTTAACTCACTTGTGTGACCTTTGGTGGGTTCATAAATCTACCTTTGTTTTGGTTTACTTGTCTCTAAAATTGCTGTGATAAATAGATGTTGTGTTTTGTTGAGCTGAATTTCAAGATATATTGACCCAATAATCAATAATTTACCGACTAATAATAAATCCTAATATTCAGTCACTAAAACAAGAAGTCAGCTGAACTGCTCAGTGCAGTCCTTGTAACAAACAGATGGACAACTTTGCTCAAATTCCTTTCAAGGTCCAGAGGTATCTGGAGATATGTTTTCAAGTTAGCACTCAGCCTGATATACATGGACTCATGAAATCACGGGTTAAAATCCTAATGACTTCAAATAAACCTTTTATCCTTTCAAGTGCCAATCAGGGTATATTCATTGGCAAATACAGTCTAATTGTTTAACCTTATTCCAGACCTTTGGGAGCCAATTATCCTGCTGCTTGTAGGAGTGAAACCAAATTACCATTTTTTTTAAAATAAGATTAGACAATACTTGTAATTTATGTCAGGAATTTAATTTTTTAAACAGATCTTTAGCTGGCACGATTCTACTGAACCAACAGCATGCTGATTCACACACATACATCTTGAGGTGTTTGCCAGTTATTTTCCCCTGGTAAGTTATGTTGATAGGAAGTTGTTTTATTATTACTGACAGAATTTTCATAATAATGATTTTGTTTATTTTCTACAAATTGCAATGGAATTCACCAAATTATGTTGATACAACCTAATATCTGGGTATTGTATGCTACTGCACTCTGTACCTGACCTAGCCCTAGCCAAACTGGTTTGAGTACAGGAAGATATTTAGTCAGCAGCAGCCAGGCTTTTGTACCAACTATGCCAAGTAAATGGAGAGCCTCAATGAATTATCCCCCGTGAAATTCCATGTTTCCTTGGTATGACTGTTTCTGGTACTTCCACTCTGTTCTGACTCTCTCCAAAATAAACCACAGTAGTCAGTGAAGGCATAGAGTATTATAATCCAATTACAAATAATGATCTCATTCTCCACCCCCTTCTCTTGAGACGAGCTAAACATTGAACAGTCACAAAACTCAGACATCCCTTGCCCCTGGGAAACTGCAGAATCATTGACATTGCTCCTGACACAGTGTACCAAATATTGCATTAAGTCTAATCTCCGTCCATCTTTCTGTTTGCTTATGAAGCTTCCTGAAACTCCAAAGGCTTATGGAAAATCAGCCCCATGTCCTCTCTGCTCTGAGGCAAAGTCAGCTGCAGCTATGATGCTCTTCAAGGATGCCTGTCTAAAAGTTGTCTGCCAAGACTTTTAGCAATAGAGAATCTAAAACCCCTTTGGCTGCACCACTATCAGAGAAGAGATTTGCCCCTTCTTCCTTGCACCAACCCTTCAGTGTTACAGTGCTCCTGTTGTAATCCTCCAAGTAATGGGCTACTTTTGCTTGAGCATCTCTTACTGTACACAGAAGGACTGCAAGCAGGGTATACCTCATGTAATGGCCTGGAAAGAGTCTTTATTAGTTGATGCATACCATTACTAAACTAAGCATTAATATCCTCATCACACCTAACAAAACAATGTCAGCCTAGGTGGTTATTGGTCAGGTGGGAAAGTATTAACGTCCATTGCTTCTTGGAACAGCCTGGGTTGCTGTGTCCTAATTCTTTACCTTTTTCTCAGGTTTATGTCATTAATTCCCCCTTTGAGTCCTTGAGTTAGTAGTCACTACCACCACAGAATCATAGAATCATTAAGGTTGGAAGACACCTCAAGGATCATCCAGTCCAACCGTCCCCCCACCACCTATTAACCACTAAACCATGTCCCTAAGTACCACATCCAATCTTACCTTAAACACCCGCAGGGACGGTGACTCCACCACCTCCCTGGGCAACCCCTTCCAATGTCCAACCACCCTTTCAGAGAAGAAATTTCTCCTCATCTTCAACCTGAACCTTCCCTGGCGCAACTTGCAGCCGTTCCCCCTAGGCCTGTCACTAGTTATCTGCGAGAAGAGGCCGACCCCCAGCTCGCCACAACTTCCTTTCAGGTAGTTGTAGAGGGCAACAAGGTCTCCCCTCTGCCTCCTCTTCTCCAGACTAAACAGTCCCAGTTCCTTCAGCCGCTTCTCATAAGACCTGTGCTCCAGCCCCTTCACCAGTTTCGTTGCCCTTCTCTGGACACGCTCCAGGGCTTCGATGTCTTTCTTGTGGTGAGGGGCCCAAAACTGGACACAGTACTCGAGGTGCGGCCTCACCAGGGCTGAGTACAGGGGGACAATCACCTCCCTGTTCCTGCTGGCTACACTATTCCTGATACAGGCCAGGATGCCGTTGGCCTTCTTGGCCACCTGGGCACACTGCCGGCTCATGTCCAGGCGAGCATCAATCAGCACCCCCAGGTCCTTTTCCTCTACACAGCTTTCCAGCCACCCCGCTCCCAGCCTGTAGCGCTGCCTGGGGTTGTTGTGGCCAAAGTGCAGGACCCGGCACTTTGCCACATTGAACCTCATCCCGTTGGCCTCTGCCCAGCGATCCAACCTGTCCAGGTCCCTTTGCAGAGCCATCCTACCCTCTGGCAGATCGACACTTCCCCCCAGCTTGGTGTCATCTGCAAACTTACTGAGGGTGCACTCAATTCCCTCATCCAAATCGTCAACAAAGATGTTGAAGAGGATGGGCCCCAACACCGACCCCTGGGGAACACCACTCACAACCAGTCACCAGTTGGATTTGACTCCATTTACCACCACTCTCTGGGCCTGGCCATCCAGCCAGTTTGAACCCAGCGAAGAGTGTACCTGTCCAGGCCATGGGCCGCCAGCTTCTCCAGGAGAATGCTGTGGGAGACCGTGTCAAAGGCTTTGCTGAAGTCTAGGTAGACTACTATCTCAGCAATTTCACTTCTGTATGGTCACATTTCTTATCTTGCATGGTTTTAACTTGGGTACTTTCACATTTTAACTGAAACAGTGAAACAGAACTAAACTCACCCAAATACGCTACACAAACGTAGTCCTTGAGTTGCGTGCAGCTGAACCAGTGGGCTATTGAGTACACTGCATTCCTGTCTCTTCTCCATCCCATTTCTTTCATCCTCTCCCTGTGGGTCTCATTTTCTAACCTTTGGTCACTCTAGCCTACCAGAGTTGAATACAGGAGAAGGATGACTTCCCAGGTATTCAGGACTACATTCCTGCTTATTTAAAAATTTTCACTCCTGTGTTTTTCACAGCAAATAGCTGATCTTGTTATCATGTTCTGTAACTTGGGATATAACCACGTTTCTGAAAAGCTGCTCCTGAATTAGTCTTCGGCATCCTGTAGTACATAAAATTTTTCCTACCTAAGCACAAACTTTACAAGTACATATTACTGAATTTCATTCTGTTTTTCCAGACCATTTCTCTATTTTTGGCAAGATTCTTTCAAGTTCTTGTCTGGCTCTCTAAAGGTTTTGCAGACATTCATTTCTGACACATGCATACTAAATACACTTTCTCAGTACTTTGTAATTTCTAATGAAAATATGAATAGCTTCATACCCATGACAGGTCCCCACGAAGCCCCACTTGATACATCTTTCCATTCTGGTAAATCATTTATTCCTATACTTCAGGTATAGTTATTCAGAGATATTTGCACACTCCTTAGGGAAGCTCCACCAAAGTCATGTTTTGTAAATATGTTTTGAAAAGTATTACTTGACGCAGTATCAAAAACCTTAATACAATCAACATGTATATGATTTAATCTGTTCCTGATCTATGTAATACTACTGTTGATATTTAATAGATAATAGACTGATTTAACATGAGTCGGTATACAAAGCTATATCCTGACCACTGTGTCATTTCTCTATTATTTTCCGGATTCTTGTGAGAGATTAATTGATTGTTTCAGAATTTTCCCAGAAGGTGCAGTTAAGCTGATTTTTCCACAGTTCATTACATCCTAATTTCATCTTAAGAAAAACACTATATTTGCCTTTCCGAGTATCAGACCCTTAAAGATAGAAGTTAAAAATTTTCTGATTGCTTCAGCCAGTTATCTAACTATCCTACACTGCTTTCACAAATGTCAAAACCTGCCCTACATAACACTCTCCATATAAAAATCCTTTATCCACAGCACTCACTACCTCATTCTAGAACACATATCCTGAATACATCTTTGTTGGCCACATGGACAGTGGGATTGAGTGCACTCTCAGCAAGTTTGCCAACAACACCAAGCTGTGTGGTGCAGCTGACATGCTAGAGGGAAGGGATGGCATCCAGAGGGACCTTGATAGGCTTGAGAAGTGGGCCTGTGCAAACTGCATGATGTTCAGCAAGGCCAAATGCAAGGTTCTGCACATGGGTTGAGGCAAACCGAAGCACAAATACAGGCTGTGTGGAGAATGGATTGAGAGCAGCCATGAAGAAAGACTTGGGAGTGTTGGTGGACAAGAAGCTCTAAATGAGCTGGCAAAGTGTGCTTGCAGCCCAGAAAGCCAATCATGTCCTGGGCTGCATCAGAAAAAGCGTGATCGGCAGATCAAGGGAGGTGATTCTCCCCCCTCAACCCCCCACTTGTGAGATCCCACCAGGAGTACTGCATCCAGCTCTGGGGTCCCCACAGGAGAAACAGGGAGCTGTTGAAGTGAGTCCAGAGGAGGGCCACGAAGAGGATCAGAGGGCTGGAGCACCTTTCCTATAAAGACAGGCTGAGGGAGTTGGGGTTGTTCAGCCTGGAGAAGAGAAGGCTCCAAGGAGACCGCATAGCAGCCTTCTAGTACCTAAAAGGGACCTGCAGGAAATATGTTTATCAGGGAGTGTAGTGATAGGACAAGGGTTAATGGGTTTAAGCTGAAGGAGGGTAGATTTAGATTAGATATTAGGAAGAAATTTTTTAGGATGAGAGTGGTGAGGCACTGGAACAGGTTGCCCAGAGAAGTTGTGGAGACCCCATCCCTGGCAGTGCCCAAGGCCAGGTTGGATGGGGCTTTGGGCAACCTGGTCTGATGGAGGGTGTCCCTGCCCATGGCAGTGGAGTTAGAACTAGATGATCTTTGAAGTTCTTCCAGCCCAAATCATTCTATGAGTATGTATTGACTCTTTCTTTCAAGCCAGGTATTAGCAGTCCCAATAATGCTCATAACTACATCAGGGTTTTCTGTACAGTAAGGCAAAAAAAACCCTGTGACAGTTAATACATTTAATAGAGCTAGTAAAAAGTTACTTCTATGGATTTTGTGCAATTTCATAAGGTTGTTACATTCATAAGGTTGTTACTTTAAATTCAGATCTTGATCTAAAGGTAACCAAAGCCACTGATGAATGTCAGTGAATTTGGGAGCTAGATTCTTACATAATGCCTTAATACCAGTTAAAGACCAGTTGAAGACCAGAGAAGACCAAACGTGTATGCAGGCGTGTTCTGATATGTGAATTTTCAAAGACTCTCAGTGCTAGGTGTCTGTAAAACACTGGAAAACAACACTCTGCAGATTGGAAAGTAGAATTGGACTTTAGGAGGAATTTAGATAAGTTTGTTTCCTTCTTCCCTAAAGTCCTTCTAGAAAGGTCACAGTGATAAAAATAGAGCTGCCTTCTTTTACAGGGATTTTGCTTGAGAGCTCAATTTATTCAGAAATCAAGACAGATTGATTCTGTTCCCTGGGAATGCAGATAGGCATATTTTAGACAATAAACCAGGAGCCCTTATCTGCTGAATTTTGTCTTTTCAATGTATCTATCCTATGCTAATTTTAGGTCTGCATCCTCTATATCCTGCCGTGTTTTGTTTTTCCTCCCATTCAGCTCTGATTTCCCATTACGGCATGTCCTTTTAGTACATATTTTGTACTTATGATGCATCTGTTCTCATTTTGCTCCTGCAAGTGCCTAAACGACAGTTAAATGCATCTGTAAGGACAAGTGCTGAACAGGTGCAAAACAAGACCACAAGTAATGAAAGGAGAGGAAGAAATCAGAGAATAATTTTTGCTCTGTCAGGATTTGCCTAATATGTATAGCCATTACACAGGCAATACAAATGTCTCATTTTCACAGTTCTTAATTTTCTTTAAAAAACAGATCTTTCTGGAGTTAATTTAGTGTAAGAAAATTTGGTAGGAGAAGATACTCATTCTCTTTGCTGATTTGATAGAGAATGTGTAGTATAGCTTAAGGAATTTATAGGGGATCCAGCTCTTCTGTGTTAGTAAAAGAGAAAGTGAATGTACATATAGTACTTGAAAACAAAACAAAAAACGCCCTATTTTTATTTTATGTTCATTTTACACTCCTCAAAGCAATTTTGCCTGTTACTTTTGAGAAAAGCTTGTGCGGAGATATTAATTTCACGCACGCAGAAATGAATCTGGTTTTTCTCATTCTAATCTCAGTGTTACAGACTAGATAACTGAGCAATGCTACATTCCTTTTGTATTGTTTCAGCAACATAAAAAGTCAATTGACTCTCATTCTCTGCCCAATGTTATGGCTTCAAAATGACTCTAGTTCAGCCTCCAGGACAGCAGGATTTTCAGGATTATGGTTACAATACCTTAGTAATTTCTTCTGAGAACAGGCCAAAAGAAAATTTCTGTTTGTCCAGTTGCCAAATGGTAGGTGGGAGGGAAGAGGAGGAGTCAGTTCAAATAGACAAAATCTGAGTATTTCTTGCTGAAAAGAAGCATCCAGAAAAAAAAATACAATTTGAGTAGAACAAACCTTTTGATTCCAAATGTTCCCTTTCGTGCACTTCTTACAGGAAGCACAGAAAACTAAGAGATCAGCTCACAAAATACAGAGAGACACCAAAGTTTTTCTGCCCAATAACCCAGTTAGACACTTCACCTGCATAAGAGAGAGGATATTCTCTTCTCTGCCTGACATGAGTTACGTTCACGTCACCCATCTCACAGGAGTGTGTCCAGACTGTTGTGCTATTGGCTAGCCAGTCACCCCAGTCCCATGAACAGCACACCAAAATTTGCGAAAGCAAATTAGCAGCTCATATATTGCTGTGCATGCTGCAAACTCCAGGTGACCTATTCAATCAAGACTTGGTGGCTGTTGCTGGCTGGTTTTCTCCTGTTGCTGGGATTTTGGATCATCTGGCAGACCCCACAACAGAGTCCCTCTGCTGCTAGCTGTGTGGCAGATCTATTTAATCTGCATCTGAGTTGCATGTAGCTCAAGATTGAAAGGTGGCCACCCCGTATAAAGGTCCCTGGGCTAATCTCAGTCCCTTTCGATGATAATTTTCCAAGATTTGGAAGCAAGACAAATCTTTCAACCTCTAGGCAAGAAAATCACTGAGTCATACTCTGGCTTAGTCTTTCAGTTTATTAAGAAATATTTAGGTGTTTTAAACAAAGAGAAGGAGAAAGCATCTTCTATCCTTGGCTATTAGGTAAATGCTTTGCAACTAGCCACATGACTAGTGATTTTATGAATCTCATGGGGAAAGGGTTTTTTTTAAAATGATTTTTCTTAGGACTTTTTTTTTTTCACAGACAATCAACATTTGCAATTTCTTTCGGGCAATTACATTGAATAAGAAACTACTATCATCTAAAATCAAAACAGACTGCTCAGGAGTAGACTGTTGTTGTATGGCAGTTGTATAATAGAAGAAACAAAAGAGTTTTTTCTTTCTCCTCACATATGAAATCATAACAGTCCCTTCTGAAGTTAAAAACGTCTAACATCTGGTAAAACCAGACTGGGTCTGGGGCTGCTTTAGTCTATGCTGGAAACCATAGCCTGAGGAGCAAAGTTGCTCACAGCTCCTCCCTGCTTCTCTTGCTCTTGGTTCATGAAACTATTCCCAGGGAGGAATGACCCACCTCAGGGATCCCTGTTTCATAGTCATCACACTAATGGACACAAGAGCTGAGCCAGACTGCTTATTTTAAACAGGAATTACTTGGAAGGTTTCTGTGGAGTCAAAGCTCTTGTGTTCTCTTTGTTAATGTAGGAAAGAAAGTAGGGAGGGGGAAAAAAAAGGTATCTGCAATAATGCTTCTGGAAAGACAGAACTTTTATTAAGATCATACCCTGAGTTAAGTGGCTCCTTCTTTGACAGCAGCCACACTGCTGCTTTCTGAAGGGCAAGAAGCTGAACTTTCAGGGAGCCAATTAGGAAATGCTTCAGAAAGAGTGTTAGTGACAGCAACAGTCTGAGAGATTAAATACAGTAAAGGATCCTCAAAGCACCGGCCTCCAAGTATTCTCAGCATAGCTATGATCTTTCTCTTGCATTACTTAAAAACTGCTTTTACAAAAAGAAAAGCAGCAAAATTACTTGAGGCTTTTTAACTTATTTCTTTGCCAGGTCCCAGAGCTTTACAAGCGAACAGTTCCACCGCAAACATCACTTCCCAAGAGAGCTTTAGTTCTTAAGAGAAAAGTAAGTTTCTCTAAGACAAATAATACATAGCCCTCATATTATTGTGGCTGATAAGACAGAGCAAGCCTGAAAGGTGCATTGTGTTTTGCCTTTGCAGACTTTTTGCTTTTCAGAGTCAGAAAGGATTGAAGTTTCTCTTGGTTCATTGCTAAAGACCTAACTGTACAGAAATACTAAATTTTGGCTTGTCACTGGGAGCAATAAGGTAGGAACTAAAGACTGACTACAAGAATTAACTACATTTACATGAACTTTCTTTGATTCTCTAGTGCAAAACAAAATGTTAATGAGAACAGAACAATAATAATAAGCTTCCCATGATCACACACATGATCTCACAAAATAACACCCAAAGTTCATAAAATGTATTTGATATCTATCTTATTATCATAAGACAAAAGTGTTTTTGCTAGAAACAGTGGTAACACTCTTGCTCCAGCTGAACTGTGCTGTAATCTTTCTGTTCTCATTAGAACATTGGGGAAAAGCAGCGTGTAAAAAAAATAATAATAATGTTTTGACAAATCTAGTATAACAATTCTTTCATGAATCTCAGCATAATTAAGAAGAATACAAGACTGAAGGGTTCATGGTTTCTCATGTGTTAGAAAAGAAATGCAGGCTGATGTTTTTAACAAGACTTCTGTTCATGATTAATGATATCTGTTTGTCAATGCAGTTTAGATATATTCACTGCATCCTCACACTGTGTTACAGCTCTTACACAAGGGTGAACTTCACCCGGCAGCTTCACTGGAGAATGGCATTGGACTTTGCTAATCAGCACAGCTCTCTCCTCATGTGCTGATTAAAAGTAGCCATCAGCATCTGGTCATGCAAGTTCTGACCCCTAGACGCTGTGCCGGGAGATGTGTCAGTAGCCGTCCACAATGCAGAGAAGACTGCTAGGGCGAGACTGAATACTAAAAAGAATGGAGCAATTTTTCTAAAATTAAATATTTATTTACTTGTTTTTATCAAGCACAACACTCGTGGGCTGTGTTCACAGAAATCCTGTGCTGTTCAGACTTAGTTCAATTAGAGATATTCCTAATTAATGTGCTGTTTTGTATTCACTGGTGGAATGTTTTGTAGTGTTTTCCCATTTGGATAACTAAATCAGATATTATTCATTATTAGTGGTTTTCTATGCTTTTATTTGCTTATTATTCTATCTTATTTTGCAGTAGCAAGCACATTTTAAAGTATGCCTCTATATAATCTACTGGGTGGAAATTAAAATGATTATACACCTTTTACATGATATGTTTTGAGAGATAGAGAAATTAAGATCAAATTTTCAATGTTCATACCTATTTTTATCACAGCCTTTTCAGATATGCTGACTTTCCCAGTGTTTTCTGAAGTCAGCAGTTTTTCAGAAAGATTATCACCTTCAAAAAAATAAGATGGGTTAGTAATTTGTGCGTGTGCTGTAAAATAATTTGCATGCACTAGACACTTTTCTTTCCCTTCCCTGTTTAAACACCTTTGTTTTGTTCATCTTTTATATGGGAATCACTGCTGGAATGTTCTCTTGGAAAGTGCTTTCTCATGCACAAGTCATGATTTGGCCATTTTGTTTCTGATCCCTCCTTACCTTCTCCTATGTTGAATATAAGATCTAACTCTTGCCAGGCTTCCTTTCAGATTTTTCCTTTTTTTTTTTATGTCTGATAAATCAGATCACCTCAACAGATTTAGAAAAAAAACCACAAAGAAAAAAAACACTTCTATGATTAAAACAATACCTTTGAGTATTGTGAATATTTTAAAGCTAAATGTCACACAGGGATTTATGCATCTATAAATAGAAACATATCCATCAGCTACCTGAAATACGTGTCTTATTTAATGACTATAATCTGGCAGCTGTGATTAAAAAAATACATAAAGGAGAAATTCTTCTCTACTTTGTTACTTCAGAGGGCTTGTTTAATGTAAAACCTGTCACCACTCATTGCTGTTGAAACGTATAGTCTATTATTATCCTATCCTTATGTGACTTCACCACAGTTAGGACTGTTTTGTGATGAAATAATCTGCAGAATCTTTATGCTTGTCTCTGCTGCCTATGTGGTACAGTACAAGAAAGGGTTACATGAAATGAAAAATACAAGAGTATGTTGCCCGCGGATCTCACTATTTCATCTACGCACCTGAATGATATATAGGTCATGGCCATTACAGTGAGAAACACTAAGTTAAATAATTCTTTTCATGTTAATAGTTATGGCAGTCTTAATTTAGTTTTCCAGCCTGATCTTCTCAAAATGTCTGTCTAGAGAATCACAACGGTTCCTTCCTGCTTTAAAATCTACCAGACAGATTTTTTTGAGGAAAATGGAGAGGACTTCACTTGAACTCCACAAGAAAATAAATTGCTCATCAGAATATAATTTTGAACATCAAAACCTGATAATTACCACTTTGTTTAACTCATGAACTTTCTGTGGTCAATGATACAAACGTTTAAAAGTGGAAAGGTATAGACATTTTCTTTATAGTCAAAGCAACACTTTTTTCCTTCAGTAGCACTCCTTCATTACTAATTCTGAAATTAGTAAAACAGTAGTGTCCATTAACAGATTGCTTTCATGCTTACTCATAACTTTTGCAGTAGTTCTGAATGTGCTTTCAAGGAATTTACAGCAGAAATGTCCAATTTATAGAGCAGAAAGAATGTGAGGTTTAAATGAAGTTCAGTGGCTAAATGCAGGAATAGAAAATGATCTTAAGAAAATATTTGAAGCACAGAGGAATCTCAGCTTGTTGCATGGTGTCTGTTTAAAGGTACTTCAACAATCTTGAACCCCATTCTTCAATGTGTTTTTCAGTCGCCCATCAATATTTTAGACTTTGGGTCTGATACCAGCTGCTAATAGCTGCATTTAGCTTTCAACTAGGAAGCCAAACTCTGATAGCTAAGGAAATGTCATTATGTAGATCCAGTGGAAGAGAAGTTAGTCACCCACTGCGGTCCTTTCTCTTGGACCTGTCAAAGGACTAACCCATAATTCCTGTGAGGAGTAGGAGCAGAAGGATATCTCCAGGCTGCAATAAAGTATCACTCACTACTTAGAGGACATAGTTCCAGCAGCTCAGCTGATCCAGAATTCAACAGTTCCTTTAAACAATTGCCTTGGGTGATGGTGATGGACTTCTGTTTCCAATTAATTTTCACTCTCTTGAGTGGCCTGTACTAAAAGAATTGATGGTTACAGTTAGACAAGGATTTGCATTAAACACATGCAATGTGGAATATGATTGCAGGGACCTAGTGAGTGGACTTTCTAATCGCTGCTTCTGAAGTGGAAGGCTCTGTCTCAGGGCTCATCACAGCTAATGTAAAATAGAATAAGTAATAACTTTGCACAGTTTTAGCAGCACACGTCTCAATAGCTGAACTATCCTGGCTGACATCCACGTATACAGACCTTATGACAGCAGCTCATGTTGTGTAGGAAGAATGTGCCACTCCTGCTTCAGCTTTCACTTGACAATTATCTTCTTCTGGCTAAAAATCAGAGGGTATTGGCACATATAGCCAGATGCCGTGATCCTTCTTTTTTGAAGAAGAGTCAGACTAGTTTGAAGACAACAGGCTTGCAGATCTCTTGCCATGTGCATGGTCTTTCTACTAGTGTGCCCTGTGCCCACCTCTGTATTTTTCCCCTGGAGGTAAATTATGGAGGATTTCTCAGCAACTTTTCTCCTAAGACAAGGATTGTGGGTACTTGGTTGCTTGTCAGGGTCAGCCCACCAAAACTGGGGACTGGCGTTGACCTGACTGGGGTGAATGCTGGGCACAGGCATAGAAAGGTGACTGGGAAAGGGCCTGGTTGGGATGCAAAGTTGTTTGGTTGGGGCAGGGGAGGGAGATGGCCGAGCACGGCGTGACGATGACATGATATGAGCTTAGAGCAGCCCCAGGTCAAGGGGGAAGCCCCAAGGAGTGTCTTGCAGCCTATTCCCACCCAGCTCCATCCTGGACATCTACCTCAGGCTCTGTGGCTGCTCCCAGCAGGGCTGGCTGGTCACCCACATCCATACCAACCCCAACCTGAGTGTTTGGGGCAGGCTGCAGAGCTCTTGGGAGCACACAGGGGGGGCTTTGACATGTACACTTCCGCTCCCCATATTTCACTACATGCAGGCATCTCCTCTTGAGAGCACATCTTCTCCCTAATAAAAATCTATAGTTCCTTCGTAAGACTCTCTTTATCATGGGATGCCTTTGAGTCATGGTGTGACATTTAAAGCAGGAATGTGCCAGTCCTGGGTTGCCCATAAAGCAACAACAAATCCTATCTGCCAGGGCAGTGACTGTAACCTGTAGCTTCCATATCTCCAGGGTGCAAAGGGTGAAAGTGACTAAGAAAAGCGAATTCTGGCAAATTCTTTCTTCCATAATTTTACCTGTGCTTGACTACTTAGTGGGGTTCACAACACCCCAGAAAAATCAGTATTCACACAGTGAAAAATTTGCTGATATACAAGGAGTATGAAAGTACTAAATCATGCTCTCTGGTATATACTTTATAGTTTTTATTATAAAATATAGGCATTTAGATCACTTTGTTGAAGTACTAAAGGAAGATAGTAAGAAGAAAATTAATTTTTATCTGAACCACAACTAGTAAATACATTTTTTTCTGCTGGAGATACATTCGATCTGAGATCTTCCTCTGTATGGTTATGAATACAGCACGGGTTGGTAATTCCCTTTGGTTTCCCATTCTTTTTTGTGAAAATCACTGACAAAATGCCTTCCTATATCTATATTAATTTTGCAGTGCTTTAAATATGACAGACCACACAGAGAACTTCATTAAAAAAAAAACAAAGAAGTTGCAGAGTCAGACTTCAGAATACAGAAATTTTCAGGTTCTCCTTGCGCATACAAATCATTTCTATAACGACCTCAAAAAGAAAAATTAAGGGCTTGGTAGTTTCACCATCAATGTTAATTGGTACCAGGTAATTAACACTGGGTTCTTAAATCTAACTCAGGCGATTAACATTGGATTCTTAAATCTACCTAAGTTCTTAAGAGAAAGATCATTTTTTTAAAAAGTGCTGCATGCTCAGAGCTTTTGAAAATCTATGTTTGTTTAGGTAATTAAAAATCAGTTTAGAAGCCCATGGTTTAAAAATTTTGGCTTTCGATTAAAACAGTTCTAAATAATTTCATTATTACTGACAACTGGTAAGTTCTAAGCAAGTTTGTATTGCCTTCTCCTGAACCAGTTAAAGCCCTGGAAAGTGAAAATTATTTTTGGACAGTGTGTTGTTTGGTCCCCGCATAGAGATATGGTGACACAAAAACCAGTCAATAGAACAAAATCTGACAAAAGCAGTATGAGAAAAAGAAAAGAAGGGACAGAGAGGAAAACAAATTCAGAGAGCACAGGGAAAGGCAGGGAGTGGAAGATACAGAGTGAAATTCTGTTGAAAGAGAAGTACATTAAATTGCTGTCGTTGGGTAGCTCTGGGTGTGCAGAGCTTTTGTCAGTAATAGAGGGCATAGACTTCCATTTCAAGCCTGATGCAGCACTCAGAAGTCTTTCCATTAACTTCAATGAGCTTTGGATTAAGCACTTAGGGGGAAAAAAGGTTATGCTTAAACTGAATGCTTTTTTTGAAGAAAGGAGTTTAAATTATGGAAGAAAGTTTTAGTAAACTCAGAAAACTCGCTGAGCTCTCAGTCCCTCAGAATCCCCAGTATTTACAGTGTCTCCTTTAGACCCCACAGTTAAAAAGGGAGAAAAGCAGCTTATCTTAGAACTTAAATGAGTTCAGTAATTGCTCAGGCTGCAGAATGTAACACAAGATGTATTACAAACAAGCCAGCAAAGCAGTTCATTACACCAAAAGTGTGCAGGGGATTAAAAAAATACAAGGGAATCCCTGATTGCTATTGTGCTTTGGGATTAATAGAGTTCAAAATAAAGCTGCTGTGTTTTCATTGTCTGAACCTTGCATTTTAGCATTTGAAATACATTGTATTTATAATTTCTGCTGGAAATACAAAAAAAACCAAGTAAATAAGACTTTGAAGATAACAGGAATTTAATAACTTTTTTAAAAAAATATATATTTTCCCTTTCTTTCTGTTTCTGCTGTTGTAATTTTCTTTTCTTTACCAGCCTTTTCATGTGGGCTGTCAGTGCTTCTGAGATTTCCAGCCACAGTTCTTAATTGTGCTCCTTAGTCTCACTGCCTGAATACATCCCATTTCCAGTCGAGTCTTGAAGCTCAGCTGCAATGTTCTCTTATTTACTCATCACTAATGAGACTTTTCATTTTCTTCCGTAGTCACAACCTTCTCCAGAGCTGTCATTTAATGGCTACTTATATTGGGTGTAGATATTAAGTTGTCGGCAACAGGGAGAGGGCTGCAGGGGTGGCCTCTATGAGAGGAGACTTGGGCTGCCCCATGCAGGATTCAGTTTGTTGTTGCCATCTCCAGTGGACCCACTGCAGTACACAGCTGAGCCCTTCAAACATGCATGGGACACCTTGGGGAAAGCACATGTAGGAAGGTCAAAATGCTGTTGAGTAGTGAGGAGTGAGGGAAAAAGTGTGAGGAACAGCTCTGTGAACACTAGGAAGGAGTGGGGAGGAGTTGCTCCAGGCGCTGGAACAGAGATTTCCCTGCAGCCCCTGGAGATACCACAGAGGAGCAGGTGGTCCTGTGCAGCCAGTGAAGAGGACCAAGAAAGAGCAGATATCCACACTGCAAACCATGGAGTGCCATGTCAAAACAGATACGCAGGCCGCAGCCCATGGGGGACCCCTTGCCCAAGAAGGTGGATAGGCCCTGAAGGAACCTCCAGCCTGTGGAGGGCCCGTGCTGGAGCACAGGAAAAGTGTAAGGAAGAATGAGCAGAAGAGAGAAGCTGTTATATACTGATCACAGCCCCCACTCCCTGTACCCTCTGTACCATTTGGAGGGAGAGAGGAACTGGGAATGAAGGAGTGAAGTTGATCCTGGAAAAAAGGGGGAGGGAATGGAGGGGAAGTGTTTCAATTTCGTCTTTGTTTCTCACCATCCAAACCTATTTTAATTTGCAATAAATATTTCCCCCCCCCAAGTCAAATTTGTTTTGCCTATAATGGTATTTGATAAGTGATCCCCCATCTCTTTATCTTGATCTGTGAGATTTCTCATCTTTTCTCCCCTTGTCCAACTGAGGAGGGGAAATGAGAGAGTGGCTGGGTGGGCATCAGGCAGTTGACCAAAGTCAATCCCACACACTATTTTACAATCAAAAACATAAACAACATGTGTTGGAAAAAATGTAAAGGTAGACACATTGCAGAAGAGCTTCTGTGCCTTCTTTTAGTCATGGAATAGTGCAGCAGATACACAGATTTTAAAAAAGAAAGCAAGTATGGGTAGCAGTGACCATTAGCAAGAGCTACATGCCATGGGTTCTTGCAGCATGTCACTGTCCTGGTTGCAGCTAGGATAGAGTTAGTTTTCTTCCTCATAGCTGGTATAGTGCTGTGTTTTGGGTTTAATATGAAAATAATGTTGATAATACACTGATGTTTTAGTTGTTGCTAAGCAGTGTTTACCATTAAGTTAAGGACTTTTCAGCTTCCCAGGCTCTGCAGCAGCACAGGAAGCTGGGAAGGGGCACAGTCAGACCAGCTGACCCAAACTGGCCAAAGTGATGTTCCATACCATATGATGTCATGCTCACTATATAAGCTGGAGGGCGAGCTGCTCAGGGATTGCAGCAACTCAGGAAGTAGCTGGGCATCGGTCAGTGAATGGTGAGCAACTGTGCTGTGCATCACTTGTTTTGCATATTCTTTTATCATTATTATAGTCTCTTTTTCTGTCCTATTAAATTGTTTTTATCTCAACCCACGAGTTTTACTTTTTTTTTTTAATTGTATGCCCCATCCCATTGTGGGGTGGGTGAGCAAATGGCTGTGTGGTTGTTTTAGGTGCCTGCAGGGTTAAACTACAGCAGTCACATTGTTGCACTGCCATGTAGCTCCCTGCCTTTATACATCAAGGTCAAATCTGATACTGAAAAGAATTGTTCTGTTTTCAGTCTCTGAGTCTTTCTTAAACTTGAGCGTTCTTTAGATTATCAACAAAGCCTACAGTCATTGCAGTTCTTATTTCCTGCATGCAATGACCTCTGTACAGTCATATTTTTCTAGTCATAAGTTATCTACTGGTTCTTACAATATCCTCCCATGACCTTACCAATGTCCAGCATTCAGAGTATTTCCTTCATTCAGAGAACAGTGTTTTGCTACCCATGAGCTTCAGAGTCCACAAGCACCAGTTTTTGACACTTTAGTTCTTTGTTTCCTCATTTCTGTTGGGGATTTTCAGCTAATCACCTCAAATTTCTACAGGGAGTGAGTAGATTTTTCCCTTTGGCAGCAGCTATTCCATTGTTTCAAAGTGCTCTTGTTTAACTGGAAAATTATTCTGGTTACTGAGTCTCAGATATTCCTCGTCTAGAATATACATGACCAGCAGCCCTCATAGCAAAATCAGATTTCGTATTTGCTGAAACCTATTATGATATGGAAATTGCATTAAATGCAAACAGAATTAATACATTTCTCAAGAAAAGTAACTGTGCCAGAACTGTTTCAGAAAATGCCACAGTTTTTATTTGGCCCCATATTGCAAGCTATGAGACATGCATATTCTTTTTGCAATTAGTCTAGAAGAGTGAAGCTAAAGTTATGTTATAACAAAAAGGGGAAAAATAACTCTTAAAATTAGATTTTGCTTAGCAAATACATTGACTGTTAATAGTTTCTTCTTCTGTTTAAAAATCATGCAGTTAATTCACAGCTGCTCCTACTATCTTTAGAATGTTCTTACTCATCAGTAAGGATGTGGACATATTCAATGGGAACAGACAAAGTAAATGACCTTGAATATTTGTCCTCCCTGACAGTCTCATGGTAAAAATTGTTAAAAGATTTTAGTGATTTAAAAGCCCTGAGATCTGAAGTTAATTGCATTAACTAGTTCTTCATAGCCAATCTTCTTTCATATTCCAAATAATTTCAAATCAAGTATGGCTTTCCAAAGTATTTATATTAAATGGCAGGTGAATAGAAAGGTTTGATAGCATTCCACTAAGTTTTGCAAGTTCTTAATGATCTGGTTTTGTCAGTTTTTAGGATATCAGTATGCTGAGTACTTCCATAATATCTCAGTGTTTATGTTTCCCAAAGAAGCTGTAAATATTCTTAGTTGGCGTATTCTGATGAATTTTGCCATAGCACTTTATTGGAGATGATCAAAACCTATAGTTTGTGAGAGAAAGTGGAGCTTCTTTTCCCATTCCCCAAAATATCCTTTGGCAGGTCCCCCAAACAACTCTCAACTATTAAAAAATTCAGGTTACTAATGGTTGCATATTTCATCTTGAGGCTTTTTTTCCGAATGGTAACTTTTATTATTTGCACATTAAAATGTTTCATTTGAATGTATTGAGATGAACTCTGTTACAAGACCATTCAATCTTGAACTTAATTTTTTATTGTGCGCTATATAACTTCACTGAAATTCAGGTAGAGGTTGGCCAGTGCCTGATCCATTGACATTCATGAGCCTCTTATGATGGCACTCAATAGGAAACCTGCACTGCATCATGAGTAGTATAAGCCTGACCTGACTGAAGAGAAGGAAAAGCCTGAACAATTATTTTTACTAGGCAATGTGTCACACTGACAAAATACAATTTAACGGTAACCTGAACAAAGAATTATTATTTCAGTTTTGATGATAGGAGTTGTTTCTTAAATTTTTATTCCTCACCCCCTCAAAAGTTTAATTAAATAATTTCTACAGAAAATTTTCAGCAGCCTATATTATTTATGTTACTATTCAACTAGATGCTACCAATTGCAAATGTTATCTAAAATTTTATTCTGAAAATGTGACAAATAATAGCAATTGGGATCCCACACAGAAATCCACAAAATCAAAATCCCTTGGGATAACCTTGCTAAATAATGTTTCTCACATGCCAGGTTCCTGGAACACATTTCTGAACATTTTTCTTTGGGAAAGACGGTACTTATTAGGGAAAAAGAGCTGTCTATTTATTCAGTTAGATTATTCATTCACAGTTTAGAACTGTTTTAAATTTAGTTCTCCACTAATTATGTTTTTTTCTTCCCCCTTGCTCCTCTATTTCTGTATTTCCAATCAATTTTTGTTGTCTTGGGTAGGAAGAGTCAGCAGTTTGTCCCAGACTAACTCTAGTGGAAGTATTTCGAGGTCTCATTTGTGAGCATTCCCATTTCTCATGGTATAAGAATTATAGCTTGTGTTTCATATTGTCTTGGGAGGCCTTGCTGGAATCACTGTTTCTCTGTGAAGTTTAACCCAAAACCTCTCAGCATTCATTCACCAGTATCACAGCCAGATACATTTCTGTATCACTTCATTGCAAAAAAAAAAATACCCTGCACTTGTACCACCAGTCTAAAAAGACATCAGTATCCTATGAGTCCTTAAAGAGAATCTGTTCATTACTGGGACCTGGAACACTGGACCATCGCTCATCTGCCAGCTCACCTGCCACATAGCTCGGGACTGGAATTTGTGCCAGGACAACCTAGATGCATATTCCACACTCTTTTTCTGCTCCTCCCATGGCTCAGTCATTGTTTTATTACTTTACAAGTTGAAACACAAACCAGATCTTCACCGATCTTTTCCAAAAATTGTAATTCGTCTGAAAGTTAGGTGCATGTCAGCCCATTCAGTTATATACTTTTTCCCAAATAAATGCATTTCTTGCTTTATGGAACCTCAGACAGAAACAGCTCTGGGCCACTCTTCTCTCTGCACACCAGCAGGAATTATTACCAGTCTCTGAGCTTCAAGGTGCAAGACATTACTAGTGGACATAAATTGAAAGCTTACACATTCCTGTCGGATCTAAATCAGACTTAGGCAAAGAGTCAAGACAGGAAGTATAAATAGAATTTCCTATGCATGTGCTTTATGCCATTTGTCCTCTGTATCTGACACTGACCTCTGAAACATTTTGATCTGGCTGTAGCTGGATGGACCAGTTGTCTCCTACAGTTTTGTAGCTGGTAAGTTTTCATGTTGTATATGATCCATTTCCTTCATGCTTAAAACCTGACGTATGCAATATTCAGTTTGCTTTCATATCATGCTTGCAAAATTATAGTTTTTCACTCAAAAAAAAAAAGTGTTAAAGGCCTTCATGCTGCAGAGCTTTATGACTTTAATTTTCCTGGTCTAAATGCTGCAGTCCTTTTGACCTACTTCATAATTTCTTCAGATTTTCTTCTTCTTTTTTTTTTCACTGTCAAAAATTTTTACATTTCTCAGGTGTTTTTTTTCAAGGTCTCAAAATCTGGATTCCTGTTCTACACTGCCTCAATAATCTGACGCAATTACCACTGTATCAAGAATATTGAGTTTAACTATTAAATGCTGTTACACTACAAGGATCAAGTATCCATCTAAGTAGAAACTAAAATAAAGATCCCTTTTAAGTCTGGAGGAAAATTGATTAATGGGAAGAGAATGGTGCTTTGACTAAAGCAGCTTACTCATTTTCTTAGAATACTTTTATATAGTTGATTTCTGAGAGCAAGCTGGGGAAAGAATATATACGTTTTTACTGACGATTCTATGTAGTTGTTGTAATTGAGTGATGTGGTATTAGTAAAAAAAGAAAAGACAACAAATATACCATCAAAATTTTATGAAAATGTGCAATCCTACTGAATTTGAGTAGGAAATAGGTTTGTACTTGGTATTTAAATATTTTCTCATTCATTTTGCATTTATCTTACTCTACCACAGATGTAAATTCCACTCATTAAGAAAAAAAAAAAGAGAGAGAGAGAAAAAAATCATATCTAATTAACTTATAAGCCTTTTGGGGAAATTATTTTCTATCTGACATGATAACTAGAGTAGTGCTTGCAAACCCAGCATGAACTTGTGTATTTTCCATTGCAGATAAATGATGAGTGATATTTTTTCCACATATGTAATAAAATACCTGCATTAATTCATGCTGTCATACATTACTGGGAACAAAAGAAAAAGCTTAATCTTGTGGGAAATGGGCACACATTACTCACAATATGTCTGCAAGCTTTAATCTAATTTGAATACTATCTTTGTTAATAGTCCCTTGGGGCAGACAATTTCAAGCTATCCATTCTGGGTTATAAAGAATAAGGCTAGGCTTTGAATCATCCTCTCTGTTTTTCTGCTTTTAGTCTATAGATGAAAATGTCTTAGAGCCGAGTTTATGTAAGGTAAGTATTTGAGAACACAGTTGTTTGCTCAATTGCAGAAATTAAATATGAAGGACGCAACCCATGAATAGTTCTGCCTAAAGGAGCAACTTCAGCTTTTGCAACAAGCAATTCTAGCATTAGACCTACGGAAAACTGCAGATGTCAGAATTATTTACACTTACACAAAGCTTCCCAATAAACCACCCCAGAAGCCAATCCACCCAACTTTTAGATTCAAACTCAGGTAGAACAAGAAATTTCAGAGAAAATTGCAGAAAAACACAGAGAATTGCAGAAGCACAGCGCTGAAAGTTGTTCCCCTTGTTCATCCTGTTGCTCCTAGACATAATCGGTTCCACCAGTCTCATTCCTAACAAATGCTTTTCTAATCTCTTCTTAAAGATCTGCATTGACCATAACCTTCCCAGGCAATCTCTGTGTATGAAAATGGTAAGAGATCTTTGCTACTACAAACCTCACAATATCCAACTGGAATCTCCTTTGCTGCATTTAAACTCATTACTTTGTGACCTACTGTGATCTCTGTATTATTTCCAATTAGCACCATTTTCTGTGCTTTCTTCAGCTGAAGCATTATCAGTGATAAGTAAATCAGGGTTGTTTTATGCCGTGCTCTGGTTTATGCTTCGTGATAAAATCTTTGCCTTTTAAACAACACTGCGAAATTCCTTCAGTCTGTAATGCTCTATAACCTCTTCAGGCCTATTTTTGAGCAGAAGTGATCTATTTAATTGTCTTCTATCCTACTTTTGTTACAATTTATTGTTCCTGCTCCGATGTTGTACTTTGTGTTTGCCCATATTGTTCTTTCAGATCATATCTTCATGTTGTTTACAAATTTGATGAGTGTGTTTTCCATTGCAACATTCAGGTGTTAATAAAACTACTGAAGAGAAGATAAGCGATGGGAAAACCTGCATAACTCCACTTAACATATCCCTCTGTACTACTTAGCCATATGGTTTTGCATACTCCTTATAAGAATTTCATCAAGACTATGTTTCTTGTATAATTTATGGGAAGATCATGCAAGAATATCAAAAGTATTATTAAAGACATGATAGATGGCCTCAGTGACTTCTCTCCTCTGTCCAGCCTGCCATCCTATTTGGAAGGAAATTATATTAGATTGACAAAATTTATTCTTTGGGGAAAAAAAATAAATCATGTTGGCTGCCATCTGCATGTCATTTCCTCCTTATTTTCCAGGTAACTGCAAAGAGTTTATTTGATCATCACCTTTAGAATATTTTGAGAAGATACCATCTTAATTCTATTAGTCACTTGATCACAGCTGACTTCTTTAGTGAAGATTGCTAGGAAAAAAAAATTAAACACCTTCATGCTCAAATTGACCTACAAACTATTTTCCTCTCTATTGAGTAGAATAGTGCTTGATCTTCCTCTTTACAATTAACAGAGCAAATTAAAGAACTATTTCAAAGTATGAAATTATTACAGTAAGTCAATAATAGAGTTATTTTTTCCAAAAAAGTTGCTTGATAGTTGCACCTCATTTTGTGCCCTGTTTGTTTTGTGGTTACATGTTCCTGCTGCTCTTTAGTTTCATCTTTGGTAAGTTATCTAGCATCCACAGTATTTATAATTCCTTATTGTGGACAGAGTCAATGAGGATTTTATACTTTAACCAAGTTAATCTCCTATAACACTTCTTACGTCTCTGCCTCAGGCTAATTTATGACCCTAGTATTTTTCCTTTAGGCTTTCCTTTATCCCTTAATCTTTGTTCTCATTAGATAGTGTCTACAAGTTCTCTCTCTGTACTGAAGTCTACTTAATTTTTATATAACCTTTTCCCTCTTTCAGGATTGTAATAGACACAGTTCCGTGGTCATTCTTTGTCTTTCTGAACAAATTATATTCTTTCAGTATTAGTCTTTCAATCGTATTAATTATCTTGTCAAATCTCTTGGGTTTTTTTCCCGTATACTGTGTATTAGCATGCATAAGTAAGCAGTCTGGCCTTTTATTTTCTTTCTTGTTTTTCTTTGGATCTTATTCTGAATATTCCTAACCCGCTCCTACTCCAGCAATCTTGATGCTCCTATTTAAATTTATATTTTTACACTTGCTTACCTATGGAACTTCTGTCACTCACACTATCTTTTCCCTGCTTAAAGGCTTTCTTACTAGGTAAGTATATCCCCTTACAGCAAATAGACTGTTTTCCACATTCAGGGGTATTCTTTCCATGTACATGAGTATGTGGAACGTCATCTCAATGGTCAAAGGAGCCAAAGCTGTCCTGGTGTCCTGGAATTTATCCTAATCCTTTTTAATCTTCAACTAAGAAAATGAACATGTATACCATACAAGACTCCTGCCTTCCCAGTTGAATACTTTTGATCAGCTTTTCGTTGTTCCTGGGAGTAACTGCATGACACAAATAGAAGGGCACATGGGGTTGTGATCTCTCACTGTAAGAGATGAACTTCATCCATTTTATAGTAGTTTGTAAGAGCTGGGTTCTTTGGAAGCATGTTCTAGGATGTCACCTGTGATAGACAGATGAGGTCTTTAGGAAGAAATTACCAACCTCTGGTGCTTTTTTCACCTTTCTTTTAAGGATAGGAGGCTGTGAATCTTACAGGTCTGTCCATTCTTCCCCTTCCAATGACATTTGACCACTACTTGCTGCTAGGTCACTGTCCTATTCTTGACCTTGATAATGAAACAGCATCAGTTTCTAGCTGAGACCAGCAGCCAGCTTCTCCCTGACAGGGTGGCCATTTCATTGCTGGTGCTATCGTGGACCCTGACCTGCTTAGCTTCCCTGGGTTCTGCTCACTGTTGCTGTGGCATGAGTGATGTCCGCATTTTGACAAACAAGCAAGAGATAACAAGATAACAAGAGTGAATGAATGGCACAGCTGTGAGGGTTTTTCCCCTGGAATTTTAATAAAAAAGAAAATCCAGAAAGACAAAACCTCCCACAGTGAAGGAACTAGCTAACACCTCTCCCAACAAACACACACAAATTTCTACATGTTTATTCCAATTGCTATTGAAAACCAAATGACCAGCCTGTCAGCTTCCTTCATCTCTTCCAGGAGATAGAATAGCAGTTTTAGGAATGGTCAGCTGCTCTCCATTTTGGTTCAGTTGCTGACCCTTAAGACTGCTGTAATGCTGGCACAGCAAAAAAAGACAGTAAATGGGGGAAAACTTGGCCAGTTAGCGAGGCCAAGTGCTTTGAGCAACTGAGGTGTAGAATCCTAAAGTGCTTTGTACCTTAATTGCCATTTCTGGAATTAACATCTTTCAGGATCTGACCTTCATGACTCAGACTATTATCTGCTCTGAACAACACCGCGCTCAGTGGCAGCCAAAATTTGATTGCTGAAGTTTCGAAGTCCAGTGGATTGCATCAAACTCAGATTTGGAAAATCTGGGAAACAGTGAGAACTGGACAGTAAACCACGTAAATGAAATCTAACTCACTAACATGATAATTCAGTCCTTAATAGTTGCATGTCTTTGCGAAAATTTTGGTGAGGCTTTAAACCCTAACTCTATGATTCTTTGTACTTTCTGCGTACTTATGGCCTTAATTTAAAGAAATAAAAATATTGGATCTTTTTCCAGCTGTGGCTATCTGTACACCAACTGTAAAACATTAATTCCGGCAGAATTTCAGTCTGCCTTCTAAATAATTCAAAATACCAGCTGTATGTTGTGCAATATTCTTCATGAGCTGTGAGATTGATTTTGCCTTTGAGTATTTTTCTTCCATGAACTCTTCGTCTCAGAAATAGTCACAAATCAGTACATATGCAGAATTAATCATTAAAGAAATCTTCTGAAAATGCAAGAAAACATGAATTCTGAAGATGAATGCACTCGCATCAACTGTATTTAACAATACGTGAAGATCCTAATAAAATCTTCTTTCACATTTTAACTTACTCTGTCATAACATAGGTAAATTAAAGCACTGGAAAGAGTGAGTTGCTATTTAAAAGAAAATCTTCCTTCAGTCTAATGATTTTCTGAGGTACAAAATGGTTACTTGTTTGTTTTTAAGATTTTTTTTCCTCTATTGAATATGTACTTTTTTAGTGAATTTAGAAGAAGCCATGCAAAATTGTTTATTGAAAATCTGTATAATTATGACACTTTGAGCCCAATTTTTGTGACAGTTCAAAGTTTGGATGGTCATTTTGGATCTAATTTAATACCCCAATATAATGAAATCATTGTAGGCACATCAACATGTACATGTAAGAGAAAGATAACTTTTAACAATAGATACTACCTTGGTTGGTTTGTAAACACGATATTTCTGCTGTGAGAGATACCATCTTTCTCACTCTCATTTAATCAAACATAAAAGTTATATATTACATTCATTTTTCAAATGAAGCATATATGTCGTAATTTAAAGACTTAGGGGTTGTAGCTACAAAATCAGATGCTATCAAGTTACCAGACTTGGTATATATCATTTGCCTTTTCACATCAGTCTTCAGGATGTAGGAGTTAGGAATACTTCTGCTCCACTGGAATGACAAGATCATAGCAAATTCAGTGAGACTGTGTCTATTAACACAGGGCACACTTTAAAACGTCATTGCTATACATAATGAATTTACCATGAAAAGACAAAATGCCATATTCTACTTTCCATTTTTTATATATTCAAGACAATTGTGATTGAAAATTCAGTAGCTCCTGTATGTGATCTTGGCTTTTGCATGAGTTTATACATAAAAGCGGAGTAGCATCTTCAAAATGCATTCTATAATTTAAAAAGTATTACTGCTTAGCTAATTTGAATCATGCCTTTCCCACAAAAGAATTTTCTAAGCTCTTGAGGGGGAAAATTAAATTTCTAGCCACTGTTTCATCTACATTTCCATACTCCAACAGTTTCTGTAATTGAATTATTTCTAAAGTAAAAAAGACAATCATATTTTATTTAAACAATGGGAAGTAGAAAGACCTATCAAGGAAATATCTACTTTAGGAAGCCTACAGTAGCAAACTGGAAAAAAAAAATACTTACAATTCCAATTTTCCAAGAATATTCTCTCCAGACATATGTTGTCTGTTTAGTGGAATTTGCCTTAAAAGATGTTTACACTGTAGGAAGGTTACTTTGGAGCAGGATCTCTCAAAGTGTTCAGCCCTTCCAGGTCTGTCCAAGTACATGCTATAAAAAACAGAAATGTTTGATAATGGGTGGCCAGAAAACCATATCAGGACATTTTGGTGTGTGCATAACTAACTCCAACTAGTTTCTTTCATCCCGTTTGTTCTGCTGCTTATTACAGTCATCCTACAGTTCTGGATGCTCAAACAGCTCAAGCACAGATAATCTTAATAGCTGGTTTCTCTTGCCCACATTTTCACTGATCCCTGATATGATATTAAGTCTTCTGACTGATCTAATTTCCTTGTGCAGACCTTGATTAAAACCTCAGACAAGCTCGTTGATTAGGCCTATTTTGTGGTTCTTTTGTAATGAGCAAGTGATTTTTGAACTATACATTATTTACCAAATGAAAATGTATTTTTTTTTAAAGATTAGTTCAAATAAAAGAAAAAGTGAAAGGAAAGGAAAGTGTTGCAAAGACGGGGATATTACAGCACCTAACCTTAACACCCAACAAGCTTTGAAGCTAGTCTCACTGGTTTCTCAATATAACCAGTGAAGAGTGATATAGTCAACTATACCTGGACCATTCCAGAAAGACGTCTGGCAAGTTTGATCTTATAATCCCTCAGTGATGGAAACTATAAACGCCCTAGACATTCTAACTGGCAGTGTTTCCACAATTGTGTCATAATAGCTATGCTTTGGGTCTTAAGTTCATTTAAATACGGTTGGAAAGAAATTTAGCTGAATAAGCAGCTTGATTTCTTCCCTTTGTTCATTAATTCTACATGTTAAAATGTGTCCATATGAAATCATTCAGTGAGCTCACTCAGCCCAGGAAATATTCTGAAGAGCTTTAACTGGAGCGTGTCTGAAAGTTGCATCTCCAGGTATTCAGAAGGCATATAGACTTATATATGAGAATAATACAGACTTATATGGACTACTCATTTGAGAAAGGAGCACTTCTCTGACTACAATGACACTTATTTAACACGGAGCTTGGGAAAACGGTCATAAAGAGACTTCCTTTCTTCCGGAGGTTTATTATGGATTTCCATTCTTAGTACAAACATAATGACTACAGGAGGAGGTTACATTTTGTTCTTAGAATAGAATAGAATAGAATAGAATAGAATAGAATAGAATAGAATAGAATAGAATAGAATCATTAAGGCTGGAAGAGACCTCAAGGATCATCCAGTCCAACCATGTCCCCCCCACCTATTAACCACTAAACCATGTCCTTCAGTACCGCGTCTAACCTTTCCTTAAATACCCGCAGGGACGGTGACTCCACCACCTCCCTGGGCAACCTGTTCTTGGTCTTCCCTCAGCACTTCAATCTCTTAAATTATTAAATTACCTCTTACTGATGATATTTTTACAAGAAATACTGTACTACCATACAATCATTAAAGTAGAAGGCACTGCTATAGCATTAAGGGCTGAATTCTGTCCAGTTTCTCTCTGTCATAAACATATTTATTTAATGTTATGTTTTACATGACAAAAGCCCCAACACTACATTAGTTATGATAGAAATGGCCATCATTCCTGCCACTGTGCAGCATCATCCCATCTCAGTTCTACCCTGGGATTACACCCAGCAGAAACATAACTATGCTGGCAATTCACAGAAATTATTATCAGGTGCACAGTGGGGTGAAGGATCAGAAAAGGAAGCTTTGTGAGTACATGGTATATACAAGCTACAGCAGAGGAAAGTGTTCTGATGAGTAATGGTTACTGACATGTAAATCATAAATTTCAGCTGTATTTATATGCTTATATTAGGAAATAAATTGCAGACTTCTCCCATCATGGCAGGTGGAAAAAGAAAATAATCTGGTATGAAATGAACCAAAGTTCCTGAGATCATCAAGGACTGTGGGATGCCTTAACCCTTTGATATGAAGCCAATCAGATGTTACACCTCACTCAACCACCCCTCAGCTGAGGTCAGTGAGTTAGTCTTAACTGGGTATAATTTTGTTTAAAAATATTATTATTATATATGTATTATTATATTAGAATTATTTTGTTTCTTTAATTCTCTCTGTGGAACATTTTCTCCATCATTCCTTTTTTACACAATTTTCTTTGAAATTTAAAAGTAGGGACAATTGGAAAAAACCCCCCTACAATACAAATTTCAGAAGAGGTTAGAAGGAACTTAGGATGCTATTGTACATTAGTGGAACTGCAGTGTGCTAGTACTAGTAGCTCCGCAAGACACTGGTCTGCTGACTGCCGTTTTTGTAGAGAACAAGTTGACATTCCTGTTCCATTCTTTCAATGACCAGTTAATTCTCTGATTGCTAGATAAGGATTTGCTAACAGGAGAGAGGTGGTGGGAGAAAAGGGTTTACTGAAAGAGGTCCTCTCATAAGGATAAACCTATATGCCTGTGCAGCAAACACATATTGTGTGGGATGTATTGTCCAACAGCAGCTAATCCCAGTTAGTTTTGGACAAGAGAGAAGCTGAAAAGCTAGGTCTTCACATCTATACTTGAATGTTGAGGATTATATATTCAGAGCTACTCAGATTTCTGTGTTCAGTTTCCTGAGGAAAATAATAAAAATTAAGTGATGTCATCATACTTTTTAATGCCTTTTTAATTCTAAAATAATTTCTTCATTTTCAAATAGTGAGAATCAAAAGTTCCCAACAAGACTGTATTTTAAAATTAGTTTATTGATTGTAGTGCCCAAAGTTGAGACCAGCTTTAAGTTTGTATCTTTAAAACTTTCTCTATCATTTGCAGCTTTGTCTAAAGCTTCTTGTGGCAAAGTTATTTTGTTTTGTCTCAGGGCATGATAATAGATCAATGAAAAGTAATATCGGAATTATGATTTTAAAGAAAGAAGGACAATAATCCTTTTTTCCATATCAACACTGAAGATTTTATGATACTTCATTACTATGCGATGTCATCCCTGCATACTTTTGTAAATAATGCTGCTTGAAATATTCTTGATGTTAATCAAAACCCTTGTCTTGTTCATATCTCTCTGGGGAATGAAATCTTAGCAGGAAGTATTCATGATTGGAAATAGCTTTACATTTTCATCATACTTCTTTTTATTCCCCTTTTATTTTCCTCTCATTTCTTCCTGTCCATCTCAATGCACACACACACAAATTAATTGTACTGAATTTTGTGATGCAAAGACGGAATCACGAGTAAACTGGATTAGACAAGTTCCATATATCATGAAAAAAGACACAGTTATGGTTGCAAAATAAATACTTGTACTCACATGTGTTTTAGCCAAGGAAAATATGAGTACAAGGCATGACAGACCCAGTGAAATAAATAAGGAGATACATATGGCACCTAAAGAATGGAGCAGTCTGATGTTCAGCTAGTGTTTCAGAAAGAAGGAATTGAAATATAAGAAATCAGATCAGCTTATTTAAATATCACTCACGGTAATTAGCAGTTTGACATTATTTTCTCAGAGATACGGTGGCTGCCAGCCACAGTACAATGTAAAAATTCATGTAAACCTCCAGGGAAGCAGCATATTGTCAAAAAGAAAAAAGGACATATAGATAACATTAATTCCTTCTCATGGAAAGAAGACATTAACATTGAATTCCTACATCTCCTAAAAACAAAACCATAAACCAGAAAATGTTGTGGATTTTTTTCTACTCAACTAATATGACTTATCTTCACCATTTGAAATACTATTTTATTGCATTTGTATATAAAATACTCCTACATACTTTTTATAAAGAAAATGTTAACTTTGCCTATCTTTTGTTATCTTTGCACCCTTCAGAGCTGTAATCTTATTAGTGATTGCTTGTGGAACTATTTTACAGCACTGCTCAGCAAAATAGGATGCACAGCTAGAGTGACTTATGAAGCAGATAAGAAAATCATAATTTGTTTGATGAAAGAAGTTATTGATTTAGTGTGATGTCCTACTGTTGACTTTTTATTTTATTTTTATTTTTATTTTATTTTTGAGGAGAAATTTCTTCTCGGAAAAGGTGGTCGGGTATTGGAACGGGTTGCCCAGGGAGGTGGTGGAGTCACCATCCCTGAGGGTGTTTAAGGAAAGGTTAGATGTGGTACTTAGGGATGTGGTTTAGTGGGTAATAGGTGGTGGGGGGATGGTTGGACTGGATGATCCTTGAGGTCACTTCCAACCTTAATGATTCTGTTCTGTTCTGTTCTGTTCTATTCTATTCTATTCTATTCTATTCTATTCTATTCCATGTCACCAGTGCCTCATAAACTAAACGACATTTCCTTGTTTGTACCAGACACGAGTGCATGTTGGTTAGATTGTCAGATGCTTGCTAAAGCAAGAAAAAAATATTTCTCTCATTACTCGCTGATTTAGCGTTTCCTTTTAAAATCATAGAATCATAGAATCACAAAATGGTTTGGGTTGGGAGGGACTGCAAGGATCATCTAGTTCTAACCCTTCTGCCATGGGCAGGGAGACCCTACACTAGACCAGATTGCCCAAAGTCCCATCCAACCTGGCCTTGAACACTTCCAAAATATATCTTACTCCAGTTAACATTCCTGTGTTGTATAACAGAAAAGTTGATATGGGAATAAAACCTTGTAGTTTAATGGAAAATTCTATTTCTTGGCACATTTTTCAAACATTGCTTGGAATTCTGATATTTATGAAGGATCGAAATTCTGTTTTCTGGCTGGTTCTAAAACCCCTCATTTACCATTTATTCAGACCAATGAGGTAACAGGGAGGAAATGCTATCTTGTAGTCAGGGATCCAAAGAACAGTGTATTTTGAATCTAAATATACAGAAATGTGTGCAACACCTCTTTCTTAAGCTGTTTTTACAGTTCCTCCTAGCCCACAGTGATTTAAAAGAAGACTACTCGGCGTGCTGTATTTACAGTGGACCTCTAGGAAAGATATTCCTCCATTTCTTCCCAGGTATCCACAAAGAAAAGTGACCATAATCAGATCTATTATGTTCTGAAAAAGTATTTACTTGGCAACTGTGACCATGATTCTATACTCCAGGATGTATGTACATTTTAGGTGATTTCCCCAGATATTCAGCAATATGTTTTTATTTTCTGAGTGAGAACTGGGATTTCAAAAGTATTCCCTGCTGAAAGAAATTCAATTCATCCCCATTCTTCTGCCAAAGTATCATAGAAATTGCTTATATAGTTACTGCATTCTCAAGTGCCAGATATAGAACAATATATGCAGTATTTCACTTTAGATGTGAACCTAACACCAAAAGAGTGCCCACTGCTGTCTATATCAGGCAGAAAGATACTGACAGTTGAGTTGGAGTGCTGATTAGACACTGAATATGAAGTTCTACAAATCTTGTACTGAAAATAATGTACCCTTGATTCTGCCACGCTCCTCCAGAGTGGTGTCTTGTACAATAAGAAGCACCACTTAACAGTATAGGAAAATGCTCTGGGGCAAATATTTCTCAGTTTGTTTAAGTGTCACAGAACTGGAACTTCAAAAAATAGCAACAAATTATGGAACATCTATTTCTTTATTCATAAAAAAAAAATATTCAGGTTACTGTGTATTTTTACTTACTCCATTCAGCTTCTTTTGTACCTCGTGGCTAGGGAGAAGGAAGACAGAGAGGGTGCAGTGGTATTGTCAGAGTTTAGCTAACTATAGCCCAGACTGTAATGTTATTATTATAATAGCACTAAAAGTCTTTGGATGGAGTTATTTAGTGTACTTTTTGTTCAAAATCATTATAAACCATTTAATTGCCTGTATCAATATCACACTGAACACTTTGTTTGCATTTGCATCATACCATTTACCACTGTTTCTTAGATCTTGTATAGAAGATACGCAAATGTCTGAGCATGTCAAAAGCATGACTATTTTAAAACTACATACATGTTCTTACTTTGATACAGGTGGGATATGTTGAGGCACTTAAAATTCTGACTGTCCAGTGTTAAGAAGGAAGCAACATAAGGAAATTGAAATTGTGATGCATTACTGCTGCTGGGTAAGTGTGTTTCAAATTATCCTAGTCAACAAGCTGTGATGAAAATTAGCAGCAGCCCCTAATAGACATGTCACCTACAGACCTAATACTTAGACACACAAATGTCTTAGGAAAAACTAGGGAAAAATGCTTTCAGGAATTTTTCATTTGCAGTGGAATGGACTACTTAACCACCATTCTGTTTCAAATTGCCCAGAGAAGCAGCCCTCTTTTATTGTATATTGTACCACCATAAAGTTACTAGTATATATATATGTATTCTAAAAAAAATAATAATATAGTAGTTTAAAAAGTTCTCTATTTTGGGCTGGTAAATAATATATTATCCACAAAATGACTCTGGTGCTCACAAAAGTTATCATGTGGTTTGAGTTGTTTTTTCTTGTTTCTTGTAAACTCATTTTTTTCCTAGTGGCTAAAGCAAAGGTTTTAGATTTTGTGCCTCATTTTTGTCAGTGTCAGTCATATGGTCTTGACCACATGAATTCATTTGCTGAACTTCAATTTTCTTATCTGTAAACATCTCAAAGGATGTAGTGTTTTTTCACTGCAGATTTTAATGTTTATGCATAGTCTTGAAAGTATATACAAGTGCAAAATATTATTTTTAATTAAAAGTTTTTAAATTAAACATGTGTTCACTTATTAATAAAGTCAAAAGGAACTAGTGGAACTTTGTTCTTAATTCATGTAATACGAAGTATAAGATTTCATCTAGTTACTTTTTGATTGTGCTCCTTGACTTGAACTTGACTACTCTTTCCTGTGCTGCTTTGAGTCTGTTAACCTACTTTTTTTGTTTGTTTGTTTGGTTGGTTGGTTGGTTTTTGTTTCAACAACCAGGTTTTGGTTTTTATCACATTTTGGATTTACTGGCTTAAGAGGCTATTAGGTATCTGTATTTTCTCCCTGTGACTTACCTGTCTACCTTGGTCACCTTGTGTATATAAGGTATTCTACTTGATAAAATTCCTGGAAGTAATCTTAATATAGCAAATTATAAAATGCAAGGTGGTTGACGGTGTGCTACAGTTTAAAGGGAACAAACCAAGATTTAGATAGCTCAGGACAATATAAGGTTGGCTGAAGTTTTTATCACATTCTGTACAGCTCTCCGTTCTGCTCATGCTACCTCTCCGGGTCACAAAATATCTCAGAGATGTTCAGACAAAGTTTTATTTGTTTGGGTTTGTATTTATGGGGGGTTTTTCACCTGAGTTTGGAATGATTTAATTTATTCCTTCACTCGTAAAGTTAGATGCGACAAGTATGTTGAAATTTGTGTCAAAATTTCAGGGTAACAAGTGGACCAGGATTTTGCCAAGGAGTCTAACTATGCATAGTTCTGAGGAAACCCTAAGAATGAATATGAAGCACTTTTAAATAAGTTACTTATCTTTAATTATGGAGGGAAACTAGATCACTGCGTTGGTCATGTAATGAAAGGGAGGCATTCTACTTCATATTATTTTATAAAATAAGTGCTTTTTAAAAACTGACAAAGTTATTTGAATAAGTCCTGGCATAAAATGGGTAAGATAACAAGATATAGATCATATGCACATTCATTGTGTAATATTTCAAGACTCGTGTAATGAATGTATCGCATGGATATGTCTGTGTGTGTACACACCTGTGAGAGAAGGAGTTAAGGGGGTCTTAGATTTTTAGAAGAGATGTTGCTTAATAATTATCCAGACGATTGAGAGCGAAACCTAAGAGAATCTTAGTAGATGAAATATTGTCTAATGATTATGTAGGTTGTGGTATACCTCAAAGAATTGAATTAGTAGATGTTGCTTAATGATTTGCTAACTAACTGGAGCAGAAAGTCTTGAGACTCCTCACAATGGACAGTTCCTGATGGAAGTCAGAGACCCGTCCTAAGAACCAGCTGAAACCGACTCTGCAGTTTGAACAGAAGCCAGGGAGCAACTTGACCTGCGTAAAGATGAGAGGTCACTAGTGGTGACGAAGAGGAGCCACCAGCCTTCATCCCCACGACCCCCGACGACCACCGCAAGGAGGCACTGCGCAAGCGCAGCTGGGAGGAGTCTATGGAAATGACTCTTGAAGCTAATTTCAATATGAAGCGGGAATAGGTTATGCATATGTATAGGCACATTATGTATATGCAACACTTCACTGTATAAGTTTGAAGCAAGTTGCCACGTTGGAGCGCGCACGGCTTTGGTGGGACGACCCCCCCGTGCTGCCCAGCGCTGAATAAACATACCTACTTTACAATCTTACAGATTGTGGAGTCTGTTTTCCGCACGTCACCTGTGCCTACACTCCTGTATATCTGACTGTTAGTCATCTGAGTTGGAGGAGGAAAACAGTTGAAGATTGCTACGTTCCTCACTTGTATAAAGATGCCCTTTCTTTAATGCAAAATGGATGTTATGCAAAGAAGACAATGCTAGTTCCAGTTTCCTATAGAGTGTAAAAAAACCCCATCAATGTGTCAAAATGATTGTTTACATCTCTGCAGCTAAATAATGTGAAACATCCAAAATTTATTATCCATGCTTCCAAAATACTGTGGGCACCTGACAGATTTGTTCAATTGCTGAGCAGGAAGAGGAGGATTTGGTGCAGGTTTGATGATAGACACGTGTTGCAACACACTCCAGTAACATTCCACTTTGCAATATGACCACATGCCTCACCCCTCCCCAGATTGCTTTTAAGCATGAGAGTCAAGTCTTGTTCTCTACGATAAAATCTCCTTTTGACAAGTGTCTGAGATGTAGACAAGGTCAGCAGGCAACACAACATGAATCTGAGACATGGACAGTGAAACTTTATAAATTCTGTACTGAGGACAATAAATCTTTGGGAAGAATCGGAGGGGAGGAAGGTAACAAAAAAACCTTACAAAATAAAAGTGATACATTAAAAAAAGATTTAATTTATTTTTTTACATTGCCTGCCAGATACAAGACAGTCTGTCTGGTTGTGACAATATAAGCATAAAATACATAGCAGCCGCATAGATAACCTCTCCTCCACCAAAGGAATATTTCTAGCCTTCCTCACCCCCTAACCCCTCCCTGCTGCCTCTCAACACTCGCAGTGCACCTCTTTCTCCTGCCACTCTCTCCTCAAAAATACTGGATTTAGGTGGTCAGACTGCTGCATACACAGTCTTTAACACATTGTTTTTCAATTGGATATTCATTGTAGTGTTATTGTAGTAGTACAGAGCAAAAGGATGAGAAACAGAGCGGTTTACATAAATTGTGCTCACTGACTTGACTTACTAAAAAGAGCAACCATTGTCAACTATTTAGCCTTGATAATCCTGGCCCCACCCAGGAAGTAGTACACAGGCTTTATGCCTTTGCTGATGGGGATGCTTGATTGTTTCTTCCTGCTGGCAGCAGTCTTAGTGATGCTGCATGGTGACTTTTGCTCAGCAGAGTTTTAATGGAAGGGCTGGGTGGTTAAACATGGTGGGTTGGATTTCTCTGTGGGTCCTTGTCTGGTATTTGAGATATCTGTTCTCAAACAAATCCCACAGGCACAAAGAAATTGGAAGGAAGTAGTTCCTCCATAAGAAGAAATAAATTTTGTTCACAAAATAGATACTTGTATGTGAAAAGCACAATGAACTGGTGTGCCAGTCTGCCAGGCTCAATCTGTTTCAAGTCTGTTTGTAAGGGCTTTTGCAGAAACTTGTTGGGCTGTCAGGTTCACAGAGTTACTGAAAGCAGTAATAGCTGCAGCTGTAGCAGGAAGGAACGTGTTGGATTCTCCACAGGAACTGAGGTAACGAGATGTTCTCCATTTACTTTTAATTTTATATAGCTTTCCTCTAATAAGAGATTTAAATGCAGAATTCATCATTCAAGGACACTGTGCGGATTAGCAATGTTCTCTGGAGATATATTCCCCTATAACAGCTTTTTTCATCTTTGAAAAATATGAAACCAACAGTATTTTTTTTATTAAATAAATCACCCAACTATAATTTGTTAAAAGTTGCAAATTCTTCATTTGACTAAATTGCTTCCTGAAAACCATAACAGGAGAAACTAGGGTGCTTAGAGAAAAAAAAAAAAAGATAAACTACAGGTGAGCAGGGGAGCCATTGGGAACTTGTGTTAATGCTGTGTCAACTGTTTATGAAGATAGTGCTAGAAAGTGTGAAAAGGCAGCAGGTGCAGATTGTAGGTGAAAACAGAAGAGAAAAAAGATTGTAGGAAAAACCATTATGAAATAAGGCAAATAAGAAATACAGTTAAAGAAACACCATTCTAAATCCAATGAAAAAGAACAAAAAAGCCAGTAAAGGGATTAAAATACAGAATGGGAAGACAGGAGGGGAAGAATGGAAGAAACACTGGGCACATTATTCAGTTACTCAACTGGTTTGGAACCAATAATTCAGTATCTTCTTTGACATCATTTTGCACCTGAACATTGTGACAGAACAGGATAAAAGAACAAAATAAAAATGAACTCTGACAACCTTCCTTAATGGTAAGCTTGGTAAATGTCCCTGTCTTCTAAAATTTCAACATGCCTAATTAGGGTGTCATCACTTTCAACCAGTTTCTTGCCCATCATCCTTTGTTTTCTCACCTAATGAACTAATTTTATTTTTGTTTCTTGCATTATTTACTTCCTGTAACTTTCTTAGCTTTGAGTTTTTTTTCTCTAAACAGATTTGAGACATAGTCAGCTCAGCACAGTTATTTTCAATAATTTCAACATATATTCACTATCAGATATCTGTTTTAACTTGCACTCATAGTATGAAGGTAATAAGAGGTGTGCTGTTTATTTTCTGAGCCAAAATCTAGTTTCTTCATTTCTATGATAAGCTATTCATTTTCCATTCTGATAGATCATCCACTTAGAAGTGGAATTATTTTTCTAATAAGAAACTAAGAACTAGGTTCATCATCATAGCTGTATAAAACAACCTCCTTTGAAAAATCTGCCAAATGTACTGCAAGGTCAATTTGTACGAGCATGATTTGGAATTTTACTGTAGAATGTTAAATGTCCTTTATAAATGCTTCTCCGTGGACAATCAACTTTCACAGAGACACACAAAAGAGGAGAAAAGGTGAAAAAGAGAGAGGGTGAGTGAGAAAGAAAAAATGGAGAGAGGAAAAAAAAAGAGGGGAGAGACAGGAAGAAAAAGGAAATAAACAGAAAAAAGGTTCTTTGAAACACCACAGTTTTATCCTCAGAATCATTGGTAAGAACAACTGGTTTATTTTGTGCTGCCTGCAAGATATGATTCTTTGCTTATTAGTATGCAATATTATTATTTCATAAAACAGTGCCTCTCTCCTATTGCTGCTTAATCGTTGGAGCACTCGGTAATTTGATGCTGCTTGGAAGGGCTTGAACTGAGCCAGAAAAAGCAGTGAATTAAAAGAACCCAAAGTTTTATTATGTGTATTTTCATGAAATTTGATATTTTATTTATGGTACTATTATGTCAGAGCTAACACCTGTACACTGATACACCCATACAATATATTCACTATGAGTTACTAAAATAATGAGTGGAGCAATTACCTGTGCAACAGAATGTTACTGGTTCACTCTTCCCCCCCCAAACTATCTCTAAATGCATACATCATAATGGGAAAAAAAGTTTGACATCAGCAAGCAATCCTCAGTTATGACAAAGCTTTCATTTGCTGGCTTATTTACGCTAAACCTACACTTAAAATGCTACCAGTACAGGCAGTCAACAAATTAAATTAGAATGCCAGCCCACTGGGACAAGATTTTTGACACCACTGCTCCTACTGAGTAAATATTATTTATCTAATAACTTATCTTGTGGAAATTAACAGCAGTATTCACAGAGCCAATCATCTACTTAAGGAGAAGATAATTTAAAATATTTTCTGCATTGTTACTATTAGTTGTTTTACATTTCTATATATTGCTTTACATTGCTGTTATTATAAATGCTAATTTTATTACTGTAGTTGTTTGTTGAATATTTTGAGATTAAGCGTGTGTGTGTGGGGGGGGCATTTTCCTGAAAAATGTTTCTATTTTCCATTCAGCTCTAATTATTCACTGTATATCAGAGCACCCAAGTGGGAGATCTATTTTGCATTATGCTAGAAAATCGGTAAAAATAGCTAGCAAGAACTCTTACAGAAAAAGGTTTTGACTTGGCAAGGCATTTAAGTGTATGCCTCATTTAAAATATGTAATTAGGCCCCTGGAAGCCCCAGATTTATTGCAGGAGTCTAGAAAGCAACTGTGGCTTTAAATTTCTGTTCTGTGCATCATATATTTGTGGTATCCAACTGCTTGACATACATTAGAAAAAAATCAAAATATCACAACAGATCTTTATGGTCTGTGTATCAGCTGATAACTACTAGAATTCAGCATGCTTTTGGTAAAATCCATATGCAGGAAGAAAACACAACATAATTTATGAGAATCAGTTATGGCAAAGACATTTTTTGTATTTTATATGGCTGAAATCCACCTTTGAACTGCTGAAGGTATTGAAGAGGTTTTGGTAGGTGGGAATCATACTTGGATATGGTATATTTTATGCAGAGGGGAAAACATTAATCTGGTTCTTTGTATACCATTCTTATACGTAATAAAAACCATCTATCTATCTTTAACTACAGGTTTTCTAAAACTATTACTGAAGGCAATTTTCACTATCTGTGTCAGCTGAATTCAAGGTGCTTAGAATTCAGTGGGTAATGATTGAAGAAATCTTGTTTATGTGGCTGGAATAATTGTCCTGGCTACACAGACCACTTCTAGAGACTAAGGTAAGCCACTCATTACCGAGGTATGTACATGTTATGTCATCATATTTCACGGAACTGTTACCCCATGTTGGAAGTCAATGGTTCTTTAGCCCCTAGCTCATAAAGTCAAAACTCCAGATCCATCCCCTGTAGCACTGTTACCACTGCTGAACATATTTTAGCCTTGTGGTCCATAGCAGGATGGGCTGGGTGGTTATTTGATGGACATCCAGTGGATTAGTGGAGTTAATGACACAAATTCAGAGTCAGGAGCTTCTGTTTTCAGAAGGCCCTCAGCACTTGCTGCTCCCTTTCCCTTCGCTCCTTCCCCTCTGCTCTTGAAGGCACAGCCTGTTCCCCCGAGCGAGTCAGGATCTTCCTCACTGTTCCCCATATCCACCAGCAGTGGAATGTGATTTGAAGAGACAAATCAGCTCATTGATAACATCATATCCTAGTATCCTCTTTAGGGAACCTCAAGTGCAGTCTTGCAGGCAGATTATTGAAGCCTGCCTGTGGAAAGTTTTTTGGCGTGGATGAGTTTTCACTCCAGTGGGTGTTGGAGAGTTTCAGATTATTCCTGTGTAAAGGAATGGATGAATTGGTGAGCAGCTTGTAGCTCTCTCAGCTTTAGTTTTCCCTTGGCTGTCCATGAATTCAGCAAAACAGCTGCTAGACTCCTGACAAGTGATTCACATAGTTGATATAATTTAGTTTCTCTGCCAAAAAAACCCTCTTACTTCTAGTTTTCTATTTAATTGAATCACAGACTGAGGGTTTTAAAGTGTCTATCAGCTGCAATGGGTAGGATGAATACAGAAGAAATCATTTTTCAAGACTGTGTATAACTTCCCTCACTGGTCTATTAACATGCTGAAATAGATTTTCAAATAGTTTTAAAAATTTCTATTAGGCTGCCTTTCCCTTCCCTTGTCTTGCAAAAAGGCCTAAAACAGATGGGCTATTCTCAAAGATCAGTAGAATAAAGACAGTTCGCTTTCAGGGTCACCTAAATTTCTCTCAGGAAAGTACACTGCAGTTTTCTTCTTTCTATTTTTTCTTCTGCCTACAACTATAGGATCACAGGAACAGTTTGGTTGCAGTGTTTGACAGATCTCCATGTGACATCATTCATATTCTGAGAATTCTCTCTTCTATTGGCTTTAAGGTATAAATACCTGTCACTTGTAAGCCAGCTTGATTTGCTGTGCTCTTTTACCTTCTCATAGCTTTTTATTTGCTTTTGATGGCTTACCTCCTAAATATTTTTAATTTGCCTTCAACACTGGGACAGAAGGTTGTCTCAAATATGCAAGTAATGCAGCTGTATCTGGAGCGTTAGATAACCCCAGTGGCCTCTGTCAGCAAGTTTCTGCAGTGTGGTATGCAATATGCTCAATGTTAATTGAAATACACTGCTGTGGCTTTGTCAAGGAAGAATTATCAAGTACAAAGGTTCCTGCGTTACCTCTGGATGTAGTTTATACTACACAAAAGAACTACTGCAGTAAAGCAGAAGATACACAGCATTTTTTTTTCCCCTGACATCTTATCCTGGTGAAGACCACTTGGGTTGTCCTGAGAATCCTCTGACGAAAAACGTGTGTGTGAGTAAATAAATCCATCTTTGAGCTTTCCAGCTTCCCCATAGCAGTTTTAACACAGATGTGGAAAATGGTGGTTCATTAACAACTGTGATTTCTGCAAAGCGGTGGTGTGCTCCTTTATATTTGGAAAGTACTGGCCCCTTCTTCGTGATTAACAGTTCAGCAGGGCTTCTGGCAAACCCTTGAAATGTTTTGGGGGTTTGGGAGCTTTTTCTAGTTTTGGTTTTGTTATTGGGTGTGGATTTTTTTCCATTCTTGCCCAGTTTAACAGTTGGCTAGGAACATGTAGCAACGTATCTCTCAGAAGTTATTTTGCTGGAGGTACCGAGTGATTTGGAACAATACTGCCTGCTGGGAAGTTTATTGGCAGCTATGATAAACCCTGAGCTTCTCTTCCCTGCATCCTCCCGTTTTATATTAAATAGAATTAATACTCATAGCTGGCCAGCTGCTTAGACTTGTCGTAATTCCAGCCTTCTGGGAATGGAAGAGAATGATTAAAAAGTAGTTTGGATTAAAATGTTAGTTACTGTTTGGTTATTTATCCAATCACCTAAAGAAATACTAGGAATTATTTGAAGGAAATGGGATTTCTGGATACAGAAATCCTTAAAGCAGCAGAAGAGAGCGAGAGGTTAAACCTGATTAAATTCATTTCAAATACAACCACATAATAGAACAGCAGGCAACTTTTCTCTGCATTTGTGTCCAACAGCTCATGCATGCTGCAGAGCCGATTCAAATGGCACCTTCCAGGCTGTAAGTGTTGCCCAGTCCTTCCCAACAGTTCCTGAACTTGCAATGTGTCATCTGTTCCCGAGGGAGATCCCTTGCCTTCTAGTGCTCTCTTTGTCTCTGGGAGAGCTGGTGCAGCAGGTGCCAGAAGCTCTCAGGAAGGCAAGAAAAGGCAAGGCAAAGCATCTGGTAGACCAAAACCAAATCTTGTAAAAGTTACTCAGCATATCTTGGTGAATCTAAACCAAGTGGACCTGTTCAATAATATGATCAACAGCAGTAAAAGTAAGTTGGTTCTTTAACTTAGCCAGAAAATATATACAAATATTCAAGATGATAAGCCTTCTCATCAGTTTTCGTTCTGAAGAGAGGCAGGAATGCACCCCTGCCTAACGCAGAGCTGCTGAGTAGTAAGGAACAGTAGCAGAGTTATGATCTGAGGAACCCCTCCACTCTCCTCATCATCACCCCTGTACGTGTTGTCTTGTTTCAGGACAGGAGAGCACTTGGAGCGTATACCCTAGGAAGCAAAGTAGCTTGTATATCATGATTTGGGAGGGAAAATCTATGGGTCCAGCTTCAATTCTGTTTTGATTTTCACCACTCAGATCTGGAAATATGTTGTTTTCATGCTTGGGAAGCAATACCTGCATTTCCATCTGGTGTCTTAGGATGAGAAGCTTCTCTAAGGACTGATGGAACTGTGCAAACCACCCCCACCTGCAGAGCAAAACCTCTCACTGTGCTATTCAGCTCGTTTGGGCTGCTTGTTTTTAAAATAGTTATGTTGCTACGGGAAAACAAGAAAACTGCAACAGGATCAAGTTCTCCCAACAGTAAACTTTTATTGTAATGCAATGGTTTCCATCAACAGATTAAAATAAAATAAAATAAAAAAGATGAGAAGGAAGTCAGCACCACTCTGAGAGTCATCAAAACCCAAGCATTGCCATAGTTCCCTGTCAAGAGATTACTTGTAAAGAAAGGGCAGCCAAAATAAGTTGAGGTACCTGCTTTATTAAAACAAGAGGTGGTTAAGTGAGCTGTTCTTTAAAAGGTGCTAGTATTAATCCAGACAGAAGCAGGAGCTGCAGGGAAAAAAATCTGTATAGCCGCTAACATGTATTTAGATGAGCAAAGGACTCAGAGCATAAATTACTTTAAAATTAGATCCTTTTACTCTTAAATGTACAGAATATATCTCCTCACCAGACTGCAACCATAATAAAATTAAAAATAATAAATATTTTGAAGGAAAAAAATTAGGAGAGAGAGGGACAGAGAGTAGGACAATGATTAATGCATATAGTTTTTTCTCTTCCTCCACTCCTTAGTATGGAGACATCTGAAGCAGAACTCCAAACCAAAGCATAATGTATTTGGAACCCTATATAGAAACACAACTACACTAGCATGTCAGTGAGGAAGTAAAAGGTCTTCACATCACTTTGTGGCATTTAATGTGGGGATGTTCTTCACCTAATTGATTCAGGTGGGTTAGGAGCATGGTTGCTCCACACTGTTATCAACAGAGACTGGAGTCTGATGTAGTTCAGCCCATCTAAAATAAACACATCCCAGTTCAGAAACATTAGTTAAGAGATCCAAATGGAATAAAATTATCCTGATGAAGGTGCTTAAGCTAAGAGTCAAGGCTGCCTATGTAGTTGTTAGAAAGGAATAGACATCCTCAAAGGAAGAGAGTTCAGACCAAGTTGAGTCCAGCCCTCAGCAAAGAGAAGGAAGAAAGTCTGTCAGACACTTGTAGGAAATGGCTTGACCATATAAAGATAGGTTTACTCAGTGTTTTACTTCCTCACTGTAAAGAATAATTTTCAGAATTAAATACATCTTTCAAATCTTTCAAAGAAAAATTGTGTTATGCTACACAAACAAGTATCTCTGGAGGAGTCCCTATGCGATCAGAAGACTGTGAACACATAAAATCAGATCTGATTAAGGGAGATAGCGTGTTCTTCTCTTCCATATGCAAGAGGTTTTTACTTATCATTCCTTTGTGATTACATATTTCCTTTCCTTACAAAATAAGGTGCCAAGCTCCCTGGCAGCATCAGAGGAAGATGAATCATGTCTGCAGAGAGGGTTTCCTCTATATTCCAGTTCTATCAAAGGATGCAAAATGCTAAAATAATATTACACCAAAAGGTCAGTTCTTTCTCCTTCAGGAAGTATACGTGGGAGCTGGTTAACAGGCTAAAGTCATATGTGATAAAGGAAAGGAAATACACTATTTGGCTGGTGCGTCCACTCAAAATAATGTGAAGCATTAAATGAAACTTTTCTCAACAGCTGATAGACTAAGGTTTTTATATTTAAGTTATCATAAGTAAGGCAATACATTTGTGGTTGTGACTGGTTAAGAGTAGAAATATTGGCAAAATTCACTGACTATGGCATATAATTTTTATATCTTTTATCCATCTGAACCCCTGAGGTGAGTTAGATACACATCAAACTTAATTCAGTTATCCAAAGGACTCCACCGTAAAGAGGACAGAGAGGGAACAGATGTGTCAAATATTAATTCAGTTGATTAATTAATTTAAAAAATGTTTCATCCATGCTAGCCCCAGCAGTCATAATTCTTTATTTAACATTGGTCCATGACCACTAATGTAAAGCTTTGGCTATTTGCCAGATGAAATAAGATCTAAGTATGCTTCACTAATAATGTCTGCTTTACAGTCCCTCAATATACCTGGTAAGTGCCTGTGAGAATTGCTTTACATGTATATTCCACTACTGCAAGAGGGAATCACGCTGGGTTTGTGGCTGGTCGATGTGCAAGCAGGGCTAAGCGTGAGGCAGCCTGCTCATACAAGAGCCACACGTAGGGGGAGGGCTGGAAGGGACGGAAGGCAGACCTTTTGCAGACTGCCAGAGCAGTAGAAAGGATGGGTTAAAATGTAAGTCTTACAAGAAGGGTCAGACCCTGATTTTGCTCTCAGTGTTTGTTCTGTGGAAAACTATAGGATATCAGTATTTGAAAACATCCTCTAGCATTAGAAATACAGTGCATTTAATGGCAATAAAATTAACAACTCCTATCTAGTGCAAGTTGCTCTGAGTTCCCCTGACTTCTGTGGAAGAGAAATGCTGATTTATACCTCCTAAGGTCCGGATGTAAAGAATCTCTGTTATAGGCATGCTACAGACTGCCTATGCACTCTCTCTGGATAGAAAACTGACAGGAAACATGTTTTCTCTCTAGCTGAAGGGTTTAGAACACTGTTCTAATATTCAAATGTTCAAAGCTCAATATATTACCTGTGCATTTACGATGATTTGGGAAAAAAAAAAGAGAATAATAGCATTAAAAAAAAAAGGAGAGAGCAAAAATGGCATGAAGATGCAAGGCAAGGTAAACAGGTAGAAGGAGACTAAAAAGAGAACGGGAAAACAAACAAACAGACAAAAACCCCAACAAATTCTAACTGGCAATAATGACAGACAAGATACCAACTGTTTTTTCTACCCAGGTTCTAGGAGGAAGCAGAGCTTCATTTGATGGCATGTGAAAGAATAGCCCTAGATAAATATAAATGTACAAAAATAGGTATACCATCACTGAGATCCTCATTCTGTGTAAATTATTTTAGCTCTCCAAAAGTCAGTCCCTTCACTAAACAAACACAGAAATACCACTACTGAAGTTACAGTATGACACTTTCTCATTAAAAAATGGCCATTATTTGGAAACTGTGTTTAAGCTGCTAAAGTTCAAAATCTTTTTTTGGTATCCCTCTCCATCTCACTGGAAAAATCCCACATGCAATTAAAATCCTAAGGAAAGTGTTGTTGCAGTTAGAGGGCACTTTTTACACACAGTATCTCATGCACACTGATGACCAGAGCAGTGGAGAGAAAAATCTCTGTAAAGAACTCTCTTGCCTCCACAAGAGTAAGAAACACAAATCACACCATTTATTGTTGCAGCCATCAGGACCTAAACCACAAAACAAGTATTTTTCCAGGGATACAGAAAAGATATCATACTTTGCCACAGTGGATTTTTCAGTAATAAGTACATAGAATCATATAATCATAGAACAGTTTGGGTTGGAAGGGACCTCAAAGACCATCTAGTTCCAACCCCCCTGCCATGGGTAGAGACACCCTCCACTAGACCAGGTTGCCCAAAGCCCCATCCAACCTGGCCTTGAACACTGCCAGGGATGGGGCCTCCACAGCTTCTCTAGGCAACCTGTTCCAGTGCTTCACCACCCTCACAGGGAAGGATTTATTCCTAACATCTTCCTAATAGCTTCAGCCCTCTCATCAACTTTGTGTCCCTCCTCTGGACTTGCTCCAATATCTACTGTATCAGTTTTCTCCATGCAGATCTAGTGTCCTCTACTCTTTCATAGGCATCTGTTATGATCAGATGTAGGGCATCTGGCTACCTGAATCTTTTAGGCTACTCCAGTATTGATAGATTTACATTATAACACCTTAGAAAGGAAATGAGGGACATCAATGATAACACAGTATAGGAGAAAACTTAAAAATGTGTTAAAACTTAGATTCTTAACATTCACTGTTTCTCACAGATGCCATAATTGGGCAGTAATCAAGGAAATAACCAGTCAGCAGGTTTGCAACAAAGGAGAAGAAACATTTTTCATTACGATGTATTTAATACACCCACCATTTAAATGCTGAAGTGCTCCAAATATTTTAGAGGAGATAAAGGCTTCTACTCGCATTCATTTCCAATTGCTTTCTTATGCCAATCTAGAGAATAGCTATTCGAACAAGCTTGCAGGAGAGAAGAGTCTTTTTTGATTTCCTGCTATTAGTCAGGGCAGAGGTCCCATTCTTGGCATACAATCCATTTCATGTTCCTTCCCCCTCGGTGCATGGTGAAACAGATAGGAAAATGACAGAGAAAAAGTTAAAAGTTAAAATGGGTAATTATTCTAGAAAGAATGTTGTAGAAAAATGGAAAGGATCTGTCCTTGTGTTAGCTCATTATGAGACATACTACCACATAGATACTGTAAAAAGTTTCACAATTTCATACAAAACGGGAAGATAATTTATAAGCACAATTAGAACCCAGAAAAAGAATGCATACTGAATTACAACATCTTTAAAACTAGGTTTTATGCCAGAAAATAGCACACTTTCCATTTAACTGTAATTTCAAATGCAAATACCAGTGTCTTTAGAATGAAGCAGATGTTGTGCTTTTTTTCAGTGGAATGAGCAGTTGTTCATCTCTGAATCCTTGTCTTCTGGGGAAATATTTCAGTGCTTTACTGAATGAAGGACAGCCATAGCTGGATTTTGCAACACATTCTCAGGCAAGCTAATTTTAGCTCCATATTTGGAGCAATTATTGAAAAATTGTAGACTATTATAGTGATAATTCCAGATTAGGGTCAAATTAGGGGAGGTTCTTCTTTCTTCTTTTTTTCATTGTACTGGGAGAAGTTTTTGCTACACTTGACAATAAATTGTTCTGACAGTGAATAGAGGACAGGCAGATGCTTCCACACATAAGTTGGAAGTTGCTTTGGCAACTAGCTGGAAAATAAAATCCTTTGGGGTGAAAAACCTACTTTATTAATCCAACTGTAAAGGCAGCTATAACTGGTTGGGTTTCAGGTATCACCGGAGAAAACAATACACAGCTGACAGAACATCCTATTCTCCAGATCTAGGCTTTGTTTTCCATTCTCCCTCACCCCATAGTACATACAGATGTATATATATCGCATGACCCCCACCAACAGGGCAAACTCCCCCCAGGCAGGACCAGGGTGGTGATAGTGACAGTGTTCATATTAATAACAACTGAAAATACCCAAGAATTTGCATAACATGAAGGGCCTGGCATGCTGGTCTGTTTGTGATTTGGGGATTTAGTTGGTTTTCTTCTTGTGTATACATTATAATGCTGCCTTGTTAGCTAACAGGTATATTACGGTATGGCACATCCTGTGCATCATTTTGAAGTGCCAGCTGTTCTCTTCAGGGTGAACACTGGTGGGTTTTACCCTGGGAGCTGACACCAGTAGCATCCCATGACTGGCACCGCAGCGGGGGAGGTCAGCGCCATGCCTAGAAGACGGCCGTGCCCCCTTGGTGGCCAGGAGCAGCTGGAGCACGTTGCAATGCCTGAAACAGAAAAGACACAGAAAGGCAAAGAATGAAATGACCCAAGCACAAGCAAACACAGAGGAGTGTTTTATTAAGCATAGTCAAGCAATTATTTTTAAATAACTTCCCTTTTATTATATTTATATTTATTTATATTTAAACAAATTCACTTTTCTTAGGGATTGAACATGAAGAGAATCTGCGTGGACTGTGCTGTAGAAACGTAGGACATTCAAAGATCATTTGGGCCGTGCACAGGTGGAGCAAGACCAAAGAAACACACAGAGCACACAATAGTGCAGGTACAGAACTCCATTCAGGGGCTAATTCTGCTTTACTGAACATCAACAATTTTGTTGCTTTAATTAGAACTGAGAGTCAGTCTTTGATGTTCAGTTACTAAAATTGCCCTTTTTTCCCCCCTTTATTTTGATCGTTTAGAAAAACAACATGGGGGTGGGGGGGGAAATGGTTTAATTTCCTCCTGGCCAAATTCTCTCCTGCAATAAACTGGCATGACTTCACATGAACCAGTGATTCTTTGTCTTCTTAAACGATCACAGAAATTGGATCAGTAGGTTTTATGAGATTTCAAAGGAAAGTTAAAATTATTTGTGGTGATCGAGACATACATAATAAAAAAACCCAAACCATAAGATTTATGCATAAGGGAAAACCATATTGTAAAATTATGTTTAGAAACATAAAATGACATGCAAAATCCTGCTAGATGAAAAGAAAGGACACTTTATTCAACTGTCTTTTATAAATACTGAAAGCTGGCCAAATGTACATTTTATGATTTTTTTTTTAATACAGTGCATAAACTATATTTGGATTATATGTCATAATCTAAAGCTAAGTGAACATAAAGGGAAATTAAATAAACCAAAATCGCTTGTACCTTTTCACTTTGCTATTAAGCATTTATTCCTGACTATTCAATATCAGCATCCAGATCCTCAGCAGCCATTTGTCAGTGTCCCTTTCACTTACGTAAAGTGAAAACAGTGTTGGCTTGGTGCAGGGGACATAGGTTGAACCCTAGATATGGAATAAGTTTAGTACTAGTTTACGTATTCTGGGCTTGAAATCTGAATCACATTTAGGTTTCAAGCAGTTAAAGAAATACATTTTCATTGCAGGTTTACGCACTGAACAATGTGCTGCTGCATTTTTGTAATGCACCTCTCGGAGCTGAACAGTGACAATGAACCTACACCTATCAGGTTTGCATCCCTGGGTAAACTACTGACTCATGTGCTTGCCCTGGCCAGGATACAAGCCAGCACTTTGATTATCCATCCATAACAGGGAGAAAAAGTTTGATAAGACAAGCTTTAGTGTTATGCAGTTGGAAAAAAAAAAAAAGCAAACAAACTCAAAAAACAACACTGAAGGCAAACCTTAGCTTCTGTACAAGAAAACTATTTTAAGGTACTGGTGGACAAGGGGCTTGAACTTAAAATCTACTTCCAAACCCAAATTCACAGCAGTTGTTTCAGCTGACCTTGATATGCCAGAGAGGGATTTTTTTGTATTCTTTTTTATTATTATTTAACTATAATATTCTTTTCTTCTCCATGGTATTTTGTAGCTGGTGCTTTTTATGAGAAATCCTTGAAAATAACAGTACCCTTTTTCATCATGCTCTGTAAAGGCATGATTGACAGTCCCCCTGGAAAATATAGGACTTTATAAGAGATAAAAGGCAATGCAATATAAATAAAATACATAAGTCAAGAATGCATTTTCATCCCATTACAGCTGGGATAAGCTTGGATATACAGAGTAAGAACTTTACGCCCTGTATTTATGTAACAGTCCAAGTTCGGACTGGCTAGTCATGAGACCTGGAAAGAAAAGTGAAACCTGAGGCCAAAAATCACTTTTACTCCTATGTGCCCTTACTACCATCACGGGGGAAAATGATGGATACAATGCTGAGATAACTCCCGGGAAAAGAAATTGTTGTCTTATAACCTCAAGGAAAATCCATGCAGACATTTTCTCTGCATTTGGGCTCTTGGAAGTGTCACTCATCATTTCCAAAGGGAACGACTTTGCTTCCCAGATTGAGTGTGTGAATGCACATTCACGTGTGTGTGTATGCGCATGTGTGGCAGGCATCAGATCAGGGCTGCATGATTTTCTTGATTGTATTGGAAAGTGGATCAGAGGTCTCTGAAGAGAAGAAATGTTAGTGTGCTTAATGCCAGACCTACACAATGAGACAGTGCTGTGTTCCTTACTTCCCCCCGCTTTTTTCCAGTTTCATCACAATACTGACTGGCACAATGCACGGACAGAATTTAAAAACAAAAAACAACAAAACACAATAACACAATTCTCTGACAAAAGTCGCAAAACAGCCCTCAAAATTGGAGTGGATGAATATCACTGGGAAAAATTACTCTGTTCACATGATTTAACAAAATAATTTTTAACATTGTTTGTGTACGCTGCCACTCTCTATTTGCATAACCTTCACAATTTCTTAAACTAATTATATCAGTCTGTATGTCAGACAATGCACAATAATGGTCTTAAGGGCACTGTGGGCCAAATAATTTCACTGTCCTGTGGTAAGAGTAGTTTTAACCAACATTGTTGGAGATGTATTTTCCTTTTTTCCCTGCACATCTTATTTTCCAGGCTGATGCTGGAGCTGACATCTGCCTTGTTTCATAACTGTAGAGAAAGCAGGTGACTTACCTTTCCCTGGTGGTCAGTCCAGTACCTCCTGCCCCTGCCCTGTCTGTACCTGAGACATAAATATGCCCATTTCCGTACTGAGTTGCTCCTGCATTATATAGTCTCATAAGTTCTTTAAGGAATCATGTATTCATCCTTCTAAACCAAAAACTGCTGTAGTGATGGCGTCAAACAATTTTTGTTCTTATCCAGATTCTAATTTTATGGCTTGCACACCTCCTAGCACAACAACCCCACTTGATTCCTCATTTTGCCTATAAATTTTATTAATTCTTGGAGCTGGGCCTGCAGATTTCCCATCTGAGTTTCTACACTGAGGTCTTTTGAAATACTGAGAGTACTTGACAGATCTCTTGCTTTTCATAAAAAACCCTGGCCTCTAATTTTTCCTCAGAATTATCTACTTTTGTGACCTTGACATCATGGTACAACATCATTCCTTACTGTGGTAGTGTTAAACATAATTTGAATAATATATTCACTCTGAAGACTCATGTATAATTCACATCTTTTTCTTCCCCACAAAGGTGTTGGCCAGGGTGGTTTATTTTTTTAACATAGGTTTTGTTAATCACTGTCTCAGGATCACAATATCCCTTGAATTAGACCAAGGCTTTGTTGCATGGGCCCAATCAACCTACTTCCTAAATCTAACCAAAACAACTGTTATTAAACTGTTTTTTTCCCGAAAAGTGTTTCCTTTTGATTACTCTTCATGTAGGTCACTCCTACATTTTGAAATTATTTCTGATTTATTTTTAGTGTTTAATTCTGTGGTTTTGGTAGCTCTTGCACTTAGGAAAATTCTACCTCCCTTGCATGATTCCTACACCAAACCTGTATCTTGTGGAAAGTAATCTCATTTTAACAGTTCCAGCTTTGCTACTGGAGACTGTGGTGGTGGTGCTGGTTTCTTTGGCTTCAGACTCAGTCATTCAAAGATGGTTGCAGTGCTCCATTCAGTCATGGTGTACGGCTGCTCAGCCATATCTATCCCCCAGGGGAAGCTGAAGGTGATGCTCTTGGCTTCTCTCTCAATTTGGTAAAGATGGAAATAAAAATGTACCTTCCTCTTCTCTCCTTGCGAGGGTCCCTGTAATATCTGTTAGCATGGGGGCTGTATGAAGTCATTCAGACACCTCTTGATATAGACCTTATGGTTCCTGGGATACCATTTGTGTCTGGATAGGTACCATGCTGTACTCTATTGTCACTCTCACTTGCTTTCCAGATGTTTCTGGATCCCAATCCTCAGCAGGAACTGCCCCTCAGGCTTCTTGGACCTGTTCCCATGTGCCTGTTTCTCCTTTTTTTCTCCTGCAGTGGCCACTCAGCCTGCCAGGCTTCCCCAGCATCAGTGCACTCAGCAGCTGCCTGTAAACACGTCTGCCTTTCTTTATAACCAGCCACACGTCACTTCAGCTGTCAGATTTTACCCTCCCTTTTTATAATTGCCTCACTTCCTTCTGAGAGTGCAAATAGCTACACCAAGACAAACAGTGAGTTTTCTGATATTGTTCTTCTCTTTAGTTAATTCAGAATGCAATTTCTCCCCGTCACACCATACCAGTCCTTCCTGCTCCTTATTCCAAGGACACGGGTTATGATTTTCACAGCTTTAGCCAATTTGTCCCTCGGTTGGGACCAGTAGGAAGTCAGGGCTGACCCCTTATTCCCTGCTGTCTTGCTCTTCTCCTCCATGCAGTTCTGCTAACACACCAGAAGCACCAGCAATACAGCTATCCATATCTGTCTTCTTTTTTTTTTTTTTTCCCAAATTACTGACCCAGAAGCCAGCAGGTGCTTAAGTTCACTACTCAATCCTTTATTGATCTGAATCAGCTCAATAGATTGCCTACATTCTTCAGGAAACTCACAGGGAAAAATCTGCTCAGTTCACGTGCTTTAACCAAATCAGGATCGAGGTGCTTTATTAACTGCACATAATTAACTGGCAATCAGGGAACTACAAGTTACAAAATGCTAATAACCACCTACACCTTTCTAGGACCAATCACAAAAAACCCTAGTCCCACACGCACTCACACTGTTGCGGGCACACCCCCCATCTACACACACCTACACCCACTGCGGCTGTAGGTAGCAGGCCCCCATCTTCTCTTGGGGAAGAGCAGGTTGCCCCATTCCTCCCCTCTCCCCCAAGGCTGTCCTGGGCTCTCCAGCCCCGCATGTGACCCTGTGACTGCCCACACTCTGCCAACCAACACAGGGGATGGTGAGGAAGTCCCCATGGGGACTTTCTCCCCCTCTACTACTCCTTTTCATGCCCCTCTTGTATTTATTTTAGGCTAACTTCATCTTTGTTTCAAAAGTCTCTTCTAATGTCCTGCAGCCACCTCTGTGATGATCTTAACCCCAAATAGTTGCAAACATGTATGCACGTTGCAGCAGTCCTAAATCTCTGGTCTACCATGCATCTGACATGTCGTTCTCACACAGGTGTAAAACTGACTTTGCTCCTCTGATGCCAAGAAGCACTAATTACTGGTGCTCATCAGGTCCCTCAGGAAAAGAGTTTCCATTCTGTATTTCAAAATAATTTTCCATATCATTACCAAGGACTTTTCTCTGACATTTAGCAGGTGTAGTTCCTGCAATAGCCACTGGCTAAAATATTGTCTTCTTTTCTTTTTTTTTTTTTTTTTTTTTGGTGGCAAGGGATCCACTGCCTTAACAGTCTAGAAACACTGAGCCAAATATTGAATATCCCCCTTGGCTGCAATTCCTAATAAAATATAAAACCCAAAATGATAGACAATTTGGCTGAAGAAAAAACAGAAACAAACAATGTTGCCAGCTGTCATTCTGACAAGCAACAATTTCTCCATGGCTGGACATTGGCTTATTTCTCTTGGTCACAGCAATAATTTTTGTTTTCTCCAATTACTCATGTCTGTTTATGCTGCTGTAGCATCTGTTTGATTATTGCATTTAGGAATCTAACTTGAAATATTAGCTCTGGCAGACTCCATACTTATACATTTTGTTGGCTAAACCTGCAAAGCCAGAATAAAATGCACTTTGAAAGATACAGAGCATGGTATTTTCCTAATTTCTTTAGTTTTAGAGAAAATTGCCTGCTTGTTGTTTTTCTAGCAAACTGAGGTATCTAGGGATAAAACGTAAGTGCTTTCTCTCTCTCAGATTTTAATTTGTTATGATATCATTATTGTAAGTAGAGAAAAATACAGGATAGACACTTGGATAGTTTCATTAAACTCAGGCAAAATTTTGGAAAAAAGAATCCCTTTTTGAAGGTGATAACAAAGGTTCTGACGCCATTAAAAGGTGCTGCCACTTGGACTCTAACATTCCTAAGGAATTAATTTGAAGTTTTTTACTCATTACAAGATACACTGATCCAGAACGTTATGATTATGGAAAGGTGTTGCCTCTTAATAGGTGCTTGATGTCTTATCCTTTTTAGTGTCTCTTTGAAAGGCAGCTGCTCCATTTTCTTGATCACTTCTTAGTCGTTCTTTCTGCACCTTCTCTTACTCTCTCTTGTCCTTCTTAGGCTACAGTACCTGAGAGAGGGTGCCTTCAGGTTTTATACAGTGGCAAAATGATTGGCCTTGTTTTTCCTCATATTGTTCTAAAGATGTCCAGAATTTTTCTGCACCTTTTGGCTGCCGTTGCAGGATATGCTGAGGCAGCTCCAAGAGCCTGAGCTATAACCACCAGTACAGAGTTCAGCCCCAGGTAAGCAAGGTTTAGATTATTTTCTCTTTGCTTTACATTCAGCTACACTGAAGCTCATCTGACACATTTTTACTGATGGAATCAAGCTTTACTGAAGAGGGATTTTCTGCAGTTCTTTAGAAGGAATTTGATTGCTTGGGAGAACTCAGCATCATCTCAGATTCTGAGATTTCATTGCTGGTTTATTTTCCAAGTCATTGATGGTGTTATTCAGTAAAGCCTCTTAAAGCACTGATCCTTAGGAGACCCCATTGCTGATCCTTCACCATCGTAAAAGATGATCTGTAAGACACACCTTTTGCTTCCTACCTGTTCAAAAACTTCAGTCAATAAAACAATTTTTCTTCCAGTCCCATGGCAAATTCTTTGAATAACCCTTAATAAAAAATGTGTTCAAAGGCTTTTTAACAGGACAAATATGTTAACACCACCAGATCCCCTTTTGTCTCTGTGCTAATTGACCCCTATATCAGGATGTTGCATGTGTGTGAAGCCTGATAAACTACTGGAGAGGAGGAGGAGAGCACCCAGGGCCCTGACAGCATCCTCCAGGGACTCCTGTGGGTTAGCAAGGCAGCATTTCTCTCTACAGAAGCCTTGCAGACTCTTGACTTAACATGTTTATTCATGATCTCAGCTCTTGGAGATAACCTAAATCTTAGTACCAGGGATAGAAATCAGGCTCAAGTGTAACGCCCAGCTTCTGGATATCATGTTTAATGCTTGACTTTCCAAATGCTCACAAAATAAACTGTCATTTTTAATTCAGCCTGCTCTAATGTGCCTTTATCTGTATGACAAGCAAGACAAATTTTCCCTAAATATAGGAAAAAAGCAATCCCCTTGGGCACCTTCCAGAGATGGTATGAGGTGTCCAGTTTCTCAAGCTGTGCTTGAAGTTTGGTATTTCCCCCACCCCCCCCTTTGATAATGTCCTCTCTTTTGACTTGAGGTTGACAGAAGTGCACCTCTTTTATCTGATCATTTTAGGATTATCTTTCTTAAGCTTCTATAAATTTTAGATTTTGTGATCTCCTTACCTCACTGGGTTGTGTGGATTTCTTTAATAATCTCATGCCAAGGAATACATGTGGGCAGCAAAATCCTGTTTGTGTCTCTCTTGTATTGATGAGATCTTTCTAAAGGCTTGAATGGCAGATACATAAAGGATAACTGCCATTTGTATCCTTGACAGCCTTCTGTCATGGTTTCAGTCATAAAGTCCAGTGTGTCCCACCAGCATCTCTTTTATGAATGTGCATCCGTGCACACTGAACACCAGGCTTCTGGCTCATAACTGTTCCATCAGGTCACAGTCCATTTTGTGTGTCTGCATTAACATTTTTTGTTTCTCTTTTACCGCATTGAGGGATTTAGCTTCTGATATATTTAGAACATACCTGGGTGTGTATGCTTGCATGAAAGAATGACCTGATTTTATAATCAATAATTTTAATTTACAGCTTTTCTTCCTAAAGTTAGCCACTTTTGGACTATTGAAGTCTACAGAAAGTACCTGTTTTGCCACTTTATTCCCATTTTTATTTCCAACATTCTTGACACATTCACAAAATCTTTCACTCTCAAGCTCATTCGTAGTTCATTTGCAGCTTTGAAATTCTGTTGCAAGGTTTTATACATCATAAAGAAAACATCATTGTAAAAATACCTGAGGCAGCTAGAGGTAATGTAGTGATACATCCTGGTAATCCACACATTCATTTTTCTTCTGCAATAAAGCTGGTGGGCAGGGTTCAATTGCTCTGCTGGATCCCAGGGATGGAGTATGAGAAGACACAAACATCCACAGAGAATGGAGCAAATTCTGTGTTTCAGGGAAAAAACCCAAGTAGTTTCAGTTAGCATCAAATACCACAGACTGCCACAGGCACAAATGTGCATGCCTTAGAAATGCATGGTTATTTTGTTTCTTATTCTTCCTAGACTGAAAAGAAAATACTATTATCCATCCCTAGTTCAGTGCCTGTTTTATTGATTGTATTGTTCTGGGCAGGCATTTTATAGATTTTACACAGCAAAGGCAAAGTATTACCCTTAGGGAAGTCTTCTCCTGAACAAAAAAAAAATCTATTATTCTGACTTTTGGGCACAGTGAGTGAGCCAAAATAAGCAATGACAAAAGACTGTAGTGACAGATAATCTCGGGGGTGGGGGGGGTGGAAGGCAAGTAACTTCTTTTTTTTTCCCCCTAAATGGAACTATGTCATGGCTTGCCTAGTGTTGCCTTAACCAGAAACAGAATAATTACAAGTGAAATAATATACTCAAAGATTGTACAGTAGAGGGATGTTTAACTTACTGTAACTTGTAACTTGCACATGAAGTGGGTTATTCTGTGACCCTGAGCAATTTCACATATTTCCCAGGCTAGATTAGATTTCCATATAATTGAAATAAAAATTAATGTAGTGAAACACTTTAATTTAACTGTTATTCTCTTATCATTTAGAATTTGATTTATCATTTTACCTCTGGAAATCTGGCAGCCATGCACAAGTGTCTCTAAAAACGTCCAGAGGAAAAAATAAAGAAAAAATAAAGGACCTACTCAAATAAGCATTTGTCTCATAAGAATGCTTTGTTAGTCTTGGGGGGGAAAATCCCACTCCGCTCTTGTACATTAAATCAGCTCACAGGCAGTATTGCTGTTATCTTGACTGCAATATATGCAACTTGTTGACATTAGGGATGATGAGGGAACAGAGTGTACCCTCAGCAAGTTTGCTGATGACACTAAACTGGGAGGAGTGGCTGACACACCAGAGGGTTGTGCTACCATTCAGCGGGACCTAGATAGGCTGGAGAGCTGGGCGGGGAGGAACCTGATGAGATTTAACAAGGACAAGTGTAAGGTCTTGCACCTGGGAAGGAAGAATCCCATGTGCCAGTACAGGTTGGGGACTGACCTGCTGAAGAGCAGTGTAGGGGAAAGGAACCTGGGGGTCCCGGTGGATGGGGGGATGACCATGAGCCAGCAATGTGCCCTGGTGGCCAGGAAGGCCAATGGCATCCTGGGGTGCATTAGAAGGGCTGTGGTCAGTAGGTCAAGGGAGGTCCTCCTCCCCCTCTATTCTCCATTGGTGAGGCCGCATCTGGAGTATTGTGTCCAGTTCTGGGCCCCTCAGCTTAAGAAGGATAGGGAACTGCTAGAGAGAGTCCAGCGCAGAGCCACTAAGATGATCAAGGGAGTGGAACATCTCCCTTATGAGGAAAGGCTGAAGGAGCTGGGTCTCTTTAGCTTGGAGAAGAGGAGGCTGAGGGGTGACCTCATCAATGTTTATAAATATGTTAAGTGTCGGGAAGATGGAGCCAGGCTCTTCTCGGTCTCACTAGGCGATAGGACAAGGGGCAACGGGTGCAAGCTGGAGCATAGGAGGAAAAACTTTTTCACCGTGAGGGTGACAGAGCACTGGCACAGGCTGCCCAGAGAGGTTGTGGAGTCTCCTTCTCTGGAGACATTCAAAACCCAACTCGATGTATTCCTGAGTGATGTGCTCTAGGTGGCCCTGCCTTGGCAGGGGGGGTTGGACTAGATGATCTTTCGAGGTCCCTTCCAACCCTTGTGATTCTGTGATTAGCCTCATTTACAGGATTGTGTTTTCTTATGGATGACATTAAATCAATGTGGATCTTTTCATCAACTAAGAGCAAGCTGGATCACATCTCTTGCTTTTTCCATTCCATATATCTGCTGAGAACAAATCTAGTAAAGAGCTGAGGTTTTGCATGCATACCGTTTAACATATTTTTAAATACATGTGTATAATTGCACATGGGTTATTTAACAGATGTAGTCTGATCAGTTTTTACAGTGACAACTCTCAAGGCCATGAGAGACCATTCATGACTTCACTGGAATAGAAGTCAAGCCCTGGAGTACTTTAAACATGGTGTTTGGCTAAAGCTGATTAGAAATGGGACCAAGGTTGTGCTTTGCAACTCTTCGCTGCCTTCTTTCTTGGAAGGTTTCTGCATCTGTCTTCCTGCTGCTTTCAGTCAGTGAGAGTTGAAGTAAGGGGAAATTTGTTGGTTACAGATCATCATCATCATTCATATTGCCCACCCAAACCCACCAGCTTCTGCTTGATCCATTTTTTTTCCCTAAAGCTGAAACACAAAAACAGCTTCCTCTTGCTTTATATCCTATGCCATTCTGCTACTGCTATACTATTTCACCAAGCTTCTCAGAGGCAGAATTCAGATGGGACAAAAAAAAAAAAAGAGATACCTCTGGAATATGAAGTATGTGAGGAGTAACAAAATGCTAGCTACATTTTTGTTTGCTAATTTTTGCTATAAAGAAGCAAGAATTTGGAGCCACGTTCTTGTTTTTCTTCAGGAGCTAATGAGTTGACTTGTTCCCTAAGAAAAAAACATTCACCTCAGGATAGGGTCTAACCAGTAACTGCATCATGCAGCTGTCCCAGCTGTTAGATATATGATGGCTATCCAGAAAATTTCTGATTATTTGGTCTGGTTCCTTCTTAGTGTTTTAAAGAAGGATTTAAAAAGCAGTCTCTGCATCTCCCATATGTCAGACACATTTCTGACTATAGGCAAGCATGTTTCCAGAAGCAGATATACTTAGGAACTTGCATCTCTTTTAAAAGCACTGAAGGTAATTTATCTCAAGTTCCACAAACATGGATAACCTTCCTGGTTTTAAATATGTTCCAGCTGAGATCCTTTTTATGTCTTTAATGGATATCAGTAAGTCTTTCATAGCTGATGACGTAGTCCCCAAGTAACACAGAAAAGGGATCAAGTAGCTCTGTAGTGCTGCTGAAACTGTATAAATTGGTGGAAATAACCTTAAGCCATGAATCTCAGGCAAGGAACGGAGCTACCAGCAGCTCTGCCATGCTGCCTTATATTTACATATGCAGGAAGAGAAAAGAAGCAAATATTTCCTAGGGTGTAGAAATTTCTCAGCACCTATCAAGCACTTTTCTATCTTCAAGGCTGCTGACTTTTGAAGCTGTTCTCAGTCCTTTTTAAACTTTCCTCCAAATGGACTTGCAAATGGCATGTTATTCCACACAGTCATTTGTTGCAGTGAGACAACTTGCAGGGACAAATACCATTTATCCTGAATAAGGCTAGCAGAAATTGGCCAGTGAGGCGAGTTACACTTTCCATGTAAACCCTTGCAGCATCCTCTGCGAACACTTTGACCTGTGCTGCTTCAGTAGTCTGTTCCATAGATTCAAGTGTCATCGTGTTTTCCTATATAGGACAATATGATACCAATTTTGGATCAGAATATGAAACTAATCTGTTACAAACTTGATACATTATTTACCATATTTGTGCCTTTGTTGTTTACCACTGTTGTACCTAAACATCTTAATGCATTTGTCCTCACAAACCCTCTGTATCTTTTATAGTTCATTTTTAGTGAACCACTGGGAAAGTTAATGTACTGCAAAATTAAAGGGACACATCCTTCCAAATCCTAATGAAAAGCACATTGTGAGAGGAAAAGCCACAGAGAACCTGCAGACCCTTTCCTTGAGAAGCCTACATATGGCCAAGCAGAACTTCAGTCCCTAAACACGGTTACTGTTCCCCGCTAGCAGACTTTCCAAGGAGCAGGGCAGGCAGTGGGCACTACCTCTGCCTTTCATCTCTCACTGGGACTTGCCAGGCAGCAAGGCATCAACAGCATGTGTGAAGCTCTCCAGATCAAGACAACTCTCTGTGGGCCAAAACTGAGATTAAAAAACCAAATCAAACCAAACCAAACAAAAAAAAACCCCAATAACAAAAAACAAAACAAAACAAACACACACACACAAAAACCCAAAACCACCCACCCAAAAAAACTGAACATTCAAATATTCCCAAAAGTAGTCAAGAGCTGTGTGGTGACGGAGCTCAACTCCTCAGGCCAGGACATTGGGCATTCTAAGTTCCACAGCTAGGTATGGGCAAAAATAAAAGATAAAGGAAATTATGGTTCTTGGAGATCACCAGACTGAGGTGCCTCACAAAGAAGCCTACTTCTGACTGACTGGTAACATAGATATATAATACATCATTTTATGAATTTTGAGTTAAAGATACACTAGCCTGTATTAAAACAAGAAATTATACTCATTAGCAAGGCACCACAGGAGCAGCACTGGTCTTTTTGCTTATGCTCTCATCTCCGTGCCCACTGCACGGTCAGGAACACAGCACCTCAATTTACAGGCTGGTGTCTCTGAACCACTCCAGGACTGGAAACAGCCAAAGCAGCTCCAGAAAGCAAATACTGCTCTCCATGACAACAAAAATGAAATAACTCTGGATGTCCAGCCAAGCCCTCACAAAGCAAACCTGACAGGGGACTCCATAGGATATGATACAATAAAAATAAATTTTCTGTATGACTTCAGCTTTTTGTAAGTGCTAGTCTTTTTGTATGGAATTTCCTACCACTTCCAAATGCACTGAGGGCACAATCTTCCTATGCTCCTTCACAACTCTTTCTGCAGTATATCTAACTCAAACAAACTAGTTCATTTAACAACCTCTGAAAATTAATGATAGTGCAAAAGAACATCATCTCCTGGAAAAATCACTGCAGTTCATATGAATTGAGAAAAACTGTGTAAGACCTCACTGCTTAGTCTTGTAAAGAATCTCACTATTCAATTTATTCTCTCTGATGATCAAAAAGAAGAAAAAATCATAAACAAGACTAACCTCTTCTTTTGCTGTGAGACTCCTGTTAGCTTTTTAGTAAAAAATGTTTCCCTTTCTCCAAACCTCTGGGAAGGAAAATACACAACGTCCTGAAACAGCCTCTTACAATTTAATAAATCTCTGCCTTTCCCCTCCACATATTCAATCTAAATCACTCTAAGTCAAAAATTAAAATTATTTTTCCTTATACTTCTCCTACTTCTGTTTAAGGACAGCTGATGCTATTTTCTTATTAAAATCTGCCATATGGCTACCAAATTTAGTAGTCCTTTGACTTTTGATACTATTGTGGTTCTGAGGATCTCATGTGTGACACACACAAAGCTACACAGATGTGAATTACTCAACAGAGACAGTGATCTGATATTGGGCAAGTCCCACATTGGGCTTATGTAGTAATTAGAAGTGATTGATCATTACTTGAAAAGCATACAAGATGGTTGCTGTAATGTTTGACAAGTAATATTTGAGCAGCTAGCTGAATAATAAAAAAAATGTTAACTAGCACATCTGAGGAACAACAGAATTTGTTCTCCAAATGCATTATTCAAGAAGTAATTTTTCAGTCAGTGTTAGAGGTGATATTTGGCAAAGTACAGGACAAAATGTTGTTCATTGTTGAGGCGTAGTTTGGTATTTTTGCTGCTTTGCAAATTTGTCATCCTGATGCATATTTGAAAAGTTCTGTGAACATGGCCTCAGGCTGTCAAACTTTGCTCTTTTAGAGCTGCTCATTTTTCATCCACTCTGAAGATGGTTTTATAATTCCAAAAAAATACTAAGAATATTATAGTTTCAAAAAGGTTATTTGCACACCAGCTACAGAAGTACTGTGTATTTTGTTTGTTTCTGAAAACACTTTCAATGTCAGGTAAGAAGAAAAACAAAAACAAAACCAAACTCTGAACATTTTGTGTTCAACCTAGTGTAAAATGTCTGAGTGAAAGTCAAGAAGTGCAAGGCGCTTTCCTAACACATTCTGACATTATCAATTTTTTATTTTATGAATATGTTCCCTATAGCTTATAGATTTTTTTTTTCTATTTCTTTGTTTTCTTGTACTTATATTTTCCTCTTATTTAGCATTCATCCATGTGAAGAGAATTGCACTTCTAGTCAATTTCATGAGCTGTTTTCATCAGAGAACCTGATTCTTGGAAGTTAAAGACTGGCATTTTTCTGGTGGTTGCTGGAAGAACACTGTGTCAGGCCCCATGAAGATCTGAGACTGAACATCTGCTCTAAACGCTGTAACTAGCAAGCTCCTGATTTAGTCACTGTCAGTTACTTCTACACAGACAGTGACATTCTGCTGCTCAAGGACCTGACAGCCAAAGGTGTAAGACATGTTTACTGTAAGAAGGGGTAGAGCTGAGATGGAAAAGCGGTGGGCAGAGTCTTGTCACTCTGTCCACATTGTGGTGCACAGGAAAATTGGAGGACCAGGGACACTAGAGAGGATGGCCCTCTGCCACATGTGGCTGCGGGAGGCCCTCCCATTGAGTCTTGAGGTTCAGAAAGGACCCCCTTGCTTTCTAAACTTCTCAGGGAGGAGCCTAAATGTGGCTAGGTCCAGTCTTAGTCCCAGACTTGGTCAATGGTTTATGTCTAAAGGAGTATATATAGCCACATATCAGAGTTAATGATTGCCTGTCAGAGCCCCCTAAAGGACTTTCACTGAGATAGTTTGACAAAGTTGAAACAGATAGAAAGTTTACTAAAGCAACAGCTATAGAGAGTTCAGAACTCCCATTGATAAATACACTTCCTGCAATAGTGCTAATGTATGACTAGATTACAATGCTAGCAAAATACTGTGCCAGGCATTCTTCACCAAAAAGGTGAAATTGCAATGCGTACCAAGAAGTTTTCTCTCCCTTGAGTGGAGAAGGTGCACAGCCCATTGACTGCCTCTTTGGGGTCTTTGTTTTCTTCTCCCCCCATGGGAGTAACTTCCTCAATATCCTTTATACTCCAGTCTTAGCTGTTCCATACCTGAGGTGACATTTAACATGATTTAGGTTGAGAGTCGCGTACTATAGTCATATGTTTAACATATACTTTTTAGTTTACTATCATATTTAAGAGTGTTAACTTTAATATTAATTTCACAGATAATGAAGCAAAAGGTCTTGCTCTGGGCACTGTGGCCTTCAAAATTCTCTAGCCAAAACAGGGCCATCTTGCTGCCGTAAGACTTGCTCCTTCGGCTGCTTCTCATACCAACCTCGTGGATTTCCATCCACAACGTTTGTATAACAGATACATGGACACCAGTGTTTTTAACCTCTTACATGCAATTGTCACACCCTCCCCTAGCAGGTACCACTGACATAAACATCCCTCCTATACTTTTTTGGAAGCAATAGCCGTAGCCACCCTGAGCATACTAGGCTTTGATGAATTTAGGTAGAGGGACAATTTTCTGCTTGTGATCCTTCCCTGCCTTTGACAGTTACTATCATGGATAGTTTTGATCTTCTTCCTGAATCTATAAGCTGCTTCTACATACCGTCTTATTTCTGGCAGCCTTTATTCCTTTGTTATGTTATCAGCTTTCTTGCGTATCACTTCTGTACTAAGTTTCAGTTTTAGGAAACCTAAAAGAATGCCTTTTGAAGACATAATCAAAGTGATTAAATGTATACAAGTGACTGAAGAAGATAGAAACACTGAAAATAACTGCTCAGCAGATACCATACTTCATCTTCTCTCTCATCAGCTTAACTCTGCCATTTCCTTCTCCCGAAGCTTCACCTCCTTCGTATTAATAGAAGAGCTGATACTGGACAGACAATTTCTCTGGAAGGTCCGAAGCTTTTCATAAGGCAGAAGTATCAGTTGGAGATATCAGGTTGCTACAGGAACCATCCTTTAGATGACAGTGGTTATGGAGGAATTGCCCTGTGCATCAGTCTTTCCCAGCTGAAATAGTCCTGAAACAGCAATCCTTACCTACACCTTCTTCATCTTACTGCATTACGTCTTTGCTAAATGCAAATTGACAGGATTTAAGAGAAGTGGCCTATTTGTTCTGGTCAGGTCAACACATTTTAATTTAGATTAGCCTTTATTCTTCTTCTGACATTGGTCAAAATCTTGAGTCTGAAATATAATAGAGCCAATGTGATATCTTAATCACAACTGGCTTGGCCTCATGTGATGAGTTAAAAAGAACAAAACTTTTCCTTGTTGATTCCATAAAATAAGTCATAAGCTCTAAACATGCCAGATTAAATTTACAGCTAGGTTGTAGTACCATTTTGATTTTGCTGAAGCTCAGCAAGTCTCTAGTTTGTATGACTTAAGCCAAAATGAAGATTATTTACAATGCTTCTGACACTCTACGCTATCTAATGTGAATTTACATTGATTCTCAATAGACCTCCCTGCGTACAAGTATAAACATTGTTATAACCATCAACCATATATGAAGAATTTTATATTCTACATTGTTCATCAATCTGGTCCATCATTTAGCTCTGAATATTAATTATTTAGCACAATTTTCAGTTCTTTGACCGTAGAGAGTTATCATCAACACTATTTGTAACTATAAACCAAGTGCAATCCAGCAATACTTAACACTTTTTTTGGAAACATCAGCTTCTTCCATCATGTTAGGGAATGAAAGTTTTCATATTTAAAAGAAATAATTCCTGTATTCCTGGTTTAAAAAAAAAAAGTAAAATGAAAATTAAATAAGTATATGAGTTTGTGTATGAAACTCATACCTTTTTTAATACTCATTGATGAGATTTGAATGCTATGCTTTCCTAGTAATGCCATGTTTTTATTCAATCTGAATATACTTAACAGCTTTTTGTGAATACCATTTATTTCACACAAAACTATATTCTTGTTTCAATAGAAACTATTATTTCATTATTCCTGTAAGTTTTTTTTTATTTAAAAAGGATCAAATTTGATTTCATTTCAATATCTGAAACATCATCTCATTTGCTTTCATTTCCCTTCACTTAATCTGCTAAACAGCCCTGTATCATCACTACGTCTGCAAGTGACAAGTCATCACTGTTCAAAAATTATTTGAAGATTGTTAAAAAGGATGAATAAGACTGGACACTTACCTTGAAAATTGACTCCAACTGCTTTCCTGGGGTGCTAACTTTTGTTATATATTTACTGTTTCTTGTGAAGAATTTTCTTGTTCAGGCAACAGAAACAAGTCACTCAATTTTTTTCATTAGCACTTCCAATGCCACAGGCTTGAGGAAAATATATTTTGTACTTTCAATGGTAACATTTTATTGCAGCAATCTATGGGTTTTATACACAGGTACGAAAGTTTAACAAAGTGAAAATGTTCAGAGAATTGAAGATACAACCAAGAAGAACGAGGTTACTGCATTCCTGACTACTTCTTCTATATGCTTGCATTACAGTGGCTGGAAAGAAGGCAGCTGCACCTGAAGTGAAATACAAGATCAACAACCAGGAGTCTACTGTAAATGTTCTGACATTTGAAGATGTATGATGTTTCATTCCTGTGGCCATACAAGGTGTAAACAAAGCATAGCCAAAGCAGGGCAAGACTACAGGTGTAGCTGCTTACTAGAAAATATCTGAGTGCCATAGAGCCTACTGCTGTTTCTTATCCAGTTAAAGATTGGAGAGGCATCACATTCTTTACCCATAACTCCTGAATAGCATATGGGTACATCTATCCTCAGAAACAAGTACAGGAAGAGGTGAGAGAGATCCCTGAAGTGTTGCTGCCACCTCTGAAACATGCAAAATACAGATGGCTTTGATTAAGTCAAAACATAGGTACATACTAGTTTGTATGCCATTTGTATAATAAACAGGTTGATGTTTCAGGTACTCATTTTGTACATTTTATAAATAAAGTTATAATGGAGTGCTCTGTAACAACCCTCCTGCTCTCTCATAGCATTTTAGGGTAAACATTTGCAGAGTTCCTGGGTATCCCAGTATGAACAATTTCTCAAGAGCACTGTTCAATTTTCTTGTGGGTTTAGTTTGGTTTTGTTTTTTTTTTTCCCCTTGGGTAAACAAAACTAGCCAATTTAAAAGAATGCACCTGGTCTGGAAAGCTGTAATGCCATTAAATGGCTCATGTCTCAACACAGTGTACGACAAATTGGCGTAACTTTTTTTGTCCCATATTTGGGTGTATTTCATTCCCATCTGCTTCTTTTCTTTGATGTTCCCAGTAATAACTGACAGTCACTCGGGTCTCTTAGCTATCATCTGCACAAATAAAACCTGACATTGCTTTCATAAAATAATGTCAATAGTATATCAAATTCTCCAACATATTCCCTGCACAGCTGCACCAAGTGACAGAAACAAAAACTGCCTTCAAACATAATTTATAAAATCATAAAAGGCGTGAGCTGTTCTCCCTTTTAAAAGCAAAGCTTAGCTAACTTGTAAACAAGATGACAAATCATGAGCAGGTTGGTTTAGGGTTTTTGCCAGGATAGGAAAGGTCATTGGAAAGAGTTTTTTATCATCTGGTACCTCCTTACCAGAGGCAGTAATATAAAAAGCAAGTGAAAAGGCTCATCATTAAAAAGAAAAATATGTTCATATGCCTGCTACAATTTAGAAACAAACAAACAAAAAAATAGATGCAGGCAGAGAGAGAGAGATCCAAGCGTTTTATAAATATGACAGGTTTTATTCTCCTTTCTATCTGAAATCTGCCGTCTCCAGTTTTGTAAGGCACACCTTAGGCTTCAGTGGCAGTTGCATCTTCCACTGCTTAACATTTACGTATGTTCTCTGTTGCTAGAGAACTGGCATGCCAGTGTAGACTTCTTTCATAACTTCTTTGCCCAGCACACGGCCAGATTTTGGTAACAAAAAAATAAAAGAACTGCATAACATTAGATTTGCTCACCTTTATTTCAGATGGAATACCATCATGTTAAGTGGATGTTTCTAGTACATATTTTTGAATCACACTCTGACTTTTATCAGTCATGTGTCTTTTTTAATTCAAATTATTTTTTATATTAAAAAGATGCGAAATTTATACACTTAGACCTTCTGAAGTGAGTATCAGTACAAAGGCCTTTACCAAAAGCAGCAATTCATTAAAGATCGACTAAATACTGCAGACGGCTAGACTGTAAGTTAACACTTTTGAAACCTAAGACATGTTTGGTATATGTAAACTGAAATAATTTTAAGCCATGAACAACTGTCCTAATTAGCACACTGGAAAACCTTAAATTCTTGGAAAATTTTGAAACTGACTGCATTTTCCAGCAAAAATGGTACAGCAAGACATGCAACACAAAATCAGAGGATGATGACCATTTTGCTTGAACTTGAATCCTCAGCTATCAATTGGTATAAAGTAATCTGGGAAAACAAATTTTCAAACCAGAAGTCATTAATTTGTAATTCAGAATGTATCAAAGTCCACAGTTTAATACCAAGTACTCACATACAGACCAGCATCATTATCTGTGCTATAAGTGGAGCTAAGAGAGCAATGGCTACATCTTTCTGTACCACTGCACTTGTAATGGAAAGAAGCATTACGATATTTTGGGTAAACCACTGGAAATGTCAAAATACATTCACAGCTTTTCAAAAGTTATACGTGCATGTTTATCTTGGAAGATACATGTAGTTGTATAGACACATAACATACTAAAAATATATGGAGTGGGACTCCCCTTGCGACAGCTGCTGAATAGCTATTCAAAGTAGTCTTGACTGGGGACTGTACACTATAGCTATACCTAAATACTATTTATTTATTTTAAACAGAAAATTACATCATCCTTTTTTTTTATAATACATCAGTTTCTAAAAGGCTAAGAAAGAATGTAGGAAGACTAGACAAATATAGACTAAGTCCTGCCTGCGGTCTCCTCACTGGTGCACAAAGCTAGCTAGATGCTGAGGGGGACTGTGTCCTGCTCTCTCCTATAAGGATCTGAAGACACGGAACTTACTTCACTGGTACCTCCTAGAACATCCTTGATAGTGAGCAGTTCTGAACTCCCTCCATCTGCATCTTAGTACATTTTCACCAGTCGCAGCAAGACCCTGATCTTAGTTTGAGTTTCCGTACTCCACTGTAATGTAAATAATTAATAGGAATAATAATAAGCAATTTGCTTACTGCTACTCATGACACATTGGATTTGAATTTAGATGAAAAAATAATATGCCAGCAGTCAGTTCCGAGCCTTTGAGAATAAGACATATTGTCTTTGATCTTTAAGACGTGATACTTACACAATGTGCCATAGTTGTAAACTCACCCGTTAAGTAGTATTTACCATGACTAACGTAGGAGCAAACAAAGAATGCTTGTTTGTAGAAGTGTCTTGCAATGTTAAAACTCACCAACAATTCAGAATTGTGAACATGAGGGAATTTATTGGGCAGCCCTGATGATCTGTTTCTGTACGGACTGACAGTTACACAGAGGCTTCAGCAGATGTTCTTTAGCACTTAAACAATATTTTATGAAGTAGCAATGTGCATGGTACATCACTCTCGGCTTGGGTTTTCCCTGTTCTTTCTCCGAAACAGGGCAGAGTGCTGTTCATAAACTGCATATTTCAACTATAAACATGGCATGTTCTTACTTTCTCAGTGTGAGTTGGTGAAATTACAATTACTTAGAAGTAATCTACATCCTGAAGTCCAGCAAACAGCATTAATCTCCATTGGTTGGCTCAGTTAGAAACTGCAACTCCAAAACACATTACCTTCGCTCCCCTCAAGGGATGAATTCATTTTACATAAATTTTGAGCTGATGACATTTTTTTATGTAGCCAGTGAGTTTTGGTAATAATTCTATGCTTTCTTGTTCTTCTCTTGAGGAAGAACATGTATAAGATGGCCCCATTATTAATTCAGAATGTACCAAAGAAGCTGGGGACTAAACCTTTGAATTGAGAAAGCAAACCCATACTTCCATGAATAGTTTAAAATGTTGCAGCTTGGGCTTTAAAATCTTCCCTTGTGAGGTGCAACCTTTTCCGATCTTTAAAACTTAAGTGTATGGTTACATTTTTGCTAGTTTATATGTCGGCCAAATACAGCACGCTGATATTGCAGCACATTGGATAAGAGACACTTAAGCGAGATTTCTTCATATCCATAGTTCCTTACCAGCTTTGGCATCCTAACAAGCCAGCAGATGTGGTCCGTGAGACAATATCTAGATAAACTATAAAGGCTGGTAAGGTAGGACCTTTCTAGACTCTAGGATCATCATCATTGGAGATCTCTAAGGACAGGCCATACAAACTCCTTTCAATCATGGCATGAGATATAAATAGCACATTTTGCCTCTGGGCAGAGGGTGAAGACTTGATGACCCTCATTTTTGTGAGTCTCTGGCTAGTATGACACTGTTGCTTGAATGGTGTGATCTGTCTTCAGTATTTAATCTTCAATATATTCCTTAGGTTTTGATAATAATAACTATCAATAGAACTTTCTGCGTGATATTTGTTATGCCTCCCTTCCTCAAGAAAGCAATAGTAGTTCTCATATAGTATTAATGCAAGGTAAATAAGGAAAACCTGAAAAATTACATGAGGTGAACTGCTGTCACTTACACGCGAGATGGTTCATGAAAGCTGGGTAAAGTTTAGAAATCAGAAAAATAAGTGTCTAAGTACTATACATTCAGCTAGCAACTGGCGTGCATTTAATTAATATCTACCTGTTGGAACTGGCTATGGTTAGATGAATTAAAGTCCATGGCACTAAAACTATCCTTTTAAGCTCTCAACCTGCTTTTGCACAATCATTTTGCCAATGTATTTTAATTGCAATGGTTCCTATCATAATGGTTCCTTCGCTAAGTAAACTCTCCGGCTACTCTTAAAGGTTTTTTTTTAAAAAAATAATTTCCAAGTTAACACATCTCATTATTATTTCCATCACTGTAAGGTCTAGCATAAAAGTCACATATGGAGGTGATTTTCTTGTTTTTTTGAGCTTCCCCCCCCCCTTTTTTTTTCTTTTGTTCCCTAACTTGTTAAACGTGGCCTGATATTGCAAAAAACTGAATATCACAGGCAGCCTTTGAGGACTCCAAACTTCTTTGGGGCATCCAGTTGCATCCTACAAAACATGGCTTAGCCAATAGCAGATCTACCTATAAGCAAAATACTATAAACAGTACCATATCCATTGAAGATTTTTATTGATAGTTGTATAATTGTTAAACATCATCTAAGATTAGGTATGTAATTAAAATTATACATAGCTTGGCTAGTCTCCTTCTAGAATCAAAAGAGAAAAAGAATAGGGATTGAGTGCACTTCAGTTAGACATTGAGACTATTCACCATACAGGACTGTTGTGGTTTAATCCAAACCAGCAGCTAAGCCCCATGCAGCCGTTCACTCATTCTTCCACTGGTGGGATGGCGGAGAGAATTGGAAAAGTGAGAAAACTCATGGGCTGAGATACAGACAGTTTAATAGGTAAAGCAAAAGCCANAAAGGGCCTTGGCTAGTGTGGGCACTGCTCAAAAACCAACACTGTTTTCAGCACAAATCCAAAACACAGCCCCATGCTAGATACTGTGCGGACAACTAAGTCTATTCCAGCCAAAACCAGCACACCAAGCTCTGTGGCTGCTCTCACATAAACTTCTCTATTGTGTGCACTCTAGACAGTTTCTCCAAGTTTCACTGATTTATGCAAATAAGTCAGATATTAAAATTAACTATCATTCATGTATTATTCTTTACGTATACTTGCATAAATACATATGTCTTGGCTTAAAATACATTATTTCATGAATATAACTGATGACATAAAAGACCCATCATTTATCTTGAACTCACTGATTTAGCATACCTTAATTTAAAGTAATCATTAAAGAAAAGATTCACTGCCATTTCCCTTATACTCTGATATTACCTATTCACTGGAGATACCTTGGGCAGTTACCAGTATTTGCAATGTGTACTTTTAATTTATACTTGCTAGAAAAGAGGGTCACTACCTCCTCGTCTTTTATCTCTTTCCTTTTTTCCTCAGTCTTCCTCTCCTCTGTTCCAATTCTACTTTCTCCTCTGTTACAGTTCTGGGGCTTACTGGAGTCTTCATCCCTCACAAGCAGGGGATAAAGCCCTGAGTAACAAGGTGTGATCTAACCCCTGATCCTCCTTCAAGCAGGAGGTCAGATTACATGACTTCAGGAGATCCTTTCCAACCTGATTTATCCTATGATACTATGATCTGAGTCACATCGATCCTTCATGCAAAGCAAGCCATCCAGCTTTTTGGATGGGTTAGGGAGTTACAGCATTAAAGAGTACCCGTATACAAAGAACACGAGATAAATGACAGAAGCAGCAGGGGCTGGAGGAGGCCTCCTCTGTGTCACCTGCCATATGGGTTCTCTGCACCTGGTGGACCTGCAATGTGGTGTGTATGCTGGGATACAAGATGTCATCCTTGATCATTCTTTAATATAGTTCCTGTCTCAGTCAGTACTTCTACAGAGAGGGGTCTCTGCATCTCATTTTTGTTTTTGTGGCCCCAGTCTCAGTTCAAGCCTGCCCTGGTGACAAAAACGATTGTCTAAACTTAAGCTTCTCTGTGGTGCTCAAAAGCACGCTCTGTGCTAGAGATTGTGGTGTACCCTAAGAAAAAAATCTTATATGTGCATTTCTATGGCATTCAACACTACACTGAATGCTAAAGGCAGTTTTAAGGCAATCCCTAGGAACAAACCTGTCCGTAGCTTTTGTGCAGTGTTCAACACTCCCACAGAGGGAGTTAATGCACAGTGTTGAGCCCTTTGGAATTAATTTGTCTGCTATGTAAACAGAGAATACAGACATACAGGTTTTTGGATGAACACAGGCATAGACTGTGCCTTCCATCATCCAGTGAGGGTCCACTCTGTGTCACCTACATAGAGGAAGGTGTTCTCCAACTCTCCTTCTCTTACCACCGGCCTCTTGTTTCCCCCGTGTTTTCCAGAAGGCTGGCATGTCCTTTTCACCTCCTCACCCTCTCATCCTACAGCAGAGCCTGACCACCTGGGCACAACGCTGTTTAGTCCCTTAGAAGACCTGCCTTTCCATACACCACACAGGAAAAAAGGGGGCCCTTTCTTGTCTTTCCTCAGAAATGAGCAGGGAAGCAAATGGGGAAAAGGAACCTCGATGAGGGAACCAATACATCCAATCCCTTGCAGTTGCTGTTAAAGGTTTTATATGTATCCAACTGACTGCAGCTACTTTATCATACAACACAAAGCCTAAAAACATTTTTCTTAACTGCCATACATCAATTTCATTACTTACCAGTACTCAGAAATCTCTAGATAGTTTCCTTTACCACAAAGCTGAAAAGTCTTCAATCATTCTCATATATTGCAGCATACTATTTTACAATTCTAAGGCTCCAGCTTTAAAATATTGGCCTATGGGCCTCTGACACTAACACTTGTAAGACTTCCTGGAAACTCTGAAAGGAGTTCACTTTCACAAGTAAAAAGGATGTTAATAAAGGTTGTAGTTTTATAACACTTTTTAACCAGTTGATTGATGCCAGAAGAACTCTGCATCATAGCATATCTCTTGCCTTTGGCAATTGGAGAAGAAAAGGTGGGTTCAGAGCTGGAATTTCTGCAGAGTGGAATCTAAAAAGATTTGGTTATGCTCAGATAATGATCATCTTATCAATTCAATGGTTACTCTACTTCAGGCATGCCATACAGACAGAACCCTTTTTTCTACCCCTTCACTGTTTTTAGAAGTTGAGTTGAAAGAACCACTTCTCCACCTTTAGAGATTTCCAATGTTTTTTGGTTTTTAGGGCAAAAGAACTAGCTGATTAGTAATCCATTGATTTTCAGGTAAACCTTTGTGGTATATATGTCCCTGAACAGTTCTGTTAGAATTTGCTTCAAGTAAATTGCACATCAGAAAACAAATCAGCCCTGTGTTAACGCTTTCTTGTGAAAATCAAAGTAAGCGTTATTACAAAGTAGCTATCATTATTCTTTCACTTAATAAGACAAGAATATTTTAAAAACATCGTCTTGGGAAGAATCAGCTCTTACAAATGTCTATTCATATCTACTTTACAAGTAATTTTTAACTAAGGTTATTCTGACCCATATTTCAAAATTTTTGGTCTATTGTTAAATGTTAGTTCTATAAAATCACATCTCCAGAGCTATTGACATAGTTTTGTTATTAATACAGTTTAGCTTTTCAAGTGTACAGACACCTACAGTGTCCAGTCTGCATACATGACAACTCAGAAAGCCAAAACATTTACATGTTCTATTCACATATTAGCACAAAGCTGTTTTTTTCTTTGATTAACATAATATTATATTAATATCTTCTAGTCAAGAAAAAACTATTATGTATCTTACATGCTTAATAAACATAGTAAAGTACATGTATTACTCATGAACTATGGCTGTGTATCCCACGATTCAGGAAATAGACTGGAGGACGTTGTAAGCATCTTTGTTGCCCACCCATTGGTTTTCTTCCCATGAAAACTGTATGTGCTTGTGTGAGCGTGTGAAGAGATGAGAAGACCACCAGTGTGTATCAGTGGGTGTCATCCCAGGAAGACTCTGGCATACTGCCTAGAGATTCAGGGATTTGGGTCTCGGGGTACATGAGTTAGAATGTAGTCTCCTGTCCACCCTCTCGTTCAGATTTTAAAAGAAGGAAAAAAATTCTACTTACTCTCATTCTTCTCAGAACTTCTGATTGTATTGCTCAAAAAGAAATTTTAAAAGTTGCTTAAGGCTGGGAGGGAAACCTGTAAAAGTAGGGCAGGCTGTGAAGTTTAATTGGATTTTTATCTTGTCCACAAACTGAAATGGTCACCTCCATCTGAAATCAGATGAAGAGAATTTTCCCTAATTAGACAGTGTAAATTCTGAAAATACCTTCCTGGGGATATTTCCTTAGAAACTCAGACATACTTAATTACGAACAAAACATTAGGAGACTTAAATACATTTTAAAATAAAAGCAACCTCTTGGTTTTTGTTTTCTTTCAAAGAACAATTGAAATGTATAATTATAAGAACTGATCTATGAGTGATGAGGTTCATGATTATTTAAGTTGCTATCGAACATATAGGCCAGCCACTGAAAACAACAGAATTTAAAAAACCCAAATCTTTCATTTGCATATAACAGCAAATGGACCAAGGGTTAAGAAACCTTTCCAGAACCCAATAACTTTTCAACTAAGGATACAAGACTAATGTGATTGAACCAAAAGCTCAATGCTGTTGTAGATCCCTTGCCTAGGGTTACCAGATCTAATGAGTCAAAAAATGCTAATAGATCAAAGTCTAGTTTGGCCTAAAAGACCTAAGCAATTTACTTCATGAAACAACAGACGTCCCTAGACTTACACTACAGTTAGTCATGTAGTACTTGGCTCAAAATTTCAGCTAAATTCCATGCACAAGGCAACCCCATAAAAGAAAGCTGAAGTGATAAAAAATAGTAGTTAACATCTGATAGATGTAGATCATTTAGAGGGGAAAAAGAAACCCACACAAACTTACAAGAGTGTCATGAGCATTCAGAAATGGAGTAACTTTGTTCTGCCTGGATTGTCTGTGGGCTTTTGATGAAGTGAGACTTGTCACTGCGTTTCAAATGACAAAGGAGGTTCCGCAGAGCAGTGGGTCCTTCTAATCTTATGCTTCTGTGTCTCAACTTCCCATCAGTCTTTTCTAGATGCTCTTGTCCCCTGACTGTATTCAAGAGGCGGGACTCGAGAGCCACATGTCTGGTGTAACTCTGGGTGCTTCACAATTCTAAACACTAAGAGTTTTTCTTCATGAGAGGTCCAGGTAACCACATTATATGCATTGTACAGGAGAATTGGTAGGAGTGAAAGAGAAACCCATTCTCTCTTCCACACTTTCTCCTTTCAGCCCAAGCATCAAAGCAGCACGTTACTGCAGGCTGCATCCACAGGGACTTCTGCAGCTTTCCCTCCTCTCCAGAAACCGCAGCAGTCCTGACACTCTACCTTTTAAAAGAGATACTTAAGCTAGTTGTCAGGGTAAATCAAGAACAAGCAGACAGATCACAGGAGGAATTAAAGTTACTTACATCTCTTATAACACTTATTTCTGTTCAGTAAGTATTGATATGCTACTCCCTACTTAGTAAAATACTGAGATTACTCCTCATTTAGGCACACAGCTGTATTTTATTTCAAGATATGTCAGCGTACCTTGAATCCATTTTGTAAATTTATCCTCCTATTTCCCAGTTGGAAATAATTCAAGAAACTATTCCTATTTGGTTTTTAGCACACACAATGTACATTTCTTTAGTTCTTCTTCTTGATATACTGTTCAGCTACATTCCCTAAGCATATCACTTAAGCAGAGATAATTTAAGCCACTAAAATTAGGCCAACTAGTTTCAGGGCAGCTAGAACTTTTGCTACTATTGCTCTTCTTTACTTATGCCCTCATCCATCACAGCTGTCAAGGAAATAATTATTAAAGAAATATATGGATGCATGTAATCAGACTTAACCTTAATGTTCTCTTATTAGACTTAGTAGGAAGTGAATTATATCTCACAGCCACCAGTATCATTTGCTTGATGTAATTGAGCCACCTTTTCACATGCATGACACATCCCATTTTTGTCTTTTTTTTGGAACACATCAACACAAATATACTTAACTCAAAATTTAGGTACCGCTATCATCTAATTTCCTACAGCCATGAAATCAGAATAAAAAAACCCAGACAGACCTAGCTTTAAAGCATACTTTAAGATTCCTACCTCTAGTCTGGAGACAGTCCAGAAGACTGGACTTACAGTCACCAAGTCCCTGAAGACTATCACACTAGGGGTAAAATATCTTCTCTATCAAAACTTATCCAAGATGATAAGGCAACAAAGAGGTCTCCAGAATCCATTAGTATTCCTAATTTAAGTTTAAATACATACATATTATCCTGGTATAATCAACAGTAATACTTCCACATGTCAAGAAGCAAAACCTTCCTCTCATATGCCTCTTTTTATTGAAAGGAAGCTTGTAGTAACCACCCCCTAAAAATTACAAACACCAATCATTAGCTTTCAGCTGAAATTATTTTAGCAGGTAAGATTATTCTCATTCAATGAGGTCAACAACAGCAGGTGAAAATTATTCAGTGAAAGAACATCCTGTCTCTGATCCCTGCAGCAAACCCTAAGGAAAAAATAGTGACACCAAAAATGTAGGTATCAAATGCAGTGAGAATGACAATTTTTCCTCATAAATGAACATTTCTCAACTGCCAAATATTGGTATGCTGGAGAAACAACGTTTATTAAGGCAAACCTGATAAACATTTTTTTTTTTACTTATGTATTCAAGAAAACTATTCCTATTTCTTTGTTGTCAGTCAGCACAAGGAACTGCCAATGACAGTTCTTCATGGCTGTTACTTTCTCGCTTGTACTCTACTGCATGAAGCCAAAACAAGTCAGGAAAAGAAGGAAAGGAAAGAAAAGGAAAAAAAAATCATTCAAAAAAGAAGTAATTTTAGTACTTCTATGGTAATTTTCCATTGTGAAAATCTAAATTTTTCCTGATCAACATTTTGCTTCTTTGAAAGGAAGACATTGTTTGCAGTCATGAATAAAAGCTCAACAGAAACCACAGATCCAGAAGACACAAAGAGGCTGCAGCTTGAAGTGGGCCATGTAAAGATGGAAAAACACAGGTTACCATAGTTGGAGTTCCCAACCCTGGTTTTTCTTTTGTCCAAAGTAAGAATAACTTTACTGGTTGTGCCACCAGAGATTGATGCTTTTTCTCCACTGATTAAGTTGCACAGTATCACTCTCAAGTGCATAAACGAGGAAAAAGCCACCTTATTCAACCAACTTACATTTTGTCACAAAGTCCAATAATCAGCTGGCCTAAATATTGTCCAAGTGCAGAAAAAGTAGTGACAATCACTTGTCTTAATAGGCCTGAAAGAGCAATCTGGAAGATTCAATAAGGTACAGAGCAGGAGATTGTCTAAAATCAGCCATGAGGAATACTAGTCAGAGACTTAAAAGGAATTTCTGCAATCTGAATAGTTCAAGTTATCTTTTGTCATATCTTTTCCATTATTATCACAATAGATCACAATGTTTGCAAAACTGAGTTTGGCTCCTGTGTGCTTTTCTTAGACTCATGCATCTGTGAATATATAAAGATGATATAAGTAGAAGTTTGAGAGTTTGAATTTCTGTTTAAAATTTTTTGTTGATTAGTAAGTTTTAATATATGAGCAGTGGCAATGTTGAATTTTGCATGATATCATTTCTGTAACTCTAAGATAGGCAGGACTTATTTGAAGTTGAAAAGACTGTTATTTCATTTGGGGAAAGATAAATACCCAAGAAAGTGCTGAGTTATCAAAACAATTCTGAGACACAAATTACATCCTGAGCTAATCATTCGCATTCACTGTCAAAAGCATCTTCCTTCCTTGCTTACAGTATTAGAAGTAGCAGCTGCTGTTGAAATCTCCCCTGGAGATTGTTAGGATCTGTATGAGAAAAAGCTGTGTGCTGGAGGCCAATTTCAGTATATAAAAACTGCAACTTTATTGTACGTGATAATTTGTAGATAGCGATCCAAAAAGGTGGCACCTATTTTCATATGTGTCAACTGATGGTGATCTTTCTAATTATGAGGTGTCTACCTACCTATGTAGATAAATTCTCTTATGGGGTACTTCTACAGTAATGGGGGGCTCCATTTCCCTGCTTCTGTAGGTTAGTATGTAAGGGACTCACTGTAAAACTTAAGGTATTGACTGGAAGACATAGCCTGTCCTTACAGAGCTACTCTTGCTGAGGTCAGATTTCTTTCTAGATGACTTTAGAGACCTCCTTTGGGTCCCATCAAAGTAAATGAAGAACTCTTTTAATTTGGGTCCGTTGCTGTGATTATTTATAAACACACATTGCCTTTCCCAAGGCCAAACACAGTGCTAAATGTTCCTCACACCGACGCGAGGAACCCTGTGATAGGTGTGATCCCACAATGCACACATCTTCTGGACTGCAGAAATTAAAGCAATTATTTTCATTGTTGTAAGATTTTTCAACTAATCTTCACCACTGAATCACAGGGGAAATATACATTTTAGTTATATTAATGCAAAAAATAAAGGAAGCGCTGAGGCTTCCACTGAAATTAGGTTGTTTTACAGTATCATAGTTGACCTCTTAAAATCAGACACTTGAGCAAAAGTTTTGGGAAATGCTGCTCACGCTTATTTTAGTGCAATTAAGGTTAGATCTACTTTAATCATTGCTTATTTTGAGCAGAACATCCAAATTTCTCTGTGATAAACTAAGCATTGACAAAGAATAAGGTATTTCTGATCAGGCATCAATAACAATAAGTAATGTCTATTTAAAAAATAGAACTTAAAAGATGCCCGATAGAACAGGTTGAAAAAGTGTGTTTTGTTTTATAAACCAGGTTATTTATCAAAGTTCCTGTGCCTTCTCTATTGACTCTTTTATTTCCATGTATTGACAGATTTAGTGAAGACTAATGGCCAGTTTAACATTTCCTATGCTACTGATTTAAGATAAATAAAGGACACAAAAACAACAGCATTTTCTTTTCTCTCCAAACTGCTATCTGTGGAAACCACACTACATTCTAAGAAAAGCAGTTTATAGCTTCAAGGTTGGGGGTTTTTTGTGCCATGAGTAATTATTAGTATACTGCTTGTGTTCCTTGCTTTGGGCCTTGATTATTATGTATTCTTCATAATCATTGTCGTGGTTCGGCCCCAGCCCCAGCCGAGCCCCACGCAGCCGCTCGCTCACCGCCCCGGCAGCAAAACAAGGGGCAGAATGAGGCAACAAAAGGGCAAATGGCTTCGAGTTGAGATAACGACCGTTTAATGGGCCGACAAAGGGAGAGGGGAAATGACAATAGGGCTGCAATAATTATCCCGGGATGTAAACAACCGCGATAACAAACGCAGTACTTTACCGACCGACGACCCGACAGACCAGACGGACCAGAGGCGCAGCCCGCAGCGAGCCCGTCCCGGAGCAGCCCCGGGCCCCTCCCGGCCAGTCCCTTTATAGGGGCGTGACGTCACGTGGTGTGGAATAGCGGCCGGCCCGGCCCGGCTCACCTGGCCCGGGCCTGAGCATTAACCCCGGCCTGGCCAGAGCCAGGACAGTCATCAATTCTTAAATTAGAGTATTGAGAAGAGGTAATAAAATTCTCTGAATTACAGAGTACATAGGGAAATGTAGTAGTAGTAGTAGTAGTAGTATAATCCCAATATCTAAAGGCCCAAATATTAGTAATATCAAAATTTACTGGTAATTTGGCATGTTATTTGGCATATAAACAGGAAAATTTCCTTTTTTTGTATTTATTCCTCAATACTATATTTTGACCTAAAAAAAGGAAAAAAAATTAATCAATTGTTAATATAATTGCAGTTAAATATCTTTACAAAAATAAATATAATCAATGACCTAAACCTTGATATTAAAGCACTGGAGAATCTACCACAGGAAAGAGATGGAAATACAACTTATTTATATTTCCCTTCTCCAATTGCTATACACTTTTTTTTACATGAATCCAAATCTTTGCATGAGATGGTGATCATTGGAAACTTTTCTTACGGTATGATTTCAGTTTGGCTCAGTTACTGTCGCACTCTTATGCCATGTGTCTCGCGAGGGAGAACAGAAGTGCTCTTCTGGGAATTAAGCTATTCAGATCTCCGTCTGTTGGCGTTGAGAATAATCTACTCTACTTTCACAGCCTCTCCAAGTATGTTATTTGAAAAGTGTAGTGACAGGAGCCAGGATCTGCAGAAGAAAAACCAAAGTACTTTGCCTGGGTCCTCTGCTTATGTTCACTAAGTGAAAATATTCACTTTCCATCCAGTACAGTATCTGCTTAGTTGTTAGCATAGTCTTCCCCATATTAATAACACCTAGTTTGAGCTCACTACTCATCTCACATTAGTCAAAAACTGGAACAAAGCCAAATTAAGTTAACAGATTTACTCTGGTGTAAATACAGTGTAAAAGAAATTACTTTTGCATGCAGATTGACTTGTCTTGCTTTTCAAGTTTTTTTGCCCATGCATGTAAAGTGAATCACTTAATATGCTGCTCATGGATAAAAACCTATCAAGCAGAAATTGAAATTTACATCTAATTTCTTTACCCAGTAGACCCTGTGTGTCAAAGAAAGTAAAACAGTTTGTATTTATTCCCAGATATATCTTTTGAGTTCTACATTCTTCTATGCCTGAAAATGTTTTTATGTCTACTTCTCCACATGTCAATTTAATAGAAATTTTAGCTATACCTTTGTTACAGATGTAATAGCTTATCAGGCAGAATTATAGTTGACTTTCTGTGTTTATTCAAGCTGTGCTTTCACAGTAAATAATCACAGAACCACAGAATAATAGTGTTTGGAAGGGACCTATGGAGATCATCTAGTCCAACGTCACTGCTAGAGAAGGATCACCTAGAGCATGTAGCACAGGATTGCATCCAGGCAGGCTTTGAATATCTCCAGAGAAGGAGACTTCACAACCTCTCTGGGCAGCCTGTCCCAGTGCTCGGTCACCCTCACATGAAAGAAGATTTTCCTTTTGTTGAGATGGAACTTCCCGTGTTCCACTTTGTGCCCATTGCCCCTTGTCCAGACACTCGACACCACTGAGAAGAGTCTGGCCCCATCCTTTTGACACCTGCCCTTTAGATATTCACAAGCATTGATAAGATCCCCCGTCAGTCTTCTTCAGTCTGAACAGACCCAGCTCTCTCAGTCTTTCCTCATACAAGAGATGCTCCAGTCTGCTCAACACCCTCGTAGCTCTCCACTGGACTCTCTCCAGTAGTTCCCTGTCTTTCTTGAACTGGGAAGCCCAAAACTGAACACAGTACTCCAGATGTGGCCTCACCAGGGCAGAGTAGAGGGGGAGGATAACCTCCCTTGACCTGCTGGCCACACTCTTCTTAATACACTCCAGGATACTATTGGCCTTCTTGGCCATGAGAGCACTATGCTGGCTCATGGAGAGCTTGTTGTCATCCAGAACTCCCAGGTCCTCCTCCACAGCATTGCTTCTCAGCAGGTCAACCCCTAATCCATACTGGTGCTTGGGGTTGTTCTTCCTTACGTGCAGGACCCTACACTTGCCCTTACTGAATTTCATTAGGTTCCTCTCCACCCAACTGTCTAGTCTGTCCAGATCTTGCTGTATGGTAGCACAGCCTTCTCAGCCAATCCTCCCAGTTTTGTAACATCAGCAAACTTACTCAGGATACACTCTGTCCCCTTGCCCAGGTCCTTGATGAATGTGTTGAATAAGACTGGACCAAGCACTGTGGCACACCACNAACTCCCAGGTCCTCCTCCACAGCATTGCTTCTCAGCAGGTCAACCCCTAATCCATACTGGTGCTTGGGGTTGTTCTTCCTTACGTGCAGGACCCTACACTTGCCCTTACTGAATTTCATTAGGTTCCTCTCCACCCAACTGTCTAGTCTGTCCAGATCTTGCTGTATGGTAGCACAGCCTTCTCAGCCAATCCTCCCAGTTTTGTAACATCAGCAAACTTACTCAGGATACACTCTGTCCCCTTGCCCAGGTCCTTGATGAATGTGTTGAATAAGACTGGACCAAGCACTGTGGCACACCACTAGCTACAGGCCTCCAACTAGACTCTGTACTGCTTATCACAAGCATCTGAGCCCTGCCATGCAGCCAGTTCTCAACCCACCTCACTATCCACTCATCCAACCCACACTTCCTAAGCTTGCCTCTGAGGACGTTATGGAGATGGTGTCAAAAACCTTGCTGAAATCAAGGTAGACAATATCCACTGCTCTCCCTTAATCCACCCAGCCGATCATGCCATCATAGAAGACTATCAGATTGGTCAGGCATATTTTCCCTTTGGAGAATCCATGTTGACCATTCCTGATAACCTTGTTTTCCTCCACATGCTTACGGATGACCCCCAGAATGANGCATCTGAGCCCTGCCATGCAGCCAGTTCTCAACCCACCTCACTATCCACTCATCCAACCCACACTTCCTAAGCTTGCCTCTGAGGACGTTATGGAGATGGTGTCAAAAACCTTGCTGAAATCAAGGTAGACAATATCCACTGCTCTCCCTTAATCCACCCAGCCGATCATGCCATCATAGAAGACTATCAGATTGGTCAGGCATATTTTCCCTTTGGAGAATCCATGTTGACCATTCCTGATAACCTTGTTTTCCTCCACATGCTTACGGATGACCCCCAGAATGACCTGTTCCATCACCTTTCCAGGAATGGAGGTGAGGCTAACTGGCCTTTAGTTTCCTGGATCCTCCTTTCCCTTTTTGAAGACCAGAGTGACATTGTCTGTCCTCCAGTCCTCAGGTACCTCTCCTGTTCTCCTTGATCTTTCAAAGATGTTGTTGTTGCTTAGCAATAACATCGGCTAGCTCCCTGAGCACTTATGGGTGCATCCCATATATGGGATTTGTGGATGTCAAGTTTGCCTGGATCTCTAACCCAATTCTCCTTAACCAGGGGAAGGTCTTCCTTTCTCCAGACTTCCTGTCCTACTTCCAGGGTCTGGATTTCCTGAGGGCCAGCATTAGCAGTAAAGACTGAAGCAAAGGCAGCATACAGTAACTCTACCTTCTCTGTATCCTCCATCACCAGGGCACCTACGTCATTCAGCAGCAGGCCCACGTTTTCCCTAGTCTTCCTTTTGCTGCTGATGTACTTGAAAATGCCCTTCTTCCTGTCCTTGACATCCCTTGCCCAGATCAATTTTATTTCACTTCAAGTATCTGGATACACAAATGGCTCGGGTTAGAAGGAAAACCACAAGAAATCTGTTTGCTAAAATAATTGGTTTGAGAAATTAAACAATGCAATAAAAAAAGTGTTCAGATCATTACATATTTAGTCACTGGATTGTAAAAAAATAGAAGATAGTGAGGTACAGTCAGAAGGACACTATATGCAATTAATAAGGTGGGACTAACCCCAGATGACACATGTTACAATTTGACTGTAGTTATGAGCTATGTGGAGCTTCACTGACCTATAACCCCTGAAGATGTAGCTTAATTTGTGCATATTTTCAAATAGAAATTGTTTCTACTAAATTGCCAACAGTAGTCTAAATTTTCAGGTACAGTGCTTCCAAACATATAACTTAAAAATTCTCAAATACAAATCATGTGTTTCCTAGATGAAGAATCTTTTAAAATTCATGTTAATGAGGAGAAAAATACATAACCACCACTAAATTCAGAGAATTATAGATGAAAAGGTTTTTCACTTCCATAAAACCTCATTTTCTTTAAAATAAAGTAAAAATAGTTAATTCGGTGTCCAGCTTTTGCAAAACTTTTAGTTTAGCAAAAACCTTTTTTGCTAAACAGTTTAGTATCATACTGGATGAAGGACTGACCCACTTTGGCTTTTCCAGTAAGCCGTACAGCTCAAAAGGCTTTTCTATGTCTTGTATAGCTGTTCCAATAATTTGATCTGTGAGGTCATGGGATCCAAGAAACCTGAAAGAGTGTCACTTTCCATGTTCCATTTCATGACCATCTGGTTCTCTTACACTCAACAGTAATTTTGAAGCCAAGTACTGTATGGAACATGCAGTTTCCATAGGCATTGTACCTTATAGACATGTGTACATCATAAAAAAAATAGGATGAAGCTAGATGACCAAGAAAGCAGCTTTTGAGGGAAATCAAGAGTATTTAATAAAAATGTCCATACTTTTCTGCCTGTAGGAGATCTACTGAAAATCAGAGAAAACATTATAAAACATGGAAGACATTAAAGACAACAAAAAAAGTTTGGAAGTTGCGAGAGTAAAGAAACAAAGAGAAGAAAGAGGGAGGCAAAAGCAAAGCCTACGAGTCGAAACTTGGAACTGAAAAATCTGAGTATTTCTATCCAAGTTGCAGTTTCTACTAACTGTTCTGCAAACTTACCTATGCAGGACAGATACCACAAGATTTAAGTAGTTTGTACACTCAAATATATAAAGAGAAAGCTATGTATACTAAGAAAAAGCTATTTATACTAAGTGATATTTCTGTGTACCATTTCCCTGATGGCAATGCCTATTTACACCACTGAACAAATTGTTCACTGTTATCCTTTCTCCTCAGTATCGGGCTCCCACCATTTTGCTGGTTCTTTCATATTGTTGTAGATCATCAACAGCTCTGCGCAACGTGACTGCTAATGAGGCCTGCTTCACATAAAATAAAATGAAATTGTTTGTAGTCCAGATCAGTTTCTCTATTGAACTTCTGGTGCATCGCTATAAAACAAACAGATTGAAAAACCCAACTGGGCTGAGATAACCAGAGATGGCAGGGTAGGGGTGGCAACAAATGACTGACAAAGGTGAGGAGACAGGTGTGAATTGCTTTAATCCGAAATCACTTCAAAGGAAATGATTCTGCTCTCAGACTGCAAGAAACAGTAAATGACACAAAACCTCTGAAGCATAAGAAAAGGAAAAGCCATGACTGGGGAGATCAGAGGCAAAGTGCATTTGTAAACAGAAATAGTAAGTTATGTGAAGAGGTAAAAAAAAATCATATGAGTAAACAGCACTGTTCTCTTACAGTTCTCCTGCTGCGTGTGACTCGGGGAATGCAGCAAAGTCTGCAGCGACTCTGCAGAAGGAACGTGGGATGAGTAAGCAGCTTATACAACTCAGAGGAGCAGAAGCAAATTAATAAATCTGTGGGACAAATAAAGAAATAACCAGTCAAAGATCATAACCATAAAGAACAGAGCCAGCTAAGGATTATAAGGTTAGTGGCTAGAATCAAATTCAACACAGTGTGTAATGGCAATAAGACAAGGAAAACATAATTCCAGGAAGTGAGAAGAGAAATGCTGAGCAACTTGCTGGGTATTTTTTTTCTGACACTAAACAAGGGCACTAATGAGGCCATATTTGAAATGTCGCATTGATTTTCTGTCTGATTCATTATCCTACAGATAAATATGACTTTATGGAAAAGCTACAGCTTTGGCAGACAGCTGGATACATACATATCAGTAAAGTAAACAAGACCAGGAAATGGGCTGTAGTGCTAGCGTGTGATTATCCACACTTTAACTCTTAGCTTGCTTTCTGGCACTGTAATGTTCAGGAGTTAAGCTGACTAATCAAAGTCCAGCTTGACGTAGCACATCTGTGTGACTCTGCCTCTGTTTCACTAAGAAAACTGATACAAATCTGTGAGAGAGTCTGTAAACTAGTACAATGCCGGTAAGAAAAGCAAAAATGTAGAAGTGAAATAATTTAGGTGCCAATCCTCCTCGCCTCTTCTGAGGATGCGCTTCAGTTTCCACACATGCCAACTTATTTACTCTCTCTCGGTCTAGATACATCTCTGATTTCCTGGGCAGCCTTCCAGTTACATACAAGTTCCTTTTCGAGATCCCAAATTTCTGTGAGTCCTTTACAAACCTGGTAAACACCTCCGTAGGGAGCATGGAGGTGTTCATGCTGCAAAAGCAAAGTATTGTTTGAGCATCTGGCAACCAGCTTGTGAATACACCTGCTGGCATAAATTCCTGAACTATTCGTCCCTTAGCCAACAATAAATAACTGAAGAACATACAGGTAGACTTTTAGATTGAGAAATGTTTTTTAATGGATACATTTTAAATATAAAAATATGCCATGGTCTTTGTAAGGATGTTTTGTGCTTGTACCAAGTATAAGCAGCTTGGCAGAACCTAACTAGGAGAAACTTTGCAATCATCTTAACTGAAAGACCATAAAAATACATAGGTTTTAAGATTTAGACCACATAAAGAAAGGACAAAACAGTTTAAAAAGAGACTTAATAAAATATCAGTTCTCTCCCCAGTTTATTCACAGTATTTCTTTGTATCATTTTTCTGATAAGAAAAACGCGTTTTCAGAACATGAGAGTACGTAGTACCACTGCGGTATATATCTTAAGTGGGTGACATGGGCTAGATATAGTAAAACTGAAGTGCATAAAATATTTGTCCATGGACTATTCAACAGCGAACAGGTGTTTTTAAATGCCTTGTTGAGGATAGGATAAATATGAAAAAAAAAAAAAAGAAAAGCCTGAAATTCACTCTGGAAAGTCTGCTTAGGAATTTCTTAAGCATAAAATAAAGACCAATGAAATTTGCCCCTGTGGAAACTGCTTTCATGAAGGCAATTACACATTTCAGGTAAGTTCGAATTAAATTCCACTTAGATATGCATGAGCTAATGCTCTGTACTGGGTAAATATCATCCAAGGATGACTATAAAGAAAATATTCTGATTATCCCATGCCTGGACTGATTGGTTTCCTATGGATTTTTCTGACTTTACTCTCCATATTTGAATGATCCATATCTGAACGACGTGTCACTTTTGCTAGGAGATGAATAGAGACTCTTTAATAAGAATATTACCGATTTCTAGAAAAGAAAGTTAATGCAAAAAAATATTTTCCTGTATGGAAAACTTCTTAAAACGATATAAGATTTCCTTCTTTTACTACATAACATCTCCCTCAGTAATAAACCTTATGGGTTTAAACTACCAGAGGGGATATTTAGATTACACATTAGGAAGAAATTCTTGACTGTGAGGTTGGTGAGGCACTGGAACAGGTTGCCTAGAAAAGTTGTGGAGGCCCCATCCCTGGAAGTGTTCAAGGTCAGGCTGGATGGGGCTTTGGGTAACCTGGTCTAGTGTAGGGTCTTCCTGCCCATGGTGGGTGGTTGAAACTAGATGATCCTTGTGGTCCCTTCCAGACCAAACCACTCTATGATTCTAATTTTAGATCATTCTTGTTAATCCTTGACAAGCTGATAAACCATGAAATTCAGCATTATTACCATAGTAAAACCGTGAAATCCTTCATCTGCTACCATGATCTATACAAGTCAGTGTATGGAAAAATTAATATTAGAGTAGTATGGAGTTATTTGAATCCCTGCCAGATTAGTCCCTGCAGGTATAAATAGAAGACCAAGTTTATCCATATCATCTGCCCAGAGGGTGTGTCACAGGGTTCCTGCACCTAACTTTTATCTTTCTCCTGTGGCCTTCAATGATAATGGAAGGCACCTTGTTAGTTTCAGTCAAGCACCACCTGAGCTTCCCAGATCAGATGAACCTTTTGAAGCTGTCATCTACCTCCTTGGCCCTGATGTGTTAAGCATAGTAATATATCGGGCACAGTAATATATCTAGCCTATACAAATTATCTATGAAATAAGTTCTGATAATCAGTTGCAATGCAAACCATACTACCTGTGGACACACTTATCCAAGGAGGATGTCAGCTTCTAATTTCCATCTCTGTTTTCTGTTAGCTCCCCTACTTCAACCTCCACAGCATCAGAAGTGGTGAGGTGGTGTAGGTGATATGACTCAGTCTCAACACCCGTGCTTTTAAACAGGGTCACTCCGTAGAAGAGGATAACACAGCACAAAGTCACCACCTTAATTTCCTTTAAATACTTAACAGACTTAAATTTGATGGAAAGGGGAGAGAATTTACTCAGAGAAAAAAAAAAGACACAATTTTATAAAGATGTGACTCTACAGGGGAAATTTATATAGGAATACATTTCTAAAATAAAATGTTTCCACTGCTTTCCCTCAAGAATGAAGGACCTGATCTCAACTTTTGTAGTTCTTTCTTCTTTACATAAGAAATCCTACATATCTGTTGGCTCCTATACAAGATTTTCGTTGAGACTCTAACAAATCCTGAAAGCTTTGTGACCTTTCTACAGAAGTTTGATTTTCACCTATGACATTTATGAGCAAATACAGGCCCTTGCTCTAAAAGAGTTATAAATAAAGCTGGCTTGTAGTGTAAATTACCTTTTTTTTCAGTTGATGAGAACAATGAATACACCAACTGTGTACTATTTACTTTGAAGTAATAGATAACATAGATTCTTTTTCAAGAGGAATACAGTGACTCTTTGTCAGGTAATGGTGGTTTAGACTTTAATTCATTAAAGCCTGCAAGGGGATTTATATCTCTACTTGGAATGTGTTGCAAGGGTATAAAGTATTATTACTAAGCACATTACAACAGCGAGAAGTCACATGCACATATTTAAGATCACAAACTAAACCAGCTGCATATAATGTTTATCTGGTAGAAAGAAAAACACCACCTGGCTCTTCCTTGCTGTTAAAAGCATTTCAGGAATAGAGATACCATAGGATATGTGACAGATTCATTTTTACAGCTTTTGAATTTATTGCCTGGTGTCCTTTGTTCCATTAAGTAGTGGCTTAAAGGCATACAATTAACATAAAGCAACCTCTAAAATAATACTATTTTAGGAAAGAAAGCACCATGTCAGCCCAGAACAATACAGAGGTTTCATCACAGACATTTCCTGATCTAAACTGCAACAGCACAATTGCCATTTAACCATGAAGTCCTGCTCTGATGTGAGACTAGGTAATGCTCAGGGATGCTTGTCATTCTCTGCCTGCCTGCAACCATTTCCCTCCTTCCTTTGCTCACTACCAGATGCCTCATTTACCTCATTCCGTTAGTGATCCCAGAAGAGGTCATTAGCCCCAAACAGGCTATCACCCTTTGGTCCCCGATGGTACTCTCCAGCTCCCCTAAGACCATTAGATTGGCTAGTGCTAGAAATGAGGAATCTACTATCAGCAGTGTGTGCAATTCCCAGCTTGCCAGGGAAATAAACAGGAGGTGAGCGCTGTTCAATGTGATTAGCCTGCAACAAGAAAAGGCCCATAATTAATAGCTTCTTCTAAAAACAAGGAAAGAAAAAGGAGCAGCAAACTATCCCATCTAGTCATTAAATTAGAGGAGGGAGGGGGCAGGTGGGGAGAGAATCTCAACTAGCTCTGCCTTTGACTTAATCCAAATTTTGATCTAAGGTTTAGACATATTCCTGACTGTATCATAGTGTATGGGTGAAACTAATCTCATATTCCTGAAATTAAGATACTACACAAATGTACCTCTTTGACTCTTGTTAAAAAAAGTTGACATGACAATTCGTAACTGTAAACTGGAGATTTCAGTACCAACTTGTTGGTACCAAATCTAGGTCTCTCTCAGCCAGAGGCTCTGGTGCTGTTGAGAACAATAGCTTTAACAGGAAAAACTAAATTTTATTTATTTTTTTTACAATTAATATCCTACAAACGTGGACAGATACTTAGATTAACTTTTTTCATTGAATTTAAGAATAATAGAACAAATTCTAAGCCACGCACATCTCTGCAGCTCCAAGTGATTAAAATTAGTCATGAAATGCCAGAATGACTAATTTATCAGTACAACTACTCCAGACATACTATAACAGCTAATGTTTTTTTTAATATGCTATTGCTGTTATAAAAATGCAAGCTGCTCATTAACTGTCTGTAACAATTTTTATGGATTTATTGTTTAATTAGGTTTGTACCTTTATTTGACAGGGGTTATTGAATATAGCATATACTCCTCTCAAGTCAGTGTAAAAGTGTAAGTTTTTATGGGAGTCTATATTAAAGTGCAATTCAGTGATAACATAAAATGTCTTAATTCACTTCAAGGAGTTTTAATATGGCCTATTTTAGCAAGTAGCTATTTACATATTTTCATCATTTTTCGGACATTTTTTCTTATTAAAAAGATATATTTTAAACAGTAAAGGATGATTTTTCTCACTCAGAAACCCATCTGCTCCTTCTCTGTGACGCTGTGGTTAAGTAATGATGTTGAATTTATGGTACCTTCCACAGGGAAAGGCAATGGGTACCATGAATGTAACAATCCCGTTTCTCTTCTGGGCCAAGCAGAATGGCAACACTTTGTAAGATGATTTTTAACCCAACCTCTGCCTTCAGAGGCTAAGCATAATGGAGCAAAACAAATTTTTTTGCAAATACATACGAAGAGCAGAGAGACTTATTCAGACCAGTATCCGTAGTAGAACAAAATTATCCCTAATTAGTTATGCTGACTTATTAATGTGTGGAATTTAACTATGCCTTGATAACTGAATGTTAAGTAGAATCAATAGTCAGATGTTGAGCTCAGTTCTGCTTGTCGTGCTCAACATGTATTGCTATGCTGAAGTAAACAGGGTGTAGATTTGACCTCCGATGATGGCACTCCTCTCCCACTTGTGCAAATTCCCGCTTGCCACACAGTAAGAACCTGTGATTCTACCTCCCCAAAGATCCTGCAAAAATATCCTGGTTTAGTGTCAGCCCAATATATTGCCGTGGGAGAGTTGCTGGCGTTTCTCAGTCAGCAGACACGCCTGCAATGTGAGCACAGAAACAGAGGTCTCATAAGCATTTCCAAATCTCATGGAGTTATTCCACTCAATGTGATATTTCTGGCTTGTAAAATAGTGTACTTCTCACATGAATTTTATTGACCCTGGCATATAGAAGGAGAAATAAAGATAATAAAGTTACAGAGGATATGAAAACTGTGAGGTATAAAACACAAGGATTAATGACAAACTGTGGCAAGTCTTCAAAGTACTCTGAGGTCTCTGGTGCTTAGAATGAAATCCAATCCTGCTGAGGGCACAACAAAACGTTTATGCCTCACTGCAGCTTTGTTTGGAAGGCTTAAAACAGTTTCTTATGCTTCCCTTAGCATGGGCATGAATTTCCAACTTCGATGCATAGTCTAAAAGGTCTTTTTTAAAAAAAAAAAATCTGTCTGAGCAAAAAGAACCAGAGAAAACAATTTAAATAATTTTGCATTTTATAAAAAAAAGATAGTACTTTGAAGTCTCCAACCTAAAGGAAAAAATTATATACAGCCAATCTAAGTAGTGAGCAGTTTCAGCACAAAACAAATGGGAGTAGTTTTCAACACAGATCTAATATTTGAAAATAGGAATAACTGAAAAGGGAAAAGAATTGTCACAAGTACACCTAAACAAATGTTTTTGGGGACAAATTTACAGGCCTACAGAAAAAGGTAACCAAGGTGAAAACTCAAATTTTAACAGTTTGTTTCTTAAGTTTCTACAGGTAGAAAGACGTCCTTGGGAAGAAGAAACATTTAGAAAATTGCTATTTATATGCAAACATTGGGGCTTGCAGAGCACTAAGGAAACAAGAATGAAAGATGTCACACATTTCACCTCAGAAACTGTAAGCAATTGAAAAGATTGAATAAGAAAGACTTGTGGTAACAAGGATTTCAGAAGAAACTACAACAGGCAAATTATAAGAAATCTTACCTACCATAAGACAAAATTATTTCCATTAATTATTAATGGAAATAATTATAAGCTGAAGGAGGGGAGATTTAGATTAGGTATTAGGGAGAAACTCTTCACTGTGAAGGTGGTGAGGCACTGGAACAGGTTGCCCAGAGATGCTGTGGAGGCCCCCTCGCTGGCAGTGTTCAAGGCCAGGTTGGATGGGGCTTTGGGCAACTTGTTCTAGTGGAGGGTGTCCCTGCCCATGGCAGGGGGGTTGGAACTAGATGGCCCTTTCCAACCCAAACCATTCTATGAATTTTGTCCTACTGGATTGGGTGTCCAGTATTTGACTAATTCTGACACTAGGCTAGACAGTCTCTCCCCTTCAAAACCAGGTTTGAAAGCAACATATTCATTAACCTGCCTGTAAAGTTTTACTGAAAGTAAGCCAGAGTAATAAAACAACAGCCGGTTAGGACATGGGCTGTATTTCTGTCTCCATATGGAGATGCTCCTGGAATTATGAATCCAAAGACCAGGCTGTTTCACTCCCTTCTAAGCTCCCCTCCTGGAAAGTCCTAGCTCTCTTCTCCTATGACTGTAGAAAACAGGCAAGATATTTTTTCTCCCCTGCCCTAGTCACTGTTCTATCCATGCCTGCCATACTCTTTTCTACATGCACCCCAGGCACAGACAAGAAATCGTAACGAAAGAAGAGATGTTGGCTAGTGCATTGGCAGCAGTGTCCCTGTGCACATGGGTCTGAGGGACAGAGACTTCCAAATGATAGGGTATCAGGAGTAGTCAGCGTGGATTCACCAAGGGAAAATTGTGCTCGACCAACCTGGTAGCCTTCTATGATGTCATCAACATCTGGGTAGATAGGGGGAGAGCAGTGGATGTTGTCTGCCTTGACTTCAGCAAGGCGTTTGACACTGTCTCCCACAACATCCTTGTAATGAAACTTAGAAAGTACAGGATAGACAAGTGACAGTGAGGTGGGTTGAGAACTGGCTGACTGGCAGAGTTCAGAGAGTGGTGATCAGTGGTGCAGAGTCTAGCTGGAGGCCTGTAACTAGCGGTGTTCCCCAGGGGTCAGTGCTGGATCTGGTCTTATCATAGAATCATAGAATCACTAAGGTTGGAAAGGACCTCCGAGATCATCAAGTCCAACCATCAACCTAACACCACCATGCCTACTAGATCATGTCCTGGAGTGCCACATCTACACGTTTTTTGAATGTCTCCAGGGACGGTGATTCAACCACCTCTCTGGGCAGTCTGTTCCAACACCTCACTACTCTTTCCCTGAATAAGTTTTTCCTAATATTCAACCTAAACCTCCCCTGACGCAACTTGAGGACATTCCCTCTTGTCCTGTCGCTTGTTACTTGGGAGAAGAGACCGACACCCTCCTCACTACAACCTCCTTTCAGGTAGTTGTAGAAGGCGATCAGGTCACCCCTCAGCCTTCTCTTGTTCAATATCTTCATCAATGAACTAGATGAGACAGAGTCCACCCTCAGCAAGTTTGCTGATGATACAATGCTGGGTGGAGTGGCAGATGCACTTGAAGGCTGTGTTGCCATTCAGTGTGACCTGGACAGGCTGGAGAGCTGGGCAGAAAGGAACCTGATAAAGTTCAACAAAAGCAAGTGTAGAGTCCTGCACTTGGGGAGAAATAAACGCATGCATCAGTACAGATTAGGGGATGACCTGCTGGAGAGGAGCTTCGCAGAGAAAGACCTAGGGATTCTAACAGGTTGACCATGAGCCAGCAGTGTGCCTTTGTGGCCAAGAAGGCCAATGGCATCCTGGGATGCATTAAAAAGACCACGACCAGCACATCAAGGGAGGTGATCCTCCCCCTCTACTCTGCCCTGGTGAGACCCCATCCTGGAGTACTGTGTTCTGTTCTGGGCTCCCCAGCTCAAGAAAGATAGGGATCTCCTGGAGAGAGTCCAGCAGAGGGCAACAAAGATGATAAAAGGCCCTATGATGAGAGGCTGAGAGACTTGGGTCTCTTCAGCCTGGAGAAGAGAAGGCTGAGAGGGGATCTGATCAGTGTTTATAAATATCTAAACTGTGGGAGACAATTGGATGAGGCCAAACTCTTTTCAGTGGTGGGTAGTGAAAGAACAAGGGGCAACGGCCAAAAACTGGAACACAGGAAGTTCAGCTCAAACATGAGAAAGAACTTCTTCACAGGGAGGGTGACAGAGCACTGGAACAGGCTGCCCAAAGAGGTTGTGGAGTCTCCTTCTTTGGAGATATTCAAGACCCATCTGGATGCCTACCTGTGCAGCTTACTGTAGGGCACTTGCTTTGGCAGGGGGGCTGGACGTGATGATCTCTGGAGGTCCCTTCCAACCCCTACCAATCTGTGATGTCTCCCTTGACTCAGGATCTGTTGTAACTGACTGTTTATTTGTGTTTAGTGTGATTATTCCAGTGCATGAATTTATTTACTGCTATGAGCATTGGTAGTCATGAAAGTATGAGGGAGTTGTGGAAAAAAATAGGCCACGTTAGCACAATGACTGTACAAACCAGGATGAGCCTAGTCTTGTTAAAGGGGACTAACACTCACTTTGGTTTCATCAGTAATTTTTTCCCCACCTTCACAATCTGGTATTCAGTGTCCTTTATCATTTTGTGTGGAGCCCTTCGAAGATATAATAGATTTCAGAGCCTCAAACTGCACCATCTCAGTTACATTCCTGAAAAAAATTCTAATTATTTTTTTTCCTTTCTCAATAATCTCAGTTTCATAAGCAACCTTGCAATAGGCACCGATGCTTGCTAATTGTAAAGGACACAGGTGTGGTTACATTTTGACCTATATAGGGGCATTAGAAAAAAGTCATACCTGGAGCTTACTACTGTGTAGTGGTTTCACCTTGGCTAAACAGAAGGTGTCCACCAAGCCGCTCTATCACTCCCCTCCTCAGCAGGGCAGAGAGGGGAGAGGGAAAAAATAAGATGGAGAAGACCACTCCAAAATCATGGGTTTAGATAAAGGCAGTTTTAATATAGCGAAAAGCAAGGCCGCACGCAGAAGCAAAGCAAAGGAAAAACAAAAGATTATTCTCTACTTCCCATCAGCAGGCGATGTCCGGCCACTTCCTGGGAAGCAGGGCTTCCAAAAGCTTAGTGGTTACCCCGGAAGACAAAACATTGGAAAAAACGAATGCCTTCCGTTCCTCCCCCTCTCCCTCAGCTTCCCATTGCTGAGCAGACGTCATATGGTATGGAATATCCGTTTGGCCAGCCTGGGTCAGCTGCCCTGGCTGTGTCCCCTCCCAGGATCTTGCCCACCCCCCGCCTACTGCTGAGGGGGTGGAAGAAGGGTTGGAGACACAGCCTTGATGTGTGCCGGCACTGCTCGGCAGTAGCCAAAACACTGGTGTGTTATCAGCACCTTGCTGCTACCAATGCACAGCGCTGTGAGGGCTGCTACGGGGAAATTAACTCCAGCTCAGCCGGACTCAGTACACACTGACAGGGCATGGACTTGTAGGTCTATATCCAGAAGACATGATCACATCAAGACTAACATTCTAATAAAATAGGATTTCAAAATTTTAAAAGATAGGAACAACAAACAACTTTAAAGAGATTATAGTAGCAATTTACAATAGATGGAGCATGCTTAGTACCCGTTCAAACATAGAAACACTGCACTGCTTTCAAGCTACATCTTAGGTGCTTATGCAGACATTCTTCATGTTATTTGCTACAGAGAATGAAAAAATATATTTATATATGAGTGTCATGGTTTAGCCCTAGCCAGCAGTCCAGCACCACAAAGCCACTCACTCACCACCACACTCCCCTCAGCAGGATGGGGAGAAGAATCAGAAAAACAAAGGGGTAGCCTCCTCAAGTTGAGATAACAACCATTTAATGGGCAAAAAAAGGGAGAGGAAAACAGCAACAACAGCAGTGCTTTGTAATGGGATGTACACAAAGGTGATAACAAAGAGAACAACTTACCAGTCCAATACTCAGCCCACACCCAGAACATTCCAGAGCAGCACCAACCCCCCCTCTCCCCAGCCAGCCCCCTTTTATGGGAGCATGAGGGCACATGGTATGGAATAGCCCTGGCCAGCTCCTCTCACCTGGCAGACTCCTGAAAATTAACCCCATCCTGGCCAAAGCCAGGACAATGAGAAAAACTAGTAGAATTAGAATATGTTTTCTAATGATGGAACATCATTAAGCAAAGAGTTATTCCTTAGAATTTGTTTGTCAGGATATACATAACATTTTTATTTTTTATTTTTTATTTGCAGATTGTTTACAGTTTTATATGGCATCTGCCCATCAAGATTGCTCAAGTAGATACATAAAATTGTGTAATATTACTTCTAGTTCTTGACTGGACAATTGTAATTATATAGCTGATGAAACACATAATCCTTTAAATGGAGAAAAACATAAGTGGCATTAGAAATTAAAATATATATATATCTCCCATTGTGATCCTTGCTTGAGGCAGAATTCCTTGAAAAATTAGACGATTGCAAAATTTATTGACTACGTTAGAAGTTTAAATTTAATTTTGTCTCATCACATTCATATAAAGTAATTCTTCATGTCTGATCTTAAGTGTAACAATGAAGCTAGATGCTTGTGTGATTTATTTGGTTGTCTAAACTCTAGCATAGAGAACAAGGGCTTTGGAACCCTTGTGCCCCATGTTCTATGTTGTTTCAGTATGCAAAAGTTTAAAATAAGATATCAGTTATACATGAAAGTTTAAAATTTACCCTTTATGATCATATCTTTATTCAAAATTTATTGGAGACTATATATAAATTTGGAGAAAATATACCTAAAGAACATGGATGATTTTTGCAGATACTCCCAGACAAGTTTTTATGTTCAGAGCTCAACACGGATTTATTCTTTCAGGGATACCCTTTCTGACCTGCCAGGCCTCGGCATTCTGTTTTCAAAACTCCCTCAGGACTTATCCTACACACTTGACCCAGCTTATTTGGGAAGCCATAATCTTTTATGCTCAGCTCCTAGATCTCTTCAAGCCAAAAGGGACCTATCTGGCTGTTTCATCTGCCTGTCCACATAACACAAGCACAGAAGCCTCCACACATAATTTCTGCCTTAAGCCCATCACTTTCATCTGAATGGTAGCTTCTCTTTTATAGAAGACACATCATCCTGAAAGCAAAAATAGACTGTAAAAGTGGGCATTTGTCAATGATGGTTAAAGCTCCTGGCTCCCTTAAGCCTCAAGCAAATCATTTAATCAGAGGATCTCAGCACTGCAGCTGTTCTCTAGGAACGACCTTATTTTCTGTCACTTACTACATAGTCCAGAATTTGCTGTTCCTTCTCTCACACTGCTTGAATACTTTCCACTGGACACATTTTAATTCACCTTGCAGCAAGCAAAAAACACCTTTGTACCACTTCTGGAGGTGGGTTCTGCATAGCGTGGTAGGAAGTTACATACAAGACGAATCTTCTTTCCACAACGCTCAGCACTCTCTCACAGGGCAGGAAGCTCTTCCTGATCTTCAGATATTCTGTTCGATGTCAGAGTGGGCAGAGGAAGATAACTAGGAGGAGTACCCAGTGTATTTTGGTGGTGTATCTCTGTGCAGTATGCTTATGGGGCTACCTTTTGTTTCTCTAGCTGGCAGGAGCCTTTGAAGCATCTCAGAGTGGAAAGAGCCATGCCACCAGGGAAAGGGGCTGGAATTGGCAGTAAGGCAAGTGTAGCTTATTCGGATATACAGTCAGCAGCTGCTGCAAGAGAGAAGAGAGGTTTTACTCTGCCATGTATTGAACGCTCTGGCTATTATCCCAGATTACTTTTAGACATGTTAAGAGTCATCACGGCCTTCAAAAGGAAAATGACTGTCCTAAATCCTCACCTTCCTTTTTTTCCACTCATGAGGTTATTTACATTATTATGGCATTTAGCATTTGACCAAGTTATAAGCGTAATGCACAAATTATCCTTCTAGAAAGGACAATTGTTTTCTATAACCTATATTACAAATGTCTTTTAATAAGGTCATCTGTAATTCATAAAACTGTACAAGATTTAATCAGGAAGCAAGACCTACCTGTACCAAGTTCCTTAAAACTATTTAACAAGCCCATATCTCCAAAGAGCTCATGGACAGAGAGGATAGAGGATTAGAAATCTAAAGAGCATGAATAAGAACAGCTATAGAAATCGGGAACCATCAGGTAAAACAGAGAGGTGTACTTGTAATGTATTCACAAGTAGATGTGATGTCAGACATCATTAATTAATGACTGGATTTCAAAATACTTCTAGGGTTTTGGATGAAAGGAGCTATATTTTTAAAAAACATGGTCATTATTGAGTGTTGAAAACCTGCAAGAAACAAAAAATAGTGCCATCTACAAGGTAAGCATTTTTATCACTAATTAAAGGAAAGGTAGGTAAATCTGTAAGAGTAGAACAATGTCCATTTTATTCTATGTCTTAGAAAGATTATGCGATGAACGGTAGAACTGTGAAAACCATTACTTAGTGTTTACACTGCTCATTATAAGTACAGCATTGATATTATCATTCCTGGCTTACAGTTGTTGACATGTTTACACAGTTCATTGTGATGTTCTGGAAAATCTCTCAAAAAGCAAACTGAAGATCTTAAACAAACACACACCAGAGTCAAGGAAATTACGAGAACATTTTGTGATTGTTTTTTAGGGGCTTGGGGGTTATTTTTCTGTAGGAGAAATCATCTGCTTTTTGTCAGATATGTAATGAGCAGATTCACAGTAAGAAGATAAAAATCTTTACTCTAACAACTGAAGAATACTCTTGATAATAACTGAACAACCGTTAATGAATTCATTAGCATAGAACAAAGGAAAATAATAGCCTCATTTAGCAATTTCACACATTATTTCTGTGCATTCTCAGCAATCTTAGAAAATGTATAAAAATGAGAAGAAGCAAATCTTGAATTTTAAGTAATATATGAATCAACAGCATGATATTGAAAGGGGTTAAAATACAACCTTATTCAGAGATGCATACAGCTAGTCTGTTGGTGTGTTCCTGAATAAACCAATCATGATGGAAGAAGACTTTCAAAAACCCACACATGGCATTTTGAACACACTTTTTTAAATCCAATTTTGTATTTGAAATGTTTTGTTTAGGTCATGGCATGGACAGTATATAAGAGGTATTTTACTGATGTAAGATTGAGACCTTCTTGCAATTGAAATACAACATCTGATGATGATGGAGTGGTATTTCTCTGAAGGGAATTGGACAATCTCAGCCATATAATGCTGCATTACGTGGATACCACTCATACAGGTTTGTCTAAGCAGAGAACTACAAAATACCATTTCACTTATTTCACATAGCAATGAGGTGTGAGTGGACAATTCTGCCCTTTGCAGTACACAGCAAACTGCATTTCATGTCCACTTACTTTCTTTATCACTTACTTTTATTTATATTTGTCAAATGCTGCCACACATCATTGTTGTTGCTTACAGTGGAGTACTGATGAGAGGTAGGACCCTAGTCACCTTGTGTAACAAATAAAAGTGCTTCTGTTTTGAAGTATCTTGAGATACGTCATTTTGTGATGTTATTATGGAAGTTCCAGTTTGTTCCTGATGGTCTTATTAGCAGCATTCAATCAGTAGACATATTTTGGGGGAACTTTCCCCAGCCCTCAGGTAGGAAATGTCAATGTCAGTTTTAAAGATGCAGCAGCCAGCCATTATGATCAATAAGGAAAGAAGTAAAATCGACTGCTTGTCAATGACATGTCTGAGCAAGGTAATTAGAAGATAAAGTAGCATGATCCTGCCAAAGGATACCAGAAAATGTTTATACTTCACCTTTTATTCTAATTCATGGGCTATAAAAGGTTAGCAGCCTGTTTGCACATGGGAAGCACTTCTGTTTTACAGGTATCTATTAAATATTGCAGGTTCTTAAGGTGATTTTTTTTCCTATCAGTAAGGTGCTACTTTTCTTCTTCAGTAAAGATTAAGAATAAAACATCTGAAAGTTTAATTATCATTTAAACTCTAGGGAAAAACAGGCTTCTCCTTTATAATATGTTCTAATTAGGGATGACATTTTCAGTAGAATTTACAAATTTATTTGTATATGCACACATATATACATATAAATATATACATATGCGCTCCACACACAGATCCTGTGCAAGTCAGCTGATGTCATGTAAGTATACATGGATGTACACAATAGTATCATTTACTTTGCCCAAAAAAGGAATATTGAAGACCTAAAAGTGTAAAAAGTGAAAGGGTGAAAACCCTAGTCTTCTGATGGCCAACATCTATCCATTGTTCCAGTATTTAAAGAGAACAAAAAAATATTTCTCTTCATCCCCGAAGTAGCAACACAATTGGCCTGGCCTGAATGCAGAACCTTGGCAACACAGGGTAGCTGTAGAGGATGTATTCACTCTTCCGGAGGGCTACAAAGGTCAGAGAGAGAGTAATTTCATCTGAATAAGCCAGTAGCTAAGAAATTACTAGCATTAAGAGAAGCAAGCTGTAATTTTTAAACCCCCATCTCCTCCACTGAGTTGTGTGCTTATGCGTAAGAAGCAAGGTATAGAATTCAGTGATAACTTCCCACACACACACAATAATGAAGCTGTGTCCCTTTCATGAATCCCTGTTTTTCCTATGCTGGACTGACTCTACCATGAAGAAAGCTTACTATGGGAAAGTGTTAGTCTTCTGTAACCATTCATAATCTTAACATGTGTTTTGGAAAAGATTATTCTGAAAGGCAAGTTTCTATTATCACGCTGAGAAACCCAAACTTTTATCAAATGTACCAAATGTATTTGACTTCGAGATAAGGGTGTGAAAGGTGGTAATAAGACAAACTTACCATGGAATACTGCTCCCACAGAAATACACAGTGGTTTTACTTCCAACAGCGCAATTGGAAAGCCAAGACTACTTCTGTTGGCTTTGGAAAACCTCACCCAAAATGCAGATTCCTGTAAAATAAACCAGCAGCCAAATAAGTGAGAAGATCCCTTCTATCACTAAATAACTGCAATACAATTTTGTAGCAAAGTGCTACTGGTGAATAAGGTGGATTAATTAGGTGTGTATGTACACACTGAGTTTATTGGCTGGAGGAAAAGAACGAAGAAATTTTATGAAAGACATTCTTTTGCTTTTCATCTCTGAAATACCAGTCCCCACAGAACTGAAATTTTGGGTGTAAACTGCCAGAATTTTTCATATAAATCATTCATCATCAATAATTTCATCCTGCAGCATTATATGAGCCAAAAGAGTGACACTTTCAGCAACAAAATCACTGATGTTCTCCTCAAGACTGTTTGGCTAGCCTCTTAACTCTATTCCCACCAGAACATCCTCTGAGAATGGGATGCCAGCTTTGACTGGACAGGTCACCTGGTTGGTGACAAATTATTGCACCTCAGCCCAACTTGCAGATAGTTTTCAGCTCCGTTTTAAGCAGCGCTGTCCAGAAGGCCAGTGCTGTCATCCAACATGTGCAATGAAGCAAATGCTAAAAGGATGGTATGACCAGACTGAGTGATGAGTAGAGGTCAACTTGTACTAATGGACAGTATTTGTGCAGATGCTGGAAGCTTGTCTCGATCCCCCAGTAAATCAGAAGATATGGTTGGAGGAATGAAATCTGACTCTCAACACAAAGTTCCTAGAAACAGCGAAAAGGTCAGTCTCTTCCTCCACTAGCTACCTTTGTCCATATTTCCTACAATCCTTAATATTTCAGTTTAGAAGTATCAAACATTTGCCTTGTCATTTTGTACTTCCAAATGTTCAGCTTGCTACATTCCCATAAGCAATACTTCTGACTTCATCTCAGCTCTTGCTATCATTAGTAAGGACAGAAGCGTTTCAGCTCAAAAAAGGACTGGCAGTTTGCAGCAACACCTTAGCAGAGGCCAAAACCCCAGTTTTGGCCAGTAAAAGATTTCTTTATTACTATTTTCTAACACAAGGTGTACTTCAAGTCCAGAATAGAAGCCTGTCCTGACCTTTACAAGATGGCTTCTTTTCGTGAAGCAAAATCCTGAAGTCAGAAATAAAACTCACACTTACTTTAGTGAGACCAGGATTTCACTGATAGTGCATGCTGAAAGTATCATAAATAAATATAAATTCTTCTAAGGTTTCCCAACAACTCATCAGCACAGGAAGGTTAAGCAGCTCAGATAAGTATTGAAATGGTACTGGCTGCATAGCTGGATGAAATCTGAATGTTAATTTTGTGCTGGGAAAATAATATAATAGGTTAAGCTCATATAGTTGTCTCTAGATTGAATTAGGTACAATATTACAATGAGGTGATATATTACAATTGAAACTCCACTCCTGTGGGGTGCAAGGCTAATAAGGTGTACTGGGTCAGGCTGAGCTGGAGTTAATTTCCCCATAGCAGCCCTCACAGCGCTGTGCATTGGTAGCAGCAAGGTGCTGATAACACACCAGTGTTTTGGCTACTGCCGAGCAGTGCTGGCACACATCAAGGCTGTGTCTCCAACCCTTCTTCCACCCCCTCAGCAGTAGGCGGGGGGTGGGCAAGATCCTGGGAGGGGACACAGCCAGGGCGGCTGACCCAGACTGGCCAAACGGATATTCCATACCAGATGACGTCTGCTCAGCAATGGGAAGCTGAGGGAGAGGGGGAGGAACGGAAGGCATTCGTTTTTTCCAATGTTTTGTCTTCCGGGGTAACCACTAAGCTTTTGGAAGCCCTGCTTCCCAGGAAGTGGCCGGACATCGCCTGCTGATGAGAAGTAGAGAATAATCTTTTGTTTTTCCTTTGCTTTGCTTCCGCGCACGGCCTTGCTTTTCGCTATATTAAAACTGCCTTTATCTAAACCCATGATTTTGGAGTGGTCTTTTCCATCTTATTTTTTCCCTCTCCCCTCTCTGCCCTGCTGAGGAGGGGAGTGATAGAGCAGCTTAGTGGACACTTGGCGTAGCCAAGGTGAAACCACTACATAAGGGTTGATGAAGTATTGTGGCATTAAGTATTAATTAAGGTTAATAAAACTGATTCCATTGTACAGACACAAATGATAAAGACATTCAGGTGGAACATATTTTCTCCTCATTAGAACTCACATTAATATCTGTATTTTTTTAAAAGAAAAAATATTAATATTGTGTATATCAATAAACTAACTCTACAGAAATGAACCAGAAGCAACTGTTCAGTGAACTTTCAAAGAACGCTTTGCACAGTATTTATGTTTGGTAGAGCACCAGACAGCTACAGCCATCAACAAACACTGAGAAACCGCCAACATCAAGCTTAAAGAATTAAACAGCCCAAAAGCACCAAACTCTGTTCTTTGAAAGTTTATAGAACTTCAAATAAGTTCACTGGAAATTAGAAATCCCATTTGTTTTGATTCTTTCTGTGTCATGCTTCTAGACAAATGTAAAATTCCACCTTTTAAAGGCAGGTTTACTGAACAGCCCTGCTCCACAGTCAGCTGCACAAACTTCACTCTGCCATGTGTCCATGCAGCAATCGTGACTGCATTTGATCCTGAAGAGCCTGGCAACTTCTAAATGCAGCTGCATGTCAGGGAGGTTGAACACGCTCTCTATCTCACAGCATTAGTCCTTCTCTCTCTTTCTCACTTCCTTAACTTTCTCCAGAGCTATGTAAGCTTCCTCAGTGAAGTGGATAATCTCAAACAAGAGTTAATATCCTCTGTTGCATCTGTTTGTGTTTATTTAGGATGTGGTATCCTATGTTCCTCCTGCCTCAAGAAAAAAAAGCCAACTCTGAAAGCCTGACTGGTACATAAATCTGATGTGCTGAAATGAAAGCCTGTCATGAGAGGACTCATCAAGAAAAGCTGACCCCACCGAAGTCGGTAAAAGTGTGCCCTGCGCTGCAACAAGAAAATTGTAAGGAGCATTTTAGGTTTGCACAGGAAACGGTGCTTTCTGTTGATTCAAGGCTGGGTTTACTTTAAGGCAGGGCTGTCTGTAGGTAAGCTATTTGGTCTGATAAGGCTCCAGCAATACAATGGCCCTTGCACTGCTGAAGAACCTCCTGTGCTTCTGCTTTTTCCTGTGAACTGCCAGCCGGCAGTTGCAGGGCACTGTTGCTGCATTTCATGGGTCAAAAGAGAGCACACAGAACTAAACCTGGCAACGCTGGAGGTGGCATCGTGCTTCCTACTGACCAGACTTTAGTAAAATTACCAGATCTCTGTCAAATCATTCTGTGCCCTCTGCTAAAGTTAATTGCAAACCCTTCTCCAAGAATGCAGATTATACCCCAATGCTATCATAATGGACTTGTGCCAGCATCTAAAATTGACAATAATATATTGTATTCAGTGCTAGAAAATTGTAATATTACCATGGCAACAGTTAAGAGGCCTTCTCAGAACCACTAACTGCTACATTGACTTGGTTTATTATCTATTCGCTTGAATTTAATTTTTTTATTATTTTCAGCACCTTGTATATAGATCCTGATATCTGATTGAAGTACAAAAACTTAATTTCTGCATGTGCAGTCATTGAGAAGTCCCTCATTTTATTCCAGATGAAATCTTATCTTTGACTCAGTGCCAAAATTAATGTTAAGTTCATTCTGACTTTGAATTTCAGTGCTGTTCTAATTAGGCACAGAATGCTGACCTTTCTGAAGTACGGCGTAAACTACAGAACTAAAAGTGATGACTGACAAGGCTTCGGATGGGGGAAAAAACCAAAATGTAAAATATGAGAAAGTAGACACAGTGCTTTGGAAGTTTATTTGTTTGGTCACTGTAGCCCAGAATTTATTTAATCACTTGTGCCATAATATTGGTTGATTAAGCTAAAAAATGAAAACTTTTGGGTGCTTCTCAAATGAAGGGGGAATGTTCCAACATTCATTTTCAGCCAATTTGGTCTGGGTCTCCTGGAGGTACAGAAGCTATCCAGGGCTGTAAAATCTGTTTGCACTGAAGTAATATTCATGTTAATGAGAATCAGCCTGATCTGACTGGATAAAATAACATCTAAAATGTGCACAGTTTGGTACTACAAATTTCAGCGATGGTAAAGTAATACTGAAAAAAACTTTTCTTAAGAAAAGCCAGGTTAGATCTCATTAGCAAAGACTGCGTTAAGGAACATCTCCATTGTGTAAACACTATATAGTCTGTAGTACGAGATGCAAGAACAACTGCTAAAAATATTGCTCTGTAAGATGCTGCCTCTCCAAGCAGTTCAGATGTATGAGTGTATTAGAAATTTAAGACCTGCTGGCTTGAAGTCATCTCTTATTTTCAATAAATTAGATAGAAACAGAATGCAGTTTCACCTGTTCTAACCTTCTACAACATTTCTTGCCCTCTCTTGCAACTTCAGACAGTGAGCCTTCTTCTGGCTACTGTAAATCATCCAACTTTCTGCATTCCTTTTCAGAAGAACTCTTAAAGATCCTTTCATCAAACACTGCATCATCACACATGTTATTTCAGTGATTAAGTACCATTATGAACCAGAGCATGTTACTAAAAGACACCAGAGCATTTAAGAAGTGAGTGATTTGAAGGAAAACTATAATAAGATAATCACTTAATAATGTCCTTTATTCATTTACTCAGGACATTTCCTTATTTTGGATGTTGTTGGGGGACAGAAATCAAATTTAGTTTTAGAACAAGTTATAACGTATGTAAAGTAGTAAAATATTAATGAAAACAAAGCTTTTCAAGACACAATATGTAATAGCATTTTATCAAGTGGTTAGACAGATCTAAGGATTTTATTACACCTTATGCTTCTAACCATCATTTATCTTTAGCAATGAGATAGGCTTGTTCCATTATTCTAACCTCTGGCTATAAAATTTTAGTCTTTTCTTTTTTAACATATTCTCAGTTCTTCTATTGACAAATACAATGGATACATTGGCTCTCCTGGTTTCATATCTAATACTTATTTTTTTTCAGGGACTTCCAGGACAGACATATGTTGCTTTCTATAAGCCTCAAACTTCTTAATTGGACTCACATTTAGAAAACACTTCAGGCCTGATTGATTAGGATTTTCACCTTTACAACACTGTTGTGATTTGATAAAGATAGAATACATTGATGCAGAAATAAGAAATGGAAATTAGCCCATTAGATGCTGATATCCAGCAAAGAGAAGTCATCTTTTATACACATCAAACATTTAGTTTCTTCTCTCATTCTCATTAGATGGTCAACGATTAGTTTTGATAAATTTTTTGTAAGTAAAATATCAAATAGGTAACTTTCATGTTTTACAGTTGTGTACCCACAAATTATTTTAAAATTATGTTATTTAATCAATTAAGTATTAAAAAAGAATAGCTACTGTGAGACGGTGTGGTTCATCGGATAGATGAGATGGGAAGTTAGAGAAGAACACATAAAAAATAAATGAAACATATAAAGCATCTCTCAAAGTACACATGGAATCAAAAAGCATGGTAAATAAAGTTGTGTGAGAAAACTAAAGAAATACAAGGTAGTCACCTAAAGCTAAGAACAGACACTGTGTTAGTCATACAAAAATAAGAAGGACAGTAAACAGGATTAGAGAAAGAGAAACGGTTTCTGAAGGGACTCACTTTGATGTCTAGAAGGTGCTGCTGAGAGACTAGTACTTTTCTGTGATTGGAAATGTATTTAACTACACTTTGACATTTCCCTCTTCACTCCACCTCATGTATTTCTGCCTGTTGCTTCATATGCTTGCAGTAGATTTCCTTTTGGCATTGGAAACACTAATTAATGCAAATGCTTCAAAAAGGAGTGTACAGCACAAGACACTTCAATACGATTACCCCTCTACAGAAAAAGTTTCTTAATTTTCCTCCCCTCAAAATCATACCAAACATCTTGGCCATTCAGCAATCTGGTCCACCTCAATAGTGTGCAGGGAGGTTATGAATTTGTATTTAATTTGATATATAAAAATCACAAAATTTCATGACTAAACTGGCTTATGTCAAGTACTAGTATAATCAGTGAGTTCTATATGTCTTAGCGGAAGGGCAGGTCTCTTCTGCTTGGTCCACAGATTTACACAGAGTTGTAAGACTTCTGCCCTTCCCTCAAATTTGATAAACTACCAAATAGGTTCCAAAGTTTTTAGAAAGAAAGGGAAAGTTCATGAAACAGGTGGATAGATGACTGGATATCCCGCCAGCACTATCACAATAAATCTTACTCCTTGAGGAAATAAAATTAAAAATATAAAAAAGACACAACATTTTAGAGGGAGAAAGCTCCCCAGTGTTTTCCTGCACCTGGTTTAAGGTTGCATTTCTTACTTTGTTGAATGTATGGGGAACGTGGAGCTGAAGAGAAGCACTCCTCAGACACAGAGTTATCAGTCAGAATAACCTTAATGCTGAGTATGGCATTTTTTTCTTTACAGCTGCAATTTCTATTCCTGTTGGGTTAATTTGTTGTTTGGAAATATTTTTTGCATGAACGAGCATTTTGCTAGTAGAGAATGATTGTGCCCTAGAGCTCTGCCTCTCTGCATTTCATCATATTATATAACTACTTCATGTCTACAAAAGCTATCTTCTTGTGCAGAGCGTACATACCTCTCCCCCCGAGGACACAGCTCCCTCCATTGCTGACAGCTTTTTACCATTTGCATCATGTTTCCTTCCCTCTTTTCCATTTAAGCTGAGAATAAGACCCACCTTTTGCTTTGAGCCTTGTCCCTTCAGTAGGTGAGCAGGCCTACTTCAAAAATTTCCTTGAATTCATTTAGTAGTTCTGTTACTTCTGCCACCTTATTAAGAGAGAGATATTTTCTTGGCAAGACAAGTATTTTGAGGACAAGAGCCGAGTCATGAAGTTAATGAGCAAAGACAGCATTAAGTCCAGTACTTATTGTAAGGCATTACAAATAAAACAATGGTCATCCTTCAAAACCTCTAGCAAACACAGAAATTTTTTTGTCTTCCCTTCTCTCAAATTTAAAGGACATCAAGGGGGAAAAGTGGATGTAAGAAGTTAATAAAATCTACCATTCAAAAGCAAGTGGAGGTGCATATTCATTAAGAAAACAGCATTGCCTGAAACATTCTAGGAACTAAACTACGATTCACTTGACAGTGCTGTCTCACAAATACATAAAGACAGTTAATGAATGGATTTAGCTGTCTGGTTTCAGGACATTTTTAACCACTGACTATTTGCTAATAACTCAGCACTGGAAGAGATCACACTGCCGGTGGCATAAATCAAAATCTAGTTATGAAGAATATTTCCAATATGCTACCCTTTATGTGAAATCAAAATTATTACTCTGCTTTCCTTAGACTAAACCTTGGTATTCATCTACAAAACAGAAACACAACCCAAAATGAAATTTAAAAACTTATTGGACTACCAACTTGCTATTTATAAGAACAACTTTGACTGACAGAATGAGAGGGAGCACACAAGCAGTGTGACAGCACCTGGGGCTTTTGCTCCAGTTATCCAAGAAGGAAGAACATGGAAGAGAAAACAATATTCATCTGTGAGTTTAATTCATATGTGTTAATTTTTTCTTCACAAACAGGGGCGGTGTTTGGATGAGAAAAGAAGTTTGCAGTAGCAGACTGTAAATATATCGCTGGTACAGTCTCTCCTTTGGGATGCTGGAGGCAGAAGTGCAGTTTTAGGAGATTCTCACAGGTGGAGTTAGGAAGAAAGCTGCACTCAGCTCCAGGGATTTGGGCAATCTGAGACACAGATCTGACTCCTCCACTCAACTCCTTTTCAGAGGGTAGAGCAGGGGTGCAGACCAATATTTCTCCATGCCTCTTGTAGTTGCTCATTAAGACAGAAAATGTGCTTATTTCCCTCCTCGTACCCCACAGCCACAGCTGGGTCATAGTCTGAGAAAAACGTGCCACTTACATGGGATTTTGTCTATGGAAGGCAAAAATCTGAGTTTTATGTAATCCATAGAACGGGTAAGGATCCGATGCTTTATGAAGAACTCAGAAATTTGCTGGATGAACTGGAAATCTTGTAACATCATGGGTCTGCAGAAAAGCTTTGTCATGGAAATAATGAAAACACATGGATTTCATGCCCTCTCCTCCCCTCTCTCAGGGGTCCACGCAGAACAGATGGCACCCCTCCACACTCCAGAGGCAGGGCCAGGGGATGGGGCAGAAGGGCCCNGGAGCCGGGTCAGTGGGGGGTCACTGAGGATGCCCGACCCCTGCAACTTGCGCCAGGGGAGGTTTAGGTTAGAGATTAGGAGAAAATTCTTCTCGGAAAGGGTGGTCGGGCATTGGAACGGGTTGCCCAGGGAGGTGGTGGAGTCACCGTCCCTGGGTGTGTTTAAAGAAAGGTTGGATGTGGTACTTAGGGACATGGTTTAGTGTGTAATAGGTGGTGGGGGGAGGGTCAGACTAGGTGATCCTTGAGGTCTCTTCCAACCTTAATGATGCTATGATTCTATGATTCTATGATCCTCCTGTCCAGGGGACCCCAGGCATGGATTGAGGAGTGAGCTGGAGCCCAGGGCACACAATTGGAGGTGCACAGCAGTCTCTGTGCCCAAGGGGCAACAGAATGGCACAGGTGAGGGATCCCCAAGGAAGGGGCCCTCAGCGCCCCTGACCTTCCTTCTTCTCCCACCGTAGGGCATCTTTCAGGCCGCAGAAGCCCCATCTCCCTGGACAGCCATATTTGGCTGCAAACATCCACCACCACCCTGCCTTCTGTTCCGGGCCCTATGAATATAGGGACCCTGTCAGTTGGCTCACAATTCACTGAGCTTTGAGGCCTACAGATTCCAAGGATGCTTGGTAGCAAGAGGTCCTAGAGCAGCAAGGTGGGTGGCTGCCCACCTTTGCTTGAGAGAACAGAGATGTGGCTGCAGGAACCATGGAAGAAGAGGAGGTGGCATCAGAGATAGCAATGACCATTGATTATATGACTGATGACGTGGAGTCTGTAACGGTGGATCCACTCAAAAGTCAGGAAGGTCCGATGGAAATGAATCCACCTCCAGCATGGCTCACTTGGCACCACTGCACTGTGCCAAGACTTCCCTCCATGACACCATGGAAGTGCTGTCACTGGAGCACACCAGGCAGTGCCCTACCACCAGCCCACCTCCGCCTCTGGCATTCACTAGGAGGCCCAGCCAGCAGTCACCTGTAACATCTGGTAATGAGCAATTATTTTGTTGATTGCCCTGGGTGGTGTGAGCCTTTTTTTCCCATTCCCCTCTCTCATCCCCACCCCTCCTGCAGGGGTGCCATCTCTCTGCTCCATGCCCCAAGAAAAGGGGATGAGATGACCTGGCTGCCACCAAGCTGACACGCCAGGTGACAGGAGTCATCCCTCAGAGAGCCACCAAGGTCCCTGGGGCCTGGAGGTGTGGTTCCTTTAGTCTGAGGAGAAGAAAGCTGCCCAATGTGTGGCTGAAGATGCAGCCAGACCCTCTGCAGTGGTGCACAAAGAATAGCAACAGATTAAGAAAAGAAGTTAGAGAGACATCTGTTCCTTCAGAGAAGACAACTGCAGTTCTGCCAGGAAGAAGCGCTTGCCTTCAGCATTAAGGTCACTTCTAGATGCTTCATTAGGAGTTTTTTTTCAAAATGAGGCAATAAACAATGTTAAACACAATAAAACAAGAGGGGGAAAAAAAGGAAAAGAAAAAAAAAAACCAACCAGTAAAAATGCTGTTCTTTCTTATTTGGTACCCGGACTCCTCTGTTCCCTCCAGGTCTCCCTAGTCCAGGAAGGACACTGATGGGTGGGGTGTGGGCTCAGCTGAGAGCCTCCGAAATGGTGAGGGGCCGGGGCACATGGCACATGAGAACAGGCTGAAGGAGCTGCCTCAGATCATGACAGTGGTGAGACACAGGAGCAGGTTGCCCAGAGAAAAATCACAGAATAGTTTGAGTTGGAAGGGACCTTTAAAAGTCATCTATTCCAACCCTCCTGCAATGAGAAGGAGCGTCTTCAACTACATCAGCTGGCTCATAACAACTCTTCTGGTTCACTGTGCAGGAGTTGTAGATGCCACCTCCCTGTAAATGTTCAAAGTCAGGTGAGATGAGGCTTTCAGCAACCTAAGCTAGTGAAAGATGTCCTCACCCATGGCGGAGGTGCTGGAACTAGATGATCTTTAAAGGTGCCTTCCAACCTAGGCTGTTCTGTGATTCCATGACTCTACGATTCTATGATTTTTAGGTCAATCTGGGATTTTTTATTCCAACCCAGCTATAACATCTGGAACTGACTTCTGCCATAATAGTTCTGCTCTGTGCCCTCTGGTAACTTTTCTAGATGAAGCTAAAGAAGGTCATTAGCCCCTTTCCAATGCTCGCCTGTGAAAATAAACTTTCAAGGCACTAGATTTGGACTGATGCATAAGCTAATGCGATTAATGTGCTGCACTGTGGATGCATTAGTGAATGTGGCACAAAGGGCAACGCATGCTGAAATCTTGTGAACTGTCAGTCAAATTTGTTCAACTTTCTCACTTCTGTTGCACTGTCTGAAATTGTCATGCTTCACTCAGGCATGGTAAAAGCCTAGAGAGCTGTGCTGTAATGTTTTGAATAGCTGACATGAGTAATGACCTTCAGTATACTGGCATGAGGTAAAGAACTCACAGTAGTCTGTGATGTTATGGTATTGCTCTGCATCTCATTTATCTACAGCTAGCCACGCTACTTACAGTGACTATTACACTGTTGGCTCTTGACAAGAGCACCTCACAAGAATCAATTTGCTTGTCTGTGTGTTCTTGCCATATACTGGCAGGGAGTATGCAAAATATTGTTCAGAGGTTTGCACACAGAAATCCTTTCTCTAGAAACCCCTCGAATTGCGTTGCTATTTCGCTTTTTATTTTATTAAATGGAATAAAACCAAGCATCTCTCCATGAACTCAGCTGAGCTAAAACCACATATTGCTCACCATACAAGAAATAAATAGCACCCTAACACATCAGATCTCCCCATCAGATAAACAATGCTTAGCACATCTGTTCAGTGCACTTCACAAGCATGATTCAAAACACAGGAGTCTTGGTGGAAGATTCCTACCTTAGAAACTCCAGATATTTAATAAAATTTCAGTGTAAACTTAATATCTTCCTGTAAAATCAGTGAGTTTGAGAAAGTTTTAAGGCTGGAGACAAATTAGAGTTTCATGACCAACCCTTACATCTGCAAAATTAGAATCCAGGTTTGACTATCAAAGATATGATGAAACAAGGATTTTGATGCTTGGTTAAAAAACATCACCTGGGTTTTAACTGTTATGACTCATGCCTGAATTCTATGTTACAGTCCTGCTGCTCAGTATGTGATAAGCATCAACAGCATACCTCTGATGTATATTTTTCTTTTTTTCCTAATTATAATCCACACATTAAATTGGATTACCCTTTATTTAGCCAACTCCTATGCAGTCTGTGATCACAGATTTCCATAGTTTATACTTAAATGTTTTCCTTGATTTGTTTGCCAATCATCTTTATGCTTTTAATTAAATAGAACAGAACAGCAATGATCTTTTCTATTAATTGTTCATGCTCTCATCATGTTGCTTTCATATTTGCATTTCTAAAGGAAGCTCTAATGAAACGAATAAATTAACTTTTTGTTCTTATTAATTACTTAAACCTTTAAATACTGGTATTCTTAATAACAGACACTGTATTATTTAAGATCGTAACAACCTCTTTTATCTAATAATATCACTGACCTGTTGGTGCTACGCATAATTTTATAGCTTTAAAGAATACACAGCAAAATTAAATCAATAACCTAATCCAACAATGTTTATGTTGTTGGAGCTGCTAGAAGTTGAATACAGTAAGAAGAATGTGATAAATAATCTTGAGAATATACCTCAAGATTGTTTGGGAGAGGGAAGTTGAGTCTTCAAAGTTTTATGAAATTTCTTCCTTCTTCATTTTGCATTATGGTCAAACAAGCACATTAAAGATTTTTTTTTACCCCCTCACCATGTAACAGGTACCCTTCTCCAGAGATTAATATTTTCCAAAGATTAATATTTAAATTCCTAAATATATAAATTCTTAATAAAAGTGCAATATTTTCAACTATGATACTCGTTTAAGATGTAAGAGGTTCAGATTTAAATACCCCCTCTAATCAGAGGAGATACCGCAGACTCAAACTTAGTTATTCCATATGCCAAGTAAATGTACATCATTCAAGTTCCTTTCTCCTTAAAATTTGACCAGAGATTGCACCCTAGATCTTAGAAAACTGTCTCTGTCAAATAGTTATATTCTTGCAGAGTAAGATTTTCTTGCAATAATTCAGCATTCAATGAAAAAAGTGGCTAAAATTTCCAAATAGAGGGTTTTTAGTATTGTAAGTGGTCAAGGTTTGAGTTTCGTTTGTTTTGGTTTTTGTAAGTGTCCCTTGATCCAACTCGGTGGTCATATACCTAGTGCCCCACAATGACATGTTGGGTTTTTTTCTCAGTAATGATCTTAAAAAAAAAAAAGATTACCTAATACACAGTTGACTTGACTTTTTGTTGTACCCTGGATCTGTTTTGGAAACTTCATTTGTGGAGTGCGGGTATACATTAGGTATAGCTTTCCAGTTTCTGAAATGCAACAGGACCATAGCTAAGGCAGTCGCAGGGGTTTTAAGCATTCTTTGATAGTGAAAGGATTTTTCAGCTCATGAATGGAGCAGACATCTTCTTAACAAACTTGAAAATGAAGGTCACATTCCTTTGACTAGTTTTACTGTTCTTATCAAAGCCTGCATCCTGAAATGTATCATAGTACATGCCTCGTGACATGCCTGTCATCTGGGCCTGAGAAATTCAAATAAATGACTGAATTTACAAACACACATGCATATCTTTAAAAATAGCAAAGTAAAAAATGGTTTCTGAATCTTTATCCAGATTACAGCTAGCAGCACTTATCTGAAGGAAGCTTTTTGAGGTACGTTTGCTTGGTTTTTTGTTTTGGAAACTACTGTCTCAAACTGAAAGGTTTTACTAAACTTGCACCACATTGTTTTCTCAGATGAAGAGTGAAATTTCCATTCAAACGAGAGGACAGTGCTTGTTGTATCTGTATCATAGCAGAATATCCTGCTCAGTTCTCCAAAATCCCAGGTAGGGGCTGTAGTCAATGTGCTGTATAACTGACTTTGTACAATGCTCTCTGTTGGAATAGCTCCTCTTTATGTTAACAATTAAATACACATTGATAAAAGTGTCTGTTTTAGAAGAAAAACGCCACACAAAAGTATCCTAATCACTTGGTGCTTAGTTATTTTGCAGTATGGAAGAGGCTTTGTCTGTTGGGTTTGGTGACGGAGAAAAATTGGAAAACTCTCATTTACAGGTTGATGTGGAGCCAAAACCAACATAGAAACAACCAAGACTCTTGCAAGTGGAATTCAGGGGACTGTTTGGCTTGCTTTGGCTTTTCAAGAGAGAAACAATATCAGAAAACAAACAAACAAACACAACTCGAGCTTCTCCTCCAGCAAAAGGAAAGAGAATCTCTCACTTAAGTGCCCTTACAAATCCCAGCCCTCCATTTTGCATGTTCACATACAGAGGCTACTTTATACTGTACAAAATGCTTCCTAACAATTACATAGTGTTGTGGGTTTGCTGCTTTAATACTGTGGAAACAATGTAGACACAGACAATTTTCTTTCCCTGCAGCTTTTATTTCTACAGGTCATTTGCTGATGATTTAGTTTACCAAACATTTCTGAGAAGATACAGAAAAAATCCAAAGAACCATGTAGTGTTTCAACATGTTTTAATACATGTTATTTTCAAATGCCACAAAATTCCCCTATAGTCAGTATTCAGACTTCCTTGTCTCTATTAACATTCCTTGATGTGCCTTGGCATCCTGACCTTGCCAAGTTTTGTCTGATAATTTTCAACTTTTCTCTCTTTCAATCTTAATTGCCTCTGTTCTGTGAGCTTTCTTGCACACCACTTCTTATAGCACTCGAGGCAGAACTGACAGAGATGTCACTGCTACACAATAGGGGTTTCAGCTGCTTCTAATTTGCTCCCTTACATACAGAAGTGTTTTCCAGAGGCACTGTTTCTTGTGATTGTGTAAAAATGCGACTTAGCTGTTGGAAATAAGGGAATGACAGACATAACTACTTCCCAGCACTAGAACAGATAGCATTTAATAATGAAATAATGAATCCCTACATGCTATGTAATATTTTGCTTCTGTATTCCAACTATAATGTTAAAAGCAATCAAGACTCAGTAGTCATTTTACATTTAAAATGGAATCATGAAGGAATATCTGATGTTCTCTGAAGCCAAGCTTTAGGACCCTCTTTGGTGGCTGCCTGCCTCCCAGTTACTGTCTTTACTCATATGAATGAAACAATTGGCCCATCAAACTAAAACCAGCCAAAGCCTTTTCAGGAAATGCGGGGGCGAGGAAGAAAAAAAAGAAAGAAATCGTGGAAAACTGTTAAATCAGAGCCAGGTTCGATTTGTTCCTCTAACTTTTTGAGATATCACCATGGCTTTTAAGAGTAGAGTGACTTCTTTTTTTCAGTCTTTTTTAATGATGTTTGCTTGACAATAAAGTAAAACTTTGTGTGCAAATCCACACCAATTTTAAAATTTGCAGAAATCACTGATTTTTTTCTCTTGTTTGTATTTATAGAAAAGTTGTGGGTTTTTTTGTCTCACACACAGAGTTATTAATTCTGAAAAAGGAAAAGTCTGTTTCTTGTTTGGCAAAGACATGTACCGAATAAAGCAATATGTCCTACAATTATTATTTGCATGTTTAATTTATGTATTATCACAATCAAAACTACTGTTGCCACCAATAATAATACCATTCTTGACAAGCAATGGGATTTAAGAACATTGCTGAAATCTCAAATAAATTGTATTTCCAGGAAAGCTCCAAAGAGAAAATTAGAACACACCACAAAGAGTAGCTGCTGTTTTAATGTAAAAATGTGGATTGGGTATGAAAACCAACTATCTTCCTCTCTCTGTCCATTTATAAAGGAAACAATGCAAATATTGTGGGATCCCCATGTCCTGATACCTGATACCTTTCTGTCCACTTTTCCCGCCCCCCCCTGTATCTAACCTTGTGTGGTTGTCATTATTACAGCCTGCATGATCAGCTGCAGCTCCACTTGAATCCTTCCCATAAAGTCTGTGGTCCTGGTCAGGAAATGAGATTTCTGTGCCTTCTCAGTAATGGTAACCCACCATCAGACTCAGGTCAGGTAGCTGAAATCAGGACAGGCCAGGACTCGTAACCAGAACACTGAGTATTCTGGCCAAAGTGGTTTGTTAGGGGTGTAGGCAGACCCGGAGTGCAGGAAAACTGAGCAAGCCCACATGAACTACTGAAGGGATTAGTTGAAAGCAAATGTTGTGTCAGGCAAAAGGTTGGACAGCCTAGGGAACTAAGCAGTAGGGCATATTTACAGATTAAAAATAGGGCCAAAGACAGTACAGCGTCCTTGGATAGGAACAAGGGTCTGTAATAAGGTCAGAGCTGGCACCTAAAATAAGACCAGAGAAGAGAAACTGCAAGCAACAGGAATCTGACAAAAGCACAGCATTTGAACTACATCATGAAGTTGGTAGATTTCCTTAAGTTCTAGCTAAGAAGGAAAGAGAGCAATTTCCATATTGAAAAATTACTGAGAAAACAGACTGGCGGATTATAGGGGCCCACAGGCGGGCCTGACAGGAGCTGACAATCATGGCTCTAACATCTTTACTCTCAAAAAAATAGGGAGCAGCCATTCTGTTTTATTTTGAAATTATAATCTGCTGCTCCACTTCTTCTGAAGGGATGCAGATATTCTTGCCACTCTACGAGCAAATATACTTCTAATTACTTTCGGTTACTGACACAGCTAGGCATTCTTCCATGCACAGGCATTCCCTATGATCAAAATTATCTCTTCTCTTATCTTTCATAGCACTTAAGAGAGTTGCAACTTTCAGAAACCATCAACAGGAGACACCTAAGGGCAAATAATAAAATAGATGAAACAGTGTCTCAGTTAAGTGCTATGGTTCCTACCTTCTGGAAGATGGGCAGAGATGTTCTTCCTTCATATTCAGATACAGTAAGGGTATTTGTAGCCCAGATTCTCCCAAGAAGTTTTGAAAAACATGTGAGACCAACAGAAAATAATGAGCAGCAAAACAATTGAAGTTTTGTTGCCTACTGTTTTCAATTTTTTACATCCTCTACTTATATCACTGTGACGATCCCAGTTGTCTGAACACCTTCTCAGCTTCTCTATATTATTAGCACCTCCCTGAAGTGGTATGCATCTGAGTCACACAGCAAACAGCTGGGGAAGAGGCGGCATGTGTTGTGATCAGCTTAGAGATATATGTGTATTAATTAGACTACTACTATACGTGTGCTAGTCAGCAGGTCAAGCAGATTAGATAATTGTTGGTTTCACCATGTTACTACTATGTCAGGGAGTTGCAGTGATGTTAGTCTCTCTCCTTATCCACCACCAATTTTTGGTGATCTTAAGTAGTTCAGTGTCTTTGGTCCTGGTTGAACTCGTCCAGCAGGCACAAACATCCCTTCAGGGGAAGAAATGGAAGACTGAAAAGCTGGGAGATGGACAGTGCAATTCCATATGCCGCATTTTCTTGGTAAAGCAGGCAAAAAAGTATTCTAAATCCATGTCTTGAATGTTAATCTTGCAAACAAAAGCTGTTCTTAAGAGGCTGAATATAGTTTGTTGTACTGCTGACTAAAATTTAGGGTGCATAGGCAGACTGTATATAAAAATGAAAAAAGCAAAGGACAGCAGTAACAGGTCGGAAGGTCTGGAGGCAGGGGGAGAATGTCTTCCTTTTCATTTTTTTAAAAACCTGTCACCATGAAACATGAGGAAGTGAGGTCACTTCTTTATATTGAGAAAATAGAGCAGCTATATGAGTGCTAAAAGAGGGTAAATTGTACAGATGGTTAGAAACAAAATATGTGGACACAGAACCCTAAGAAACAGTCCTTAACCTCAGCAGCATGCAAAGCTTCTGTCCTGATTGAAGTCCACATTTGTTATTTCTCCTCTGACCCATCTGCCTTTCTATACTTGATGGAACTTCAGGATATTCCGCAGTAACTTATCTCCATATATTTCAGACCTAATGATGGCAATTAAAACTGAATGAAATGACAGTTTTTAATTGTCACAAAACATCGCTTATCATTATGTTTAAATAATGATAGGGCGTATGCATGTGTGTTCTAGTATTCAGACATGGGAACGATGAGGAAGAAGAATGAAAAACATCACTGATTTCTCCCATGTGAGGCAATACTGAAATGTATTGTCAGCATCAATACACTGCTCACAGACAAAGCAGACTATGATTTTGTTTTTCTCGTACAGTTTGTCTGTTTGGTGCACTATGCAATTCCAGCCTCTTGTGCTGTCTGAGCACAATAGGACAACAGTGATCAGCTGGCAGAAAACAAGGGCAACTGAAGACTACTTCTGTACTTGTTTTCAACATTTTATGTAAGACGTGCCTGTTGTGGTTTTGCGCCAGCTGGTAGCTGAGCACCACACAGCCGCTCGTTCGCTCCCTGCCTCCACAAGGGGATGGGGCGGAGAATGGAAAAAGCCAAACTCATGGATTGAGATAAAGACAGTTTAATAGGAAGAAGATAATTATAAAATTATAAAATATTATAAATATATTAATAATAACAACAACAACAATACAAGTGATGCACAAATGCAATTGCTCAGCACATGCAAAAGAAAAATAAAAACAATCTGACACCCAGTCTGTTTTCAAGCAGCAAATCTGCCTCCCGGCTAGCCTCCACAGTTTTATATATACGGAGCATGACATTCCATGGTCCTTTGGCCAGCCTGGGCCAGCTGCCCTGGCTGTGCTCTCCCAGCTTCTTGTGCTCCTGGCAGAGCGTGAGAAGCTGAAAAGTCCTTGACTTAGTTTAGGCACTACATTTACCCAGCAACAACTAAAATCATCAGTGTGTGATCAACATTATTCTCATACTAAATTCAAAACACAGCACTATGCCAGCTACTAGAAAGAAAAATTAACTCTGTCTCAGCTGAAACCAGGACAGTGCCATATTCAGAACTGTTTGCATACTCAGCCCTCTGCTTCTAGCTTCCTGATGATAAACTTCTTGACATTCATTTCAAAGTTATAACTGTCCCATGTGTCCTGTTCTATGATTATTAATGGGACTATGCACATCCTTTTTTAGGGAGAGGTTGATAGGGGCAGAAAGGTTTTGTCATACGTGCAAAAATCCCACATTTGTTTATAAACAGTAATGGCATACGATAAAATTCTTTATCTTATTCATAGTGGTAGCCTTTTATCTAAACTAAGAGTGAAAGGGAAATATTTGAGAGTTCAGTTCTCACATTAGCAGAAAGTTCTGCTGTTGATAAATCTAAGTGATATTCTAAATGTCTATCTGCAGCACTGGATGATTTCTCTAACCATTAAAAGAGACCTGTGATTCTATCCTAACCTGTAGAAACATCACCAGAAGCAGACAGACATAATTTGTCCTGATACTGTCCCCATCTGTTATTTGCTCAAATGTCGCTGCAGCTAGGGGGATATGGGCTAATATTTAAAGACAACATCACTGCCACAAACCATTTCAAAGATGACATTTTTCACAACTGTTAAGTTCAAAATTTTCCTTCAGAGATTAAGTAATATTCTGTTCATGATCGAGGAAAAAAGTTAAATATGAATATACTGAAAACTTTGAAGTGAGTTTGTAAAAAAACCAAATGAACAAAAAAGTGCCCCTCCTGGAAAAGAAATGCTTCAAACACTCTTTTTTCCAGATGGCAGATACCTTTTTCTAGAACTCATGACCTACAAAACAGGTCAAACACAGATGTCTTAAAAATGCTGCGTTGGTAACTGTCACTAGTATGGTAATCTACAGAAATGCCAGTTGTGATACCATTCCAAGATGTTGCTATAAATTGCCTAATTCTATCTTTATGAATGCAGAGTCATAATGACTCTTGTGTTGTTTATGACTCTTACACAATGGAGCTATGGCCCACTAAACCATCTAACACGCTGGTTGCTTTCTCCTGTCTGCGAGATGAGCCTGCACCCCTAATATGCAAACTACAGATCTTCTCTGCTAAGCACCAGTGTGAATCAGAATCATAGAATCATTAAGGTTGGAAGAGACCTCAAGGATCATCTAGTACAACCATCCCCCCAACACCTATTACGCACTAAACCATGTCCCTAAGTACCACATCCAACCTTTCTTTAAACACCCCCAGGGACGGTGACTCCACCACCTCCCTGGGCAACCCCTTCCAATGCCCGACCACCCTTTCAAAGAAATTTCTCCTCATCTCCAACCTGAACCTCCCCTGGCGCAACTTGCAGCCGTTCCCCCTAGTCCTGTCACTAGTTATCTGTGAGAACAGGCCAACCCCCAACTCGCCACAACTCCCTTTCAGGTAGGTAGTTGTAGAGGTCAATAAGGTCTCCCCTCAGCCTCCTCTTCTCCAGACTAAACAAGCCCAGTTCCCTCAGCTGCTCCTCATAAGACCTGTGCTCCAGCCCCTTCACCAGTTTCGTTGCTCTTCTCTGGACACGCTCCAGGGCCTCGATGTCTTTCTTGTAGTGAGGGGCCCAAAACTGGACACAGTACTCGAGGTGTGGCCTCAATGTATGCTTTGACATGTAGGAACGCTGATGTGCTACAAATTTTCCCTACCTGCTTACAGTGTCATAACCCCCTTGGGAAGAAAGGAAGCCATTCAGACAGTGCTTTGCAACCAGCACATGGTATAGAGGTTGTGCAACCACTACGTAACAGGGCATGAGGCAAATATACCTAAATGTATGGTGCTAGTGGGAAGAAAGCAGAAGGGTGAAGTGGGCTATAGTCTCATTTGTACCCCTTAATAATATCCATGTTTGCAGGTACAAACTCATGAAACCTTTCTTTAAATATTTTACTGTCAAGAGGCGTACCTAACACGTGGCAACTGTATCCACTCAGACAGTGCTGTTTTATAAACTGTGAAGGCAACAGCAGGATTTTAGAGGATGTTGCTGTGTGAGTGTTATGTATTTAGCATATGAAGAACAGCAGACTGGTTCAAGAGCTGGCTGGGATTTGGCCCATGTCAGGGAGCACTCTGTCAGCGTGCAAGTAACCCTCCACTGTGGTCTGTGCATTGGCACAGAGAAAACTTTCCAATCTGTGACAACAATTCATTCTCTTCTTTTGGACATAGGCCCAACTTACTAAGGCTGGATCTTCCAAAGGTATGTTCCTACTTATTAAACAACAAAAAAGAGGTCAGTTTAATGGCCAGTGACTTCCTGGCACTTTCAGGACAGGTTTAATTAAGGCTACTGTAATCAGACATGTATTGATCCTCTCCTCACACTGTGAATTCTGACTGGTAAAGCTGTGTTATCCTCTGAATGGTTGCCGAAACATCACCCCACTCATGGCCAAAACCTGTTATTTTATAAAATAGTTTTCCATAGGCTTCATGTAGTTGTGTATCTCAGTAGTTTGTTCCATCTCAGGGCAGACAATCCCATACTCTTTTTGGAAACAGCAGCATCTAGAATCTCTGGGATTACAGTGTGCTTTAAAAAAAAAATAAATTGTGGGCTGAAGTGGTACATGATAATAATAAAGTCTGCTTTAAGAAGATTACTTTCCCTCTAAATGTTCAGGAAGTGAACAAACACTCATCCAAAAGCAAAGAAGTCACCCTGAATTCATTAGGAATTTGCTTTGCAGGAAAAAAAAATGTAGAGTGAGTCCTGCAATGTCTCAGATTTGTTATATGCCTGTATAAGCTTTTGCAAATCACTTTTTTGAATTATTAGTATTACACTCCCTTGCTCAAAGTGATTGAATGTCAATAATGTAGAGACAGAATGCTATGAGGGAGTAGACTGAAAGGGCTTTTAATAGGACAGGGACTGTCACGGCTATCATGCAAAATCAGTTGTTCAGTTGAAGTGATTTTCCATCTAGCAACTGTCTCTGAAATTAGAGAGATGACTTCTGTCGACTGGGATAAACCTCATTGCACTGAGGAGATGTACGTTTATCTCTTGTTCTGCTCACTTTCCCATCACTTACTAAAATTCATCCAGGTTCGGGATAAAACAGATATGATAGAAAACTAAAAATATCTATAAGCTACCCCTCCACTTTGAAAATATGCTTCCACATTTGAACCTCCCAGCTTTTTTCCTCACTCTGCTGTCAAGCACCCCATCGGCCTACTCTTCCCCTTCCAGTTCCTCGCAGACGCTACCTCCTAGCTGGCAGTTGCTTCATCCCTCTCCCAGCAGACAGACAGGAAAACAGGAAGTGTTTGCAAAGAACTGGGCTGAATACATTGTTTTAGCTGGGGGGTGCGGGAGGGTGTGTGGGGGGGTGTGCAGGCAAATACAAGAAATCACAGGAGAAAACTTCAGTGAAGCTTCCTGGAGCTGAGAGAGTTGCTAAAATCATCAGTCCCTTAACTGTGGGAAATCTGCTCGCCCAGACCGTCCAAAGTGCTAAAAATGAAATGGAATTATTACCTAATGAACAACAAGGCCTTTAAACAGCATAAAGCACAGGCTGTATTATGCATTTGGTTATCATTTAGCACACGTATAATGTGCAAATGTCACCTCATAATGTAGATTGATGAGAGGTCTAAATCATATCAAGAAAACAGTTTTAAGACACCTGTCAGTTTGTTGTTGGCAATTTGCTTTTATTAAGCACATGTTAATGGGGAACTGGAGACACCTGGTTACTTGAAAAAGGATGTATCTATTTGCAAATAACTAAAAGGCATCCACTAAGCTTATGCTTTGATAACTGCTAGTAATAAATGATAGTGACTTCTCAGCTTTCTGCAGCAGTCCTGAGAGATTTGCAGTCATAGGACTGAGCTTATAGAAATGCATATATATAACGTACCTGCATGCTCTTGGACCAGATTGGCTTAATCATGCAAATATCTTGGTAAAACCCTGGCCCTGTATAACTACATATGAGCCCTAACAATGGTAATATGTTGAATCTGCTGGTCACCAAATTTGCAGTTTCCAGAAATAGTGTCTTTGTTGAATCACCCTCCTGATCTTGGCCCTAACCAGGGGGATGTTAACAACTAAGCAAATTTTAGCACCATAGCCAGTTCTAGTGTTTCTACCATTATCACTCCTTCTGTAACTGGGTATAAATAGCTGTACTTTGTGATCCCAAGAATTAAAAAAAAAATAATGAATGAACACAGCGTATGCATATAATTGGGCCCCACTGTTTTAACGACCCTTAACATTTAACATTGTCATGAACACTATGATAAACAACTTTAACATTTTACTGGATTAAGTCTCCAAACTGGATGATGAGTCAGGGGAGACCTTATTGCTCTCTACAACTACCTGAAAGGAAGTTGTGGTGAGCTGGGGGTCAGCCTCTTCTCGCAGATAACTAGTGACAGGCCTAGGGGGAATGGCTGCAAGTTGCGCCAGGGAAGGTTTAAGTTGGAGATTAGGAGAAATTTCTTCTCGGCAAGGGTGGTCGGGCATTGGAACGGGTTGCCCAGGGAGGTGGTGGAGTCACTGTAGGTAGGCATTTATGAGGCATTTCTATTTTGCAATTTAATTTCCAACTTAAGACCACCTTCTGCATCACACTGTTGCTCAGACATCTGGAAAGCAGTATTGAAAATTACCTGTGAGTTTTCTTGATGACTTCCTATTTTAATATTTGGTCATAGAATCATAGAATCGTAGAATCATTAAGGTTGGAAGAGACCTCAAGGATCATCTAATCCAACCATCCCCCTACCACCTATTACCTACTAAACCATGTCCTTAAGTAACACATCCAACCTTTCTTTAAACAC
>VWZZ01007555.1:5340-34276 GCA_013399095.1 Psophia crepitans
GGCGGTGTCCGGGTCTGTCATCTCCCTTGGGAAGCAGAGGTGGTCTCGGGCTTGCCGGTGCTCCCAGGGCTGCTGGAATAACGGGGCTGTCGGTGGTTCTGACCAATGGGTAGTGCCACCCCTCTCGATAGGTGTCACCAGCTAGGATGGTATAAAATAGAGAGAGGATGTGTGCCCTCTCCTGGGTTGCTGAGGTGGACGAGCTGTTCGATGTTGACCGCTTCCTTCTCTGCTAGTTTACAACTGCAGCCCGGGCAGGCACTCCTCACAATTCCAGTTAAAAAGTACTTCTGCTAGCACTGACTAGCTATGAGCTCGTCTCACTTAAACAACAGAGCTGAGACCCTCTTTCAAGCTTCAGAGGAGCATGAACTGGAGGCAGTGGGGAAGAAGGCTTGGGATAATCCTGTTTACAATGGCTCTCCCTCTACCTCCTTGAAGATTCGAGCCATCTACAACCCCAAGTCCATCCTGGAGAATCCCTATGAGAACTTTGAAGAGGTGAGGGATTCACTGGCCTACCGGGAAAAGCAGAGCAAAGCTGTGGATGGGAAGATAAGTCCTTTTCGCAAGTGCTGTTTCTACATTTTCAGAGGCATTCGAGGTAAAGCTCTGATATGTCGCGAGAAAGGATTGTTGGTGGTATGGGGGTGGTGTGCGTGTGGGGATGCAGAAGGTATTACTCCAGAGATCATCTCTGGCTGACCTGGAAGGAGCATCCTCGTTCTGTGTGCCTTGCTGTAGCTGCAGGGTCTGTCCTGTTACTCTTGCTACGAGGGAGGAGGCACAGAGAGACTCAGCGGTGTGCTCGTGGTCATGCAATAAATCTGTTGGCAGAGCATAGGTGTGCCGAATCCATAGGAGCCATTGCTCTGGTGATGAGACTATTCTGCCTTTGTGTGCATTTTCTAGATGGGGTGGTGGTGTTGGTTGCTGTGTTACAGTAAATTAAGAACTGAAATAAATACCCACCAGAGAAAATCTAGCACTATCAGGACTGAAATGCAGACGATAACAGGCATGTATTGAACAAAGTTTTGCTTGAAGACATCTGAAAGGAAAAGGTGCTAGTTTCCAGTTTAAAAGACAAAGGGGAATGAAATATTATGTAGATTTATTCAGGGGCAATCAGAAAGCTTGGAGCAAGTTAGGTCTCCTGTAAGGATATAGCCCTGGGCAAAGGTGTTTGTTGAACAGTTTCTTATAGAAGGCATAAAGTCCTAATGCCATAAAACCAGGGAAGAATAAGCAATAAACTATTTTTCAGGAAGCTGTCATTTTCTTGCCAGTGTCTCTTTCTTCCTGGATGAGAAGAAAAGCAGTATCAGGAGCTCTGCTTCCTGGTCCTGCAAGAACCTTTCTCAGAGCTGCACATGTAAGGGGATAACAGTATAGCCTGGTCCTGAATTGCACAGCTCCTCTGTGATCAATTCTTTCTTACTTGTCATTCCAGTTATAGTCTAACACTATTAATTCATATGGAAGACAGAGCTGAGGCTTTAGAGGTTTCTCCGGGCCAGGGAGCAATGCTGGGTGGGCTTGGTGGGTAATTACAGATTGCTCAGAGGCAGTGTATCATTTACCTGTTTTATTATGATATTTCTTCTAAGTGTGAGACTTAAAAAGGAAAAAGAAATCCAAACTTTAACATCAGAATCCCGTTTGTAGATGCCAGGGTTGAAATTGAAGCATGCAACTGAAAACACCTGTCAGGACACTACAGCATTCCCTTCTGTGACTGTTGCAGGAGTGTTTGCTGCCAGCAAGGGTGGTAAATAGGGTTGTAGGACAGACCAGAGCTGGACAAAGGCCAGTGCAGCCAGAAGAAAGGCCTCTATCAACCTCGCAGAGGTGAGGACTTCTTCCTTGAAGCATTTGCATCCTTCCTTTGCATCTTTACTAGGTGCTTATTGTTTTTATTGCCTCTCCAAATATTGCTACTTCACACACACACATATACCCCTTTAATCACATTAGTGTCTCACATGGAAAATGGAGGCAGTAAAGAGAAGTTGCTTAGCCAAGGACAGTTTGTGGAGCCTTCAGCTTAAAAACCGTTCCTTGGGATTACATGTCCACAGCTCTTCGGGGTTACTGGTCACAGTTGGGAACCCTGAGTTCTTTCCTTGTCCTCACCAGCTACTGGGCTGGACTACTAGTGAGCAGCTGCTGCTCCTGATGTCACTGTTCCTCTCTAAACTGTGTCCATGCAGCTCTGTGTCCTCTGGTTCCTGCCTGCCTCCTGCTACCTCGGCTGTTCGTTGCCAGCCTACAAACAGACTTTGCTAGGTAGCTGGGTGGGACTGTGGCCAGCGAGTGGCCAGATTCCCACTGCTTTTGGAAGAGGATCTCCAGCTGTACCTGAGACCATGAGCTAGTCACTCACCTGGGTCACAAACCTGGTTTAAAAGCAGCCTTGGAAAATTATGTAGATGTTACCATTAATTCCTACCAGTAACTTGTTACTAGCAGGAAGGCAAGATTTACAAAAAAATATTGCATAGATTGCTTGTCTTCTAGATCCTGAGGTTTTTTCCTTGCTCTGCCTTGCGATCGTTGGATGGTAATGCAAAACGCCGTAAGGGAGCCTAGATGTCTTCTACTCCAAATATCCTGTCCAAACCAGCTGCATCTCCAAGGGGTTAGGTGATGGCAAAGGAGATGCAGATGGGGATGTGCTTCTTGTATGAGGTGGTATATTTCCATGGCATGTTTCCTAAAGAAGCAGCAGAAACCAAACCTCAACTGCTACAGTTTTACAGTTTCTGGATGCAGTCTGAAAGGGTACTGGACCAGCCTCATGGTCTTCCAGGTGTAATTTTGGGCAAGTCACTGAACCAAGTTTTCACGGATATTTGAGTGCCCCTGAATTTAGGTGTTCCTGAGGACATCTCTGTTCCCAAAGCAAAGAAAGTCTGCGCCTCTGTTCCAAACATGTGGATAGTAGGGGTTTCCTGCCGCATGGCAAAACAAATAAACTTGTTAAAAAATTGTCATGTAGTCATACTCAGAGATGAAAGTGATCACTTAAAAGTGACCTGAACACATGGGTGGATTGTTTCCCCCTGTGTTTCTCCATTGTGGAGATTCCTGTAGACCACATGCTGCTGTCTGAGTTAATCAGATCTCCTCCAGGCTCTCATTTCTGTTCCAGGTCTGCCATGTCCAGAACAGGCTATCGTTTTGTCTGTCCAGGAGAGAGGGTGGATGCTGCAGCAGTCGCTGTGGTATCTGATGGTGCAAAAAGCTCTCTAATCTGTTGAGATGCCAAAGAGCTATCAAAAAGACAGGAGTAAATGTGCACAGACCACTGTACCACTTTTGCTTGTTCCAAAGAAAAAAGCACTTTGTCCTCTGCCAGAGGTGACTTCAAATGTGTGGCCTTTGATCAACTTCTTTGATGCTGGCTTGCAGGAAGATAATTGTTGTGTACTACTGGGGATGGGCATCAGGGCTGAGCTCTCTAGGAGCTGCAGCAAGACTGTGGGTATTATTGACGTGGCTTCCGTCACGAGGCTTTCAAGTGGAAGTTCATATGCCTTTCAACTTCAGGAGCATTTCAGAAATCGCAACAGAAAACCATTACAGCAAGAACAAACAGAGAAGCTAATGGTGTCAGGCAGCTCATCAAACCCAAAATATCAAGGCTCCTTTTAAAGGAAGTGTTTCTCTCCTTTTGATCAGCCTTGGTGATGTTTAATGAGTTGCTTTCACTGTGTGAAGAAATCAGATCACTAGCTGGTGCAGTTGCCACAACTGTATTGAAGTCAGCAGAGTTCCATTGATACACATTCTGAAGATAATTTGACTCTAAATTTTATGCTGAAAATATTGAGTTGGGTTATTTGATTGAGTCTTATGACCTACAAGAAATCTGCAAGAGTTTTTAGGTAAGCAAGGGACAAATATTTGGGGATGGTAGTTGAATATATACTAAAATAACTAGTAGTTGTAAAGCTAACATCAGATGCAGTTCTGCTATGGAAGTCCTGTCAGAAGGTCAGCTGTTGACACATGGATACCTGAGATGAAATTTTGTGTTTTCAAGAGTACTTGTGACAAAGAGTGAATTTCTGCAAAAAGTAAGCTGAAAAAAAGTCAGGTCAAGATCAGTCTGTATTGAACTCAAACAGAAAACTGGAGAGTCATTTAGTGAAGAAAACAAGCCAGTATATTTCAGTTTCGATCAGACCCAAATCTTTTGCTCACACTGGAATGGTTTTTTTAGGGGTTAATTAACATGTTTTTGCAGCTTTTAATCAAGTTTTTTAAAAGGCAGTTTTGAAAAGTGACAAAAAATCTGACCCCCAAGAGTGTTCTATGGGAATGGGACTTCAACTCCTCACATGGCCTTTGAGAATGGCCATCAAAACTCTCCAATTTCTTCTTTATGCTCAACAGGTTTGTGGGGCACTACACTGACTGAGAACACAGCTGAAAACAGAGAGCTTTATGTGAAGACCACACTGCGAGAGCTACTTGTTTATATTGTGTTCTTGGTGGACATTTGTCTGTGTAAGTAGCTGTCATATCTCACGGGTATCTTTTCTATGAGCAGTGTGAGGGGAATAATGTAAGATTTTATTATTAAACTTTCTCACTTTGTTGTATTTGTTAAATTTATTGTACATTGACTCACTGCAGCAAGCAGGTTTGTCATTAACCATAGAATAGCTGCTGCGCACACACATAGAATAACTGAATATTGCTCTAGACCTAATTGATATTGGTAAAGTATTATCTGATCCATGTTATCAGCTCTAGCCATTGACTTCACAGTCCTAGCAGAATACACCCAGGGTCTTTTCTTAGTTTCACAGGTGGTGTTCAAACGCCACAGAGCAGCTCTAGAAACTTCTTGGGATCAAAGACACAGGATTCAGGGAAATTTTCCCCTCTGAGACCGGAGGGGTGGCTGAGGTGATAAAGCAGATGTCAGCTCACACTGTTGTTCTTGGGTGGATTTAATGCATCCCTGTACTGAATGCTAATGGACTTTGTGTGCGTAGAACAACGGCTGTTTGTTTTTTGGGAAGATTTGTTCATTATCACAAATGAGCACCTGTGGCCTGGGACAGTGAAGAGGATTATATTTCATGGACCCTATGGCAGGAGAGATAGACAGACAATAACAATCCGAGTTACTATCACACTGGCCCAGGGAGACAGTGCTTTAGTCATTCTTCCTAAAGAACCGAATATGCACATAGATGTATGTGTAGTCACACACTGACTCATCCAGAAGTGATGATGGTGGAGTCTTGAATGTCAGCTGCTTTATTTTCATGGTGCCCTTTCAAGAGTAGGACATGTTCTTAGTGATCACCATGATGGATGCTTTTGTGCAGGAAGGAGCACTGAGGATGTTCAGGGAAGTTAGAGCCTGCTCCTGTTTGAGGTTTCTTGGTAAATGAGAACTTAACTGGAGCTTTCCATGTGGGACAATGGGGTAGTCTCTACACCTTCATGGCTTGATGTCAGAACTTCAAAATACAAATCATGGACTTCGTTCTAAGAAAAAAAAAATATCTCAGAAAGTTTCTCTGAGGACAAAATTTGCTACCCAGTGTATTCAGTTGCACCATCCAATGGTCTTCTCTGTTTTTAAACTTATACTCTGTCAGTCTGACAGTTTAAATTCTGAAATGTGCAGCAGATAAGTTTGTAAATTCCTAAGAAAGCAGGAAGTAATATGATTAGGGTTCCCAAGATTTCTTATCTTGTGACTTGCTTAGCTTACCTGTGATAGTATAAGCTAGCGAGAAAGTGAATGTATGCATATGTTTATATCAAGGTCAAATATTCAAGTATAAGGGAGGACCCTCCTCTTGTCTCTTCTTAGTGACATATGGAATGACAAGTTCCAATGCCTATTACTACACTAAAGTGATGTCTGAGCTCTTCCTGCAGACCTCTTTAGATGGCCGTGTCTCCTTCCAGTCCATTGGCAGCATGGCAGACTTCTGGGTGGTGAGTACAAATCTGGCCCAGTTTGGGGACCTCTGGAAATCTCAGCTAGACTGGGATAGTCAGTTTCCTCTGAATGTGCTACCTAGTGATTTCAGCAAGGCATTTTGCTGTCGCAAGCTTTTGCCAGCTACTAGCAATAGTTACAATATCATTTGCATGGAAAATATTCACTGATTTAAAATATTATTTATCGCTCTCAGCACTGCACACGGAATACTTGTGTGTGCCCAGAAGAGTCCATTCCCCAGTAACTTACCAGCTAAACAGACAGGACAAAGCAAAACGAAATTGCTGTGGTATGATGCTCATTGCACAGATAGGGAGTACTGGCCTGGAGAGGCCAAGTGATTTATTCCAGGTTTCCTTGTGGTAGAAATGGCTTTGAATCTTACAGTCCAGTGTCTTCATGCTGGTGTCTTAGTAATAAGCCTATGTCCATCTTTGTGGGCAGTTGTGGGAACAGCATACTTAACCTGCCTTTCATGCTTGGGTTGATCTATAGATTCTTTATGAAGAATCTGGATTAACATTTGTGCTGACTTTTATCAAAGAGAATAAAGAGGGAGAAAATGTCTGGGATTTAACACATTTCAATCAAAGAACTGGTGAAGGAATAATATGAGCCACGGTGAATGCTGTTGTGATATAGCAATCACTTATCTCTGACAGTCGGCCAGAAATTGTCAGTTAGCTTTGTCTTTTTCTGCTGTATTAAAAAAGCCCAGTGAACTATGGCACTATTGTTTTTCCCCCACTGTTTCCAGGGCACTGGCACACCTCCTTTTCGTAATTAGTACCTCATGCCAAAGCAATTCTTTGAAACTTGTGCTCACTGAAGTGGAAGGGACAAGGAGGCTTGTAGGACTCTTGTCTCTCCATTAGCCCAACAAGGTGCAGCAACTGTATTACAGGCCTGTGAGGACCCAGCATGACCCTGCTGCCCTCTTCTACCACCAGCCCTGGTCTTTCCCCTCCTTGGAACAGATAAGCTTCTACTACTTTCCATTTTGGGGAGTAGAGAGGAGTGGGTTAGGTCTTACTATCTCAAGCCCAGGCTAAGAAAACCCCTCCAATGTGTGGGATATGAAATTGTTCTCCTTTCCCTCTCTTGTAGTATGCACAAGGTCCCCTTCTGGATAATCTTTACTGGACAAAGTGGTACAACAATGAGTCCCTAGCAGCGCATGGCACCCAGTCATACATCTATTACGAGAACCTGCTGCTGGGTGTCCCACGCATGCGACAGCTGAAGGTGAAGAACAATTCCTGTGTGGTCCATGATGACTTCAAGGAGGAAATCTCAGGCTGCTATGATGTATACTCAGAAGATAAGGAGGACAGGGTCTCCTTTGGGCTCCTCAATGGAACAGCGTAAGTGCATTTCCTGCTGTTCAGGATTAGAAAGTCTGTGATTTCTATATATTTTCTTTTTTTTGTTGCCCCAAATTGGTCTCTTCTAGTTAAAATAAGATCTGCTGAGCCACAGAACGCTAGGGTTGAATTTTTCATATAAGGCTGGAATTCCCCTTGCAGTCAGTGGCAGCAATCCTTTTTTGTCTATCAGTAAGGTCAAGTGTCTGAGCAAAAGCACAACAGAATCGGTGGCAGAGTGGGTTCTATGGGGAAAGCCAAGAAAAATCCAGTGGAGAATTAAGTAGAAATTGCTGCCTGCTTTTAATAGGGTGAGGATAGAGTCCTTTGGGACCAGATCTATCAAATGGAAGATGCTATCTGCTTCCCTCCTGGATTTCAAGAGCCAGAGAGGAGGGAGTGCATCTCTTTCATCTTGAAAACTTATTTCTCTATAATAATGTGAGGTAGCTGCAGTTTAATAACTTTTTGCTTGCTGCATGAGTCTTGGTCTGTGGACAAGAAGTTCATAAGGAAATATGAATGCAAGTGTGCTGTAAGCAGAGGGTTGTGTGCAATATGGTAGTAGGCAATACAGCAGATCCTGGGAGTAAGCTCCCTGCAAACAAGAGTAGCATAGCCAATGAACCTGCAGAATTTTCCCTCCATAGTATCACAAGTCATGTTGTGTTACTGCTGGGAAGCACTAGATCAGAAATCTATCAAGAATGAAGAACTGGTGTAGGCTCAGATCTCGAATAGGAAATAAGTGCCAGCTCTTTAATTAAAACCTGCTCTGGCCCTTGAAGATATAGTCTACTTTCTCCTGGCTACAAAGTCATATCCAAACCTGGGGTGGTGATACCTTTACTTATGGCTTGTCTGTTGCAGGTGGAGGTATCATTCTGAGGAGCAACTGGGTGGCTCATCTCACTGGGGAAAACTAACCAGTTACAGTGGGGGAGGATACTACATAGACCTCAAGTTGACCAGAGAAGAGAGTGCTGAAGCCCTGCAAGTCTTGAAGGAGAAGTTGTGGCTGGATCGGGGGACAAGAGTTGTCTTCATTGATTTCTCTGTGTATAATGCAAATATCAATCTGTTTTGTGTTCTGAGGTAAGCTGTGCCCCACCAAAAATTCTTCTGCTTCTTGTGTCTTCCTCAATGCCACAGTTTCTTAAAATGCAAATATTTTAATATGGTCCACCAGGGAGGTAGGACTGTGTGGTGTCAGTAGGTGTTGCAAAGATCAGTAAGAAGACTTGTTCTTCCTGAAATAAGCAGCCACACTTCACTTTTCACACTTTCCTATCATGGGTAGTGAAGCAGCAGAGATAAGGCTGCATAAACACATGCACAGCTCTTCCACTCATGGTTTAGGTCATGCTCAGGTTTGATGTCTCTCAAAATTACCTAAGAGCTTCCATCCCCCTGTTTATAATTATCAGAGGTTTTTTGTCCCCTTCAAGGTTAGTGGTTGAGTTTCCAGCCACTGGTGGTGCCATTCCTTCCTGGCAAATCCGGACAGTCAAGCTTATACGATATGTCAGTGCCTGGGACTTCTTTGTTGTTGCCTGTGAAATTGTCTTCTGTATTTTCATCTTCTACTATGTGGTGGAGGAGATTTTGGAGCTGCGTATCCACAAGCTTCAGTACTTCACCAGCATCTGGAACATCTTGGACGTGGTCGTCATTCTGGTGAGGATCCTTGCACACTTTTTTTTTGGGAGCAATGGCAGGGAGGTATAAGAGCCAAAATAAATGAAGGAAGGGGGAAACTGGTCTAGGTAAGACAAGAGCTGGCACATGTTTTGCTGTAATAGCAAAATGAACTAGCAGAGAAAAATGGACACATACTCTTCTGTTAAGAGAAAACTCATCTGCTAGGAGAAAATTATTTCCTTAGAAATGCCTGAGAAGCTGTGAAGTCAGGGCATCATTCAGCACATTAAAACCTTATTTCCATCTCCCACATTGAAGTGTGATACCAAGGAATTCTGTGACACTTTAATTTCTGCGGAAAGCATAGGTACAGCGCTCACTGCAGACTCTTCCTCTTCGCAGCTCTCCATCATTGCTATTGGGTTTCACGTCTTTCGCACCATTGAGGTGAACAGACTATTGGGAGAGTTGCTGAAACACCCGAACACCTACGCAGACTTCGAGTTCCTGGCATTCTGGCAGACACAGTACAACAACATGAACGCAGTCAACTTATTCTTTGCCTGGATCAAGGTATTGTAGGAGGTCTGGGAGGTGCCAGGCTGCCAGTCTCAGACCTCTTCTAGATAGCTTGGGGGTTGGCTCTTTCACCCCTCTGAGTGAATAAATGTAACAGCTATATAACAGAGGACTTTCCTCAAAGTCGTATGCTCTGTTTTGCAGTAAATTCAGACAACTTTTTACCCTGCAGGCTGAGGCCAGTTATTTGGAGAAAGTGATCTGGGAGATGAACTTGGGTGTTGTGTTGTAAAAGTGGGTTTAGATTATGCTGAGTACAATGTAACTTTGTCCATCCTATACTATTTTAGTATTTTGGAGGATAATCTGGCAAATCATGTTTTCTTTTCATGATAGCCACCCAACAACTGGAAATAACTCATCTGTTGGCATGGACTTTGCATTTCAACCAAAGCATCTTACATACTAAAGTTGTATGTTTATGCTCCTACAGGAAGATGGTGGCACACCTGGAACAAATACCCTAAACACTAAGCCACCATTCCCCTAGCCTGGCTGTCTTCTCTGTGCTTTGGTACTATAGTGAACCTTTTGTCTAAGTAAGCATGCAAGTATATGAGAGAGACTGACCTAACTGATGGTTTGGCCTAACTTTTATCCCTGTTCTTTCTTCTTGCAGATATTCAAGTATATTAGCTTTAACAAAACAATGACCCAGCTCTCCTCCACGCTGGCACGTTGCGCCAAGGACATCCTGGGCTTTGCCATTATGTTCTTCATTGTCTTCTTTGCCTATGCCCAGCTGGGTTACCTTCTCTTTGGGACACAAGTGGAAAACTTTAGTACTTTTGTTAAATGCATGTAAGTGTGTGAGTCAGAACCATGTTTCCATCATTCCATCAAAAGAATTTTAACTGCTTTCCAGCCTCTCCTCAAATGCAAATTTGAATGTCAGTCAGACACCTGTGGTGTATCTCATTGTAATAAAGCCACAATGGTTAATAAGTCACTTACAGTCCTCCAGCTGTGACATCTTCAAAAGAACACAGTAAGAAAATTGAGGGTTACAGGCAGATTTCTGGTTGTCTGGTGTTTATCAGTAGGGCTGCAAATAGCTGATCCTGCCAGGCTTTGAGACTCCTTGCCGCCCTACAATTCCCAGTCTTTGCCGGGGAGTGTTTAGTAAGAAGTTTGTCTGCTGAAGCCTAGGCAGCTTTCCCTTGATGTGGAGTTGTTAGGTGCACCGAGGGTACTCAACGTGCAGGGTGGCTTAACATTTTTTCTGCAGAAAAGCGTCATAGCTGAGATGGTGCTTTAGTTTCTGTTCTGCAGGACCTTCTGTTACCTTCTCACCTGCTGTGGGTGCCTAAAGGCAGTAGAATGGTGCCGTCCAACTGTCACCGAGACTTTGGCAAATTTGTGTTTTTATACATCAGTAGATGGCTTTAGGTCTAGTTAGGTTAAACTTCTCTGTCTAAATAGCTCAAAACAAGTGTTTTGAGGTAGGCTCAGAGTGTTTTTTTTTAATAAGGAAGAGGCCCAGGTAGAGCTTCGGGAGTTTTGAAATTCTCTGGCTTACAAATACACTTGCTGATCACATCATTTCAGTGTCTGCACAACAGCTGCATGAAAACTTCTCTGGTTTTCATCAGATGGTGCACTTCAAGTCAAACAAGGATTTGGAAGGAATACTGCTTGTCGCTACAGGGTTTTCACAGGGAAAAGCAGAAGTAATGCATTTATCTTACCAAGGTGATCGCTTTAAACACTGAAATGAAAAAGTCAGAACCTTCATCATTATATTATTTATAAATATATCTGATTTTTATAAGATAGCAGCTCTACTTCATTTCTGAAAGTTCGTGGTCATATAATATGCAAATTTTAACACAAATTCAGCAGAAAGTTTTCTAAAATATGCTGTATAATAGTCTAAATAAGATTAAGTAGGCATTTTCAAAGCAAAAGAGAGAAAAATAATTTCTTACTGGAAGGAATCATTTCAACATCACTGAATTGGGACAATTTAAACCAAAGATGAGGAAGCAATGCCATATTCCTCTTCCCTTGGTCTGGAAAACCTTCTTAGCTTCCTAAATAGTCCAGAAACAAGGAATCTGAAAGGGAGCTTTGCATTTCTCAGATGGGATTTTCAGGCTCCGGGCTCTCAACGTCCTTTTCCCTGCACATGACTTCACAGTCTGTGTTTTTCTGTCTGTTGTTTTTTTCTCTTTTTTTTCCTTTCCTTTCTTTTTTTTAATTGGAGGGTATTTTTTAACAGGGGTCATTTCACTGATCAATTTCCAGAGAAGTCCCACAGATAATACCTGAGATAATAAGGTACCTGAGATGGGTGATGACCAGTGGGTGGAGAAGCATCCACAGAAGGGGTTGTTGGGGAAGTGAGTTAAGATATCCAGTCTCAGACAGCCGTTCAGTCTGTGGGCCTGCTCAGGCAACGGCTGATGTTAAGGGAGGTGTCTGCTACAGCAGTGTTTTTCAGCCTGTGTTCCACAGACCTCTGGCATCCAGGTCCTGCCTTTAAGGGGTCTACAAGAGATAACTAAGGTAAGCAAGCTTCTGATCAAGGGACTTAAACTTGCTTCATTGCAGGGGCTATAAATTGCAAAAGGTTGAAGAGCAGTGTTCAGTACTAACATCCTCTCCACAGTCTCATGAACTCTCTTGCAAGAGAAGGCTTCAGTGAGTCAAAAGCCTTCATAAGGGTAAATTCAGTTTGTTTTAAATTCCTGTTTAGACCAAAACACACTTTGGACAACCAGAAATCTGTGTGGAAATGATGTTTTACTTTCCCGCCAGCTCTTGCTCTAACCCGATCCGCTTGCTTCACCCCTAAATACTATGGGTACGTTTATCTCACCAGGCTGAGTGACTCAGACCCTGTCCTGGCTTTTGCCTGTGACCATCTGCGCTGCTGGCAGGTTCAGGGTTCACCTCAGGACTGTCTGAGGAGATAGGATAAATGTATGTGCCTTTGTGTGACCTTGTGCTCTTTCTCTCCTCCAGCTTCACCCAATTTCGGATCATTCTTGGTGATTTTGACTACAATTCCATTGACAATGCCAACAGGGTCCTTGGGCCTATTTATTTCGTCACCTATGTGTTTTTTGTTTTCTTTGTACTCCTGGTAAGCAAGAAAGCCCTCCTTGCCCCTCTATTGACAGCAGTGTTTGAGAGACCCTTCCTGATAATCTCTGAGTTAGGTGCTGTGCAAATACTTAGAGAGGAAGGAAGGTTCTCTTATGATAGCTTTGCAGTGCAAACAGAGCAAAGTAGACAAAGAGCATTTGTCATTGCAGCTGGGGGTTTGATCAGGGTGATTAAGGGCAATATTCACATGCTTTTAGGTGAAGACTACAACTGACTGGGAATACACTAATGTATATGCAAGGGTATCAGTCAAGCTTCTCTGTAACAGGCAGTGGACAAAGCCGGGGGGACAGTCTCTGGCTTCCTAGGCAATGGATGCAGAGGGATGCTCACAATGATCAGGTTAAATACCTAGCACTAGGAATACAAATGTAACCTAAGATCTTGCAGGAGAGGTTACCAAAGATGGTGTTTGAGCTGGAAGCAAATACACATTTGGCCACTGCTTTAAATGCAAGGACCTCCTGCCCAGAAAGCAAGCACTGTGTGGCTGAAGTGAGCCTTCCCTTCACCCACTTTAATTTAGCCAAGAGGTATCCTCTGTGGAAACAGCTCCTTGTTTAACTGAGCCCTGCACAGCTATGCCTGTCTCTTGGTGCTTCAGCTGCTGGAGCAGGCAAGATGCCTCATCCTTATTTATCTTTCTCCCTTTTTCTAGAACATGTTTCTAGCCATCATCAATGACACCTACTCAGAAGTTAAGGAGGAACTTTCAAGCCAGAAGGATGAGCTGCAGCTCTCGGACATTTTGAAGCAGGTGATGAATAGTGAAGCTGTGCTACTTTCTAGCTAAATCCTGAAGCGTTTTCTGGAAGTCCCTGACCTACATGGAATTTACCAGAGAAATACAGTGTTTGCCAACTTCAAATCCACCTTCTTGGTGCACACAGGAGTCACAGTTCCTTTCTGGGATAAATCAGACTCCCAGATCCTTTGGCAATGGGGAGATGAGAAAGCAGGGTTTGGGGGAATCCTGTTACTTGACCATGCTGGCAGTATTTCTGAGAGACACTTCTTCCCAGGACAGTCTCTAGGCAAAGCTCTTTCAGTCCTTGATAGAGTGCACTTTGATCAGTAAAATGGCAGGTCCCATTTTGCTAAGCTGAGCATGTTACACTGCGGCAAATCTAGTGGGTTACATCTGGGTTTCTCATGGGAAAATTCCAGAAAAGGTCCTGGAAGTTCACAGTTCTGTGCTGTGGGACCAATATTCTGCAAAGAATGGTGGTATTTGAGACATTGGGTTAAATAGTTGGCGGCTGGGATCTCAGATAAAGGGAGGGATGTGAGGAGAAAACCAGAGAGCAAACTTTGTCACGGAGACCTTGGCTACCATGTTGGTGTCACTTTGAAGACATGATCCTAGTTTAGACATGGGGCTCATTCAGCAGTGTTGTATTTTTGCTTCTGAAATCTTAAAATCTCCCTGTATGACTTAGCATCTGTTCACCCATATTGTATTGTCCACTCTGCCCTATTTTTCACTCTTCTGCCTGCATGATTCCATGTCCGTTTGCACCTTTGGTAACAGAGCTACAACCGGACGCTCATGAGGCTGAAGCTGAAGAAGGAGCGAATTTCTGATGTGCAGAAAGCACTGCAGAATGGAACAAAAGAACTGGACTTCGAAGACTTCAAGAACAGCTTGAAGGAGTAAGTGAGACGGCTTGTGGGATGCCTGCTTATCCCTTTAGCTTAGTCATACAGGTAATCAAAATTCTCTGGTTTTCAAGGCTGTGAAATCAGTTAGCTCAGATCCGGACAATGTAAGACTCAAAAAAATAAAAAAAATAATTCTTTCCTCACATGTTTAATCTCCTGTTTGTGTTGATATCTCTGTCTCATTTGGGATGTTTAAGATGTTTTTTTTGCAGACTGGGCCATGCAGATCATGAGATCACAGCAGCCTTCTCCAGTTTTGACAAAGATGGCAACCACATCCTTGATGAAGAGGAGCAACAGCAGATGAAGCATGACCTAGAGGCAGAAAGGGTAAAAAAAAAAAATGGCAAGGAAAAAAATCGCTCTGTTTGGTAGAGATCACTCCAAAGTGGCCTCGGGAATCTTTGGGTTTATGGTATAGACTAAGCAGACAACTCAAGTTGCAGCTGGAGTTGCAGCTCCAGCTCTGCCTGGATAGCAGCTGAGTAAATCACTGCCTATGAAGCTCTGTTATTCCCAGTAAAGCTGTCACAGAGTTAGCATCTAGTTTCACAGGAGTTTCGTTATCTATCTTTTAGGTTGCTCTGAATACAGAGATTGAAAATTTGGGGAAATCCTATGGTGACAACAACCTGGATGAGAATCTGACCTACATAGAAGCAAGAAATAACCTCACCAATAAGGCCAGCTGGGTCTCCAAAGAAGAGTTCCAAGTGTATGTTTGTGCTAGCGGTAGTTTAATCCCTCTGCAAATGAGGGGTATGATTCCCTGCTGCTTCCTTCCCTGATATAACTGCTTACATTGGTGCTGAGCAGTTTCAGTAAGATCTTGTCCCTTTTTATTTTGCACAGGTGTAAATGAGCAAGTCAGGAGAGAGCTGGGGCAGTTCTTGTAATGTAGTTTGATTGTTCCTGTAAATGACTGGGTTAAAAAATTTTGCTTTCTGCTTCTTGAATAACCTCTGCAGCTGTCAGCTGGCTACAGGCCATATACTGGCATGTTTCATGTCAGAAGGTAGCTCCATTAACTGGGCCAGGGGAAGCTGATACCTTTACAGTAGGTCCTGTGGGAATAAACATCATTGATTTACACCCTAGTAGGCCTTCATCCTCCAGGTCTGAGAATAACACTTGGCTGTTTCTTCCACAGCAGGAACATGGGATAAATATAGCACAGAGAATCAGGAGATCCTGATTCTGCTACTGAGGAACACTGAGCAATCCACATAGGGTCATATCAAAGGAGAGGCAAGTGCAATAATTAACAATGGGATTATATTTTTTTACAAACAGTTTGAGATCCATCCTAAGCAGAATTACTGATTACAGATGAAAACACAGTGTACCAGGGAGTTATTTATTCAGTGGGTATAAGTCAGTTCTCTGATGTGGAGCATTCACTCCTGTTTGAGGTCTGGCCCATTGTCCATAAGATTTCTGCTCCAAATCCTGCTGTTCATCACAAGGAAAAGCTTGCAGATGTTTTCCATGTCTTCCTCAGCCTCCTGCAACGTGTGCTGCAGCTGGAACAGTCCATAAACAGCATTGGCTCCAAGATTGATGCAGTGGTGAACAAGCTAGATGTGCTGGAGAGAAACAAGCTGAAGAGGAAGGACCTGTTTGGCAAGCCACTGGATAGTGTTAGCAAGGTTGGTAGCCCTCCACCATGCATTTGAACCAGCTTCAGGGAAGGTGACCAGCCCTGCTGTGTGAACGGACCCATTGACATAAGACAAAAAGGGTTGGGCAGGGATAGCATTTTGTATGATTAAGCCTCTTCTGTTCAAGCACAGTGACACAAAGCTGCTTGCTTTCATGTCCCCCCAGTTAACGATGGTACCCTTAAACACACCTTCCAGCTCTTTTGAAGCCAAGCTCATTCCTGTGGCAGTGGATGCAATTCACTTGTCTTCGGTTTTCTTGCACCTACTTACCCTCAGACATCAGAAAAGATCATACTGTCCTTCCCAGTAAGAGCAGCTCATGATAGTGTTGTGGACTGTGATCTCAACATCTTGCCTGTGGATTATTTATCACACATGAGATGGAAGATTGCTAGCGGTGTGCCCACAGCACCTCATTGTAGACTTAGAACTTTTGCCAAAGACTGCCTGTATTCAGTCAGCCAGCATAGTTTGGATCTTCAGCTTTAAAGTCAAAGGCAGAAGGGCATGTGGGAGCCACATCATTACCTCATGTCTGTATGGCTTTCATGATGAGAATAGTCCAAGAGCACACAGTGACCTGGCTGAGTCAGAAAGAAGCCTCTCTCTTTCTGCAGAGTAGTTTTGTGATCCCTTCTCACCTGAAATAATAGTTTGGAGGGTCCTACTTCTCATGTGAATGTGCCTGAAAGATGATTTGAGTGTTTGCTTGCAGATTTGCTTTGCCCCAGAATTTCTATTGTAGAGGGCGAAAAGGGATGACTGTCTCATGCTTGAAGGTACATTCTTCAGTGTATTGCAGCAAGCAGTGTATTGGATCTTTAACAGACAGGCAGGTTGTACTAATTTTTGGAAGAATGTGGGAAGGTGTCATGCACACCTTGTCTCTCTCCTGGAGTGTTGCTAGACTTTTTGGTAGCTTGCTAACAATGCAGGTCACTCTTTCTTCTGGTTCACAGGAGGAAGAACCCAGTCAGGAAGAGCTGCTCCCCCAGAGTCTAGACCAGCTGGGGAAAGAAGAAGCAGAAAGCTGGGGAATGGAATGTGTACAGGGAAACAACCTGAGTAGCAACTCTTCCCAAAATGGGGTCTACTCCATCTTGCCAGGATCTCAGGTGCCCAAGATCATCCAGCCACATTGTGATGTGCGCTTCTAGTGCTCTCAGTATTAAGTCACCGTCATGTGTTTCCCCACTGTTAGAAAAAATCAGGACGGCTGGACACAGATACCACTATTGCCAAGAACTGGTGATGTGATTTTCCAGAGTAATGATGTGTAATGTCACGGAGCTAGAAATCGTGACCCCCGTATCTCTAGATTAGGTAGAAATTTGGAACCAGGTGTTGTATTTGTTTTCTGCTGCTCAGCAGGCTGACACAAAGTCTTTTATCTATTCTTTCCCAAAAAGTAGTGATTCCAGAACTCTGTGAACACTTATGTCCATAGTGGCACATTTCAACTTGTCTCCAACACACACAATTGTCTGCTGGACAAAGATGTGGTAATCATGTAAACAAAGAATATAATAATTAGTGTGAAATTTAGTTATTTGTGTCTACCTGGATACCAGCAGTTTTGTTCTGTTGCAGTTTGTTTCCAGAACGCTTTAGTAACCTTCTCTGTATCTTAGACTCAGATGTTGAGAAAAGAGGATACTAACACCTTACTCTGGATAACTAAAATGAGAGTTGGGAGGAGATATGACATATCAATAACAGAGAAACAGTTCTTACTGGTAGAGTCTGAGATCTGAGTCCTAGGAAACAGACCTCTGGTTATATGGTTTCTCACAGACCCGTTGATGCTAAGGAATCTCTGTTGCCTGTTTTCACACTCCGTAAATTGCATTTCAAGGTACTACTTCACAAAACCAACACCACGTGTACAAGTTGTGACACTTCTCATTTTTGTCAATTTTGTTTGCAGTTGTGGGTGCCGACACTGTTTCAGTTTAGGAATATTGTGAGAATGAGATGAATATTGGTTTTTCAGTCACATGCAAAATACTTTTCCATGCATTTTTAATTTTGCTGAGACTTCCCTTGTAGTTGGTGCAGACTATTGCACCTATTACAAGACCACTGTAAATGTATTTCAAATGACTTAATTACTGGTATTCTACAATAGTTAACCTCAAATAGGCTCTGTAGGCTTAAAACCAATGGAAATGTTCCAGGCCACTGCTAACAACTCATATTAATGCTAGACTTTAGTGTGCTGTGCAGTGCAGTGATAGGTTTAGTGGGGACACTGTGCCATAACATTTTGCCCAGCCAGCTTTTCAAGATGGATGTGTCACTGTGTTCTGAGGGAAAGCCTCCTTAACAATGTTTGAAGGATCAGGCCTGACCCCCAATGGCCCAGGGTCCAGGGCTGTCATGGGTACAAGATATCATTGATAAACTGAAGCCGAGGGTCATTCAGATGCCAGAGCCTAGCAGGAACTCTGAGACTTTGTCAGCCAGCCCACAGGGAGCTTAGATTTCAGTCAAGAGCTGTGCATGCAGGAACTGCCGGGCCTCACAGCTCATTTCCATCAGCTGCTCCTCCTGTTGGGGATAAGACTTATCTGTGAAACATTACCATGGTTCTTGACTCCCAGTTCCACTGAATTTAGAATTGAGCAAGAGCTTCTTACCTTCAGCGTTTCCAGCTGAACTCAGAACAGTGATGTTGCACATTTCTGTCCTACTTTCAGCATTGAAGCTATTGTCTTATTCAGAAGAAAATGGCCTATATAATTTCTTTTTTTTCCCAAATTTTAATTAAACTGAAGATCCATATGCTAAGTTATAATTGAACAGAGCAGCTATATGATCTCTAATAGGCTTAAGAGTGCACACAGCCCCTTGCAGTTAATGAACTGGGTGCTCTGTGTGTTGAAAGCACAGAGGAAGGTTCTTTCTTAAATTCATTTGTAAGATTTTGCTTTAGATCCTGGCTCAATAGCAGACTAGGGTTATTGAGGCAAAATCAAATATATAGGTTGCTCTTTTGAAGTCTCTGAAGGAATTGCCTGCCTTTTCCAGAGACTCAGAGTAGGGGGTGAGGTCCTAGTCTGCATTACTGCACAGATATCAAATACTTGGGATACTGCTCTGTGAAGAACTAAGTCTGGCATTGTGGGAGAGACCCAAACAGCAACTGTCTGCTTCAGGGGGTTGATTCTGTGCTGGTGGATTCAGTGGGAGATATGTTGCTGGCTGAGGCTCAGCTCCTTAATGTAGCAACAACTACTGTGAGGACAACAGGATCCTGAACTTTGGTCCAGCCAAGAAAATGAAAGTGATTATCTGTAAGGCCTGGCTTTGTAAAGCCTCACACTTCTCACAGGGAGAATGTTGCTTGGTTGTTCTGCTTAACAGAAAAGGTGGCACAAGGCCTCCTTCTTTGCATTATCCATTGTTTCCGTTCCTCTCCTGAGCTGTGCCAAACATCTGCGGGACCAGCCCCACAAATAACTCACCCACTGGGTCAGGGATGCTGCAGCCACTGCACTGCAGCACAAGAACCCTGCTGTCACGACACACCAGGAGGCAACTTCCACCAGCCCGCTCCTTTCTGCACAGGGTGTCTGTCCTCCCCATAAGTGTCATGAAAGGAAGACAAGGCAAGAGGACAATGCTATGGCAGCTGGGCTCAGATCCACACGACAGTGACCATTAACCGCAGGCGACCAGCTCACAGGCAGTGTGGGATGCTCCTTGGGGCAGCAGGAGGAGCAAAATGCTTGTGTTTGTGCTGCAAGGTTTGTTCATGCCTGTAATCCCAGGAAGCCACCTTTCCCTGCACAGGGAGAGCATGGAGTCCCCATGGGCCATTGCAGTTGGGAGAGATGTCTGCTCTTCACTCTGTCTGACCTTGGCAACCACAGGAGCAGCAAGCCCAGCTTGCCAGGGCTGCCCCCTTCCCACTGAGACAAAGAACAGCCTGGCATCTTCCTCTCCTTTGGGGCAAGGGCAGCAGTCAGCCTGCCCTGTTGAGAAGCCCTGAACCAGCTCTGACTGGGATCAGAGAAGAACCACGGGCTGCAGTGGTGTCCTGGGTCCATCAACAGCCTGATCAGTGAGCTCCTTTCCCCCTTTCTCTCAGAAAGACCACTCCTTTCACCCCATGCTGTGATTTTGGTGGTGCTGGTGATGCTCAGTGTAAAGTAAGTTCTGTCACTGGTATACGCCTGTGCCTGCATTAGTGTCCTCTCTTACTTGTACATCTCCATGCAACTGTGTCATGTCTGTTCTTTTCAGCATATATATGATGTGCCCTAGAGTAGGGCAAGGCAATCACTTGTCCCCAGCAATTGCTTGTATGTAATTGTCAATGATCTGTTCAAGCTGGTTGAGAAATAACAGAAATATACTGAATGGTAAGTTCATACAGCTTCTCTTTTCAGATGTGTGTCGTAGGCCTCCCATCAGCAGCTGGCATTATTTAGATGATGTATGGCTCATGGGAAAGTAAAGTATTTTTTCCCTGATAGCAGGTGCCTGGCTGTGTTTTGTTCCAGTTTGCAGAGGATTGCCTTCCAAACTGCTGTGTCTGGCTGGGGAGTCCCTGTCTTGCAGAAGACAGGTGTGCCTTGAGGTGGTTAAAAATCTTCAGGAGGGGGTTTGGAAAAGCGTGAGATGCTCTGAAGAGGAATCACCATCATGGCTATTTGTGTCACCAGTTGTAGTGGCCAGGGTCTGAACCCCACAGTGGTAGGGGCTGTGTGAGCTCCGAAGAAGAGGCTGTCTTAAGGTGCTCCCAGGTCCAGCCAAGGGGGAAGAAAGCAGTGCCCTAACTGCAGTGTTCAAGCACAAGTGAGGTACAGAGAGCTTCACTGATGTGTGCAGAGATGTCTGAAAGCAGGGCCAGGCAATGGGCTGCCCCAACTAGCCGTGGCCACGAGCATGGAAAGCTCTCGGCAGTGTCTCTGCTGTGTGTCTCTCCAAGAGAATGATGCATTCATCTCAACAACAAGCAAGCCTAACTTTTCATGTTTAAAAGGAACATGTACATTCTTAGACCCCCACTAAATACAGCTCAGTTTCTAGTTACCTTATCATGAGCTCTGTTTATTTTACCAGTAGATGTCAGTCAGCACCACTCACAGCCCTTCCCACCTCCAGACCTTTCTCCCTTTCTTTTTCAAAGGAAGTTGGCAGCAAATCTCCCATTTATTTTACTGAGAGAAACTTGAGACACAGAAAAAATACTTTCTCAGTGGTAGTAAGACAGAAGCAGAATCCAAGGTTTCCGAAACACAGTCTGTGATACTAGATACTCCCACCTGAGTATTTATTGCAAACTTTGTCCATCTCTGGCATGCTACAGTTGTTCTCTCTTCAACTTTTAAACAGGGTTAGTACAGGTTTTGCTCATTTTTACAGTCTTGTGAGTAAGTGCTAGTATTAGCCTACAGCTGCTGCTTACTGGTCAGCCTTTAGCACAGGAGACTGTTGGCTGGAGACCACCCTGCCCGTTTTACAAACACATCATAGCAGGAGCCACTTAGAAAGAAAAGAGAAACATCAGGGAACAACTATCAGTATTCGTATCAGTAACTAGGGAAAGGGGGCGGGGGGAAGCCAACATCATCTGATGAGCCAGATGATTACAAAACCCAGATGAAGTGTGCCATCCTTTTGCTGGTCACAAAAGCCTTAATTCAGGATCTCCAAATCTGAAAGCAAGGAGGCTGGCACTGGGAGAGCAGTAGCAGTAGGAGGAATTTCAGTGGGTGATAGGTCCAGCCCCTCTCCTGAGCTCAGAGGCCACGGAGTACATTAAAATGAATATGCCATGTTTTGGAGAGAGGTAGTAGTACTCAATGCTTGAGGAACTGACTAAGAAGTCTGGCTCATGGCCCGATGTCAGAGGTGGCAAGTGCCAGGCGTAGCGCATAGCCATGCTGCAGGTGGCATAAGGGAGCCAGCCCCGGGGCCACAGGGAACAACAGCTGAGCCCTGGCCAAGGAGTGCTGATGGAGGAATGCAATCGCTTGGCTGGCAAAACACAGTGGGTGTTCTGAATGGGTCTCCAGTCTGAGATCATGCCGGGCTTCACTGAGGCATGCCACAGCAGGTTACCAAGAGAGCGCACGTGCCTGTGCCTGGGCACAGGTTGTACCAAACCAGCCCTGGATGGTGCTGTATCCTGGCCACTGCTGTCCCCAGAAGATACTGGTCATTTCTCTGCTGGCATGCTCACCTCCAGCTGCCAGAAGGCACAGCAGCAGCCTAAGAAATAGCCTGTCAGAGCAACATGCAAGCCAGGAGCTTGAATCCGACTGCTAGTGCTGCCTGAGAAAGGGCTGAGAAGCCATCCCAAGTGATCATTTATGTTGGCTGTGACTGCCTGCGGGGTCCCCTTTTTCAAAAAACATCAGAAATAACAGCAAATGGCTAGCTAACACATAGGAAAACTCCATACATGTGCATGCACACACACATGCATTGCTGTAACGTGTCAAACCACCCAAGTTGTTCAGACATGTCTGGAATTCACAAAGCAAAGCAAGATTTGAAATCACGTACAAGGATTTCTGGGACAAACAAAAGAGCAGAGATTTTCCTCAGTTTCCTATAGAATAGGTAACTGTTATGGCAATGAGAGATGTCATTCTTTCTGAATCCTTTCAGGAATACAGCCTCTTCTGCCTCAAAGGGTTTTATCCTATGCAGGCCTAGAAAAGGCCATGTCACCAGTCTGCATTCTCCACCATGTAGATCCAGAGAAGTTTTATAGCACCAGGGTCTGGTCCCTGAGCTGCTTACTGGATCACATTAAGATGTGTAACTGGGAGTTTGCCTTCAAAAGAGGCAAACGGTGGCGGAAGATGTGTGATGTCCAGCACATGTCAAGGCTTTCCAGGAGCATCAAAGGTGGAGGAGTAGTGCACAGTACCACACTGAAAAAGCCACCTTGATCACCTCCTCTGCACCCTGGACACACTTCGTTAAAGGCCTTTCCAGCTCTGATTTCACCATCCTTGTTAGGTTTGCCAGGATTTGTGAGGGAGGGCTGGGAGACCTCTCTGGAAGGAAAACCTCATGGACTGTGTTGCATGCTTGCCTGTTTCCTGCACTAGGGAGGAGAAGGAAAGCCTTCTACAGGAATGGCCCAACCTGGTGAACAGACCTGCGGGGCCCTGGTGCTTTGATGAAAGGGAGTGGTCTGGTGCCTAGGCTCTGGCTGCAGGACTGGTACAGGGGTCTTTAGCTCTGGTGCGAGACAATATTGGCCTTGGTAAGGGCTGTGTTGCTGAGGAGATGCTGAAAGCTGAGCAGGAGAGAAGGCTGAATTGGACAGCCGTCAGTGCAGAGGTGGGACACGCAGGCACTGGGAGCGGGGGGAAAAATGCAGCAAAGCTCAATGGTGACTTTATTTTAAAAGAGAACCAATTGCACTTACTTCTATTCTCTTACCTCAATATTCATGAGCACCAAGAGTTGTGTCCCAAATGGACGGTTCAGCATTTGGGCACCAAAGCCTGTGTCTGGGTGCTGTGTTCAGGGGTCCTTGTGATGACACAGAAGTCCTCATGTCTTCTGCATTCTTAGCTTAGTGACCATGGCTTGTTTTCACATGTGCCTTTTCATACCCTTCAGCGGATGACAAGTGTTTGGTTTCTTATCCTGTCCCTCCTCTGTGAGTCATTAAGATTTACTCATTGCCCTTTCTTCCCCAGTCTGGAAGCCTGCAGATGTTCCCTGTAGATATCTTGATTTCCTGGTGGGCTGCTAAGCTCAGTGCCATCAACACCTACCACTCCTGGTCTTCAACACCCAGACTCTCCATTCAGACCTATTCTAGTTTTTCTATTATGATTCTCTANGCTAACTGTCTCCTGCCCTAGGACGCCCACCTACCCTTCTGTGGTTCCTGGGTACCTCTGGACAATTTCTGCCCCTTTTGCATGCACTAGTCATCTCCACTTACACAGCAGTTTTCAAACTAGGAGAGAAAAAAGTAGGTCTGGAGAGGAGCGGAGCAGCACTGTCACAAAAAATTGAGATGCTTTGGCCAAGACAAACACCAGACAGTGGCTCTGCTGAAAGAAATAGCTAAGTATTGAGATGTCCGTGGGACCTGTGAAGCATAACCAGTTGTGCAAGCTGGAAGGTGAATACAAGGAGCTCTGGCATAAGCAGCTTAGGAGTATGGAGCTTTTTCCTGTGGCATTACTGTATGAGCTGTGCAACCAAGTGCTTCTTTCTTTTTGTTCTTCCCTTCATTTATGTTACTGCTTTCATCTTTAAATCAAATGTGGCTACACATTTAAATCAAATGCTGGCCTACAGCTCTAGGTTCTCTTTGATAGCAGTTACTGCCTGGTGATTCCCTGTCTTTCTGCCTCAGTTTCCCCATTGGTGAATGTGATTTTCCCTCAGTCTACAAAAGAGTAGGGAACAGCTGCGATTTCTGAACCTTTGCACTTTGCCTTTTTCTTTCACCTAATGTGACGCTCTGCCCTGTGTTGGAAGGACATGGCATGGTAATTCTCTGTCAAGGTCATATAGCACTGTTAGGCATCTAGGAAGGCAAAAAGGAGTGGGGAAGTTATGGATGAGATAGAGCTAGTTTCTTATCTCTCCTCAAGAATACAAGCTGTTTACTGTCACACTATCTCACGTCCTGCTGTTGTACAGTGTCCCTTTGGGGAAGGACACTGAAACTCTGGGTGTAGAGCACCTACTGCTAAAAATTCTGTGTCTGGTCAGGACTGCCACAACAAATACTAATGGCAGCAGCTCAGGCCTTGGAATTGGATAAAAGTTAAACAGTTTTTAGAAATGACTGGTGGGGCAGTCTGGACTTTGCTCCTGAGGAGGGAGGTGAAATGTCTATGTAACACTGTGTATGTCAACATTGATGTCTAGAGAGGGAGCTGACCTCTGGAGAGCTGAGTTGGGACAGATAAAACATATTTTAATCCCGTTAACCTCCTGCGGGCATTGAGGCCCTCAAAAGGGAAGCAAAAGGATGGAATGCCCATTCCTGACTTGCAAATGGCAACACAAACTGTACTTGAGGAAGTCCTCTGTCCAGGAGCTTGGGCTGAGTGTGGGAGAATCTTACACTGGGGAACTTGTGTTGCTGCCCCAGCTTAGCTTGGTGCTGTGTCTTAGTCTGCAGTCCCAGGCTTTGTCCTAAAGGTGTAACAACATGGCACAGTCACGACTGCTTTCTTTCCAGATCTGCTTTGCCAGAGGAGGCAGGGTCCCAAAGCTTATCTCCCTAACAGCTGCTTTACAGCCTGGCTAAGATGGATCCCTAGTCTAGCTCTCTGTTCCCAGCTTTTCTGCTCTCTCTGCCTATATTATCTCCCTCTCTTCATCTGTGTAGACTGAGGGAAAGGAGCGTGCCTCTATTTTTATCGTATATCTTATGGTAGTCCTAGGCTCACTCTAACGTTACTTAACTACAGCAAGTTGGAGCTGTAAATGCCTGAGCACTTTTATCATGTTAGCTTTTTAACTTCTGAAGAACTGCAACAGTGGTTTAGATGCGCTAAATACTTTGGAGTACAGATATTAAATCCTTGTCTGATTACTTGCTTTACCTACATAACACCTGCGTGTAGTTCTATTGACCCTATAGTTTGGCTGTTTGTGATTTCAGTCAGTCAAGCCCACGAGATCTCAGCGTAGCACACCTGGTTAAATATTGATTTCCTTTACTCTTAGATTTGCTTCAATCCTTTCTTATCTTTAACTAGTTAAGGTTTTAGTGCTACTATGAATTCAGATAATAGACCAAATGATTAACAAAACTTGACAAAGTCAGATTTCTTCTACATAAGCTGCAAGTCTTGCAAAAGCCAACTTCCCCACGACAAGCGGCACTTTAACCAAGTAAGGGAGGCCAGTCAGCACTAGGTTTGACATGATGAGCAATAAGGGTGGAAAAGACAAGATGGAATTTTTTTTTTTTTGTGCCTAGGGTGGTGAATTTGTAGATGCAGCAGATTTAGCACGTGTACACATCTGTACAGGGTGTGTCTTTTAGAATAGTTCACTGGATCTTTTGGAAAAGAATCTCATGCACCTTGTCTGATACTGCTGTCTTCTGCATTGGTCTTCAGGATGTTTTTGTACAGAGAGCATTGGGGTCTGCTTCTTGCTGCATATATTGCACATATTTCTCAGGTACTCTTCTTGCTGGCACAAGTCCCTGAAATATTTTACGAGCTTTATGAAATTCAGCATTCAGCAAGATTAAAAAACAACCTGGATCCTCAGGGCAATGAAAGCAGCATCCTAAAGCAAGCAGTGGAGAAACAGATCTGAAAATTTTGTTTCCAGCGATTCTGCTAGACAAAGCCCTATCTGACTTGATCAAGTGGTGGATAAGAAGCTACTGAGAACTATGAGTTCCATCCTCTGCTGAAGATCCTGGTCTCATCTTCCCATCTTCCTGCAGCCTGAGCCACAGCATCACAAAAACATCTGTTTGAAGGGGGTGCTGAGAGTTCCCCCTAGTCCAACTTTCAACATAAGCCAAGACTTACCACCACTGGCAAGTGCTGAAGCACATCAAGTGTGACCAGAACCCATAGTAAAGGAGCAGTGTTCAAATCAGCTGCAAATGAGAATGACGCTTTTCAGCAGGACTCCTCAAAGCCTGACTTTCTGCTAGGCCCTTCCCCCATGCCCAGGACAGTGGCACTGTCTTTCCTGCTTTGCGACCCTGTAGTGGCAGACAGATAGAGGCTCAAGGCAGCGGGGACTAAGGACAAGAGGAAAGACCCCAAACCTGTGCTAAAACCTGCATGAGATCTGAAACATGACCTAGGTTGCTCTTGCCTTGCTATCACAGTGTATCATGGCCAGGCTTGTGGCATTATTTGTTTAATGTCACTCAGTAAAAGCAACAGGACTCTGTAGCTTGGTGCTTGCTAGAGCTTTATGCTGGGCTAATGCCTTTGTTGTCTTTCTGTGATAAGCGCAGCCTTTCATGAGAAGCAAAGGTGGACAGTTTACAAGGCAAATGTAAGCTCTGTAGAGCTGCAGCAAAAAGCAGCACTGGCACCCACCGACCTACAGAGCAGCGCAGTGGGAGAAAAATACTGTGCGTAACATCAGGCTCTCCTCAGGCTTGTTATGGATATCCATCTTAAAACACACACCCCTGGCCACTGTTTTCTACCCACATACTGTCAGAAATCTGCCTCAGCAACAGTATGAGCTAGATCAACTGGATCAGTAAAACGATTGAGCTGAAAAGCACGCCCGGCTGGGGTAGGAGATGGAACAGGCTGAGGATCCAAAGGCCATTGAAGAAGCACAGAAGACCATTGCTTCAGGAATGGTCTAAGGGAAAGCCAGGCCCTCCAGTCAGGTGCTGTACTTGACAGATGCGGTTCCTCCCTGTCTATTTCTATTCAATTGGGATGTGCTTAGGTGCAGGGGGCAGAGAAGTGATTTTCCATTCCATGAAGTGTGGGAGAGGCAGCACTGTTTCCCAAAACTGCCAGCATGAAGGCATCCATCACCTCTGTCTGAGGAGCAGCTGAGCAACTGAAACTGTCAAGAGTAACCTTTAATGTGCTCCTTTAGCGAGTGAGTGCTTCTCCTGCACCACTGTGCAGGCACTATGTGGACCAACAAGTTCATGACTCAGAAAATGCTCACCTCTGCTCCCAAGCACACAGCCTTTTTTTTTTCACACTGTCCCAGGCACATGATGAGAGGGTTGTCACTGCAGCACATTGAGGCATAGTCAATATTCAGATTTGAAATATGCCTGGAGACAGAGAGATGTGCATGCTTAGTGAAACACTAGGGCAAAAGTCTTCAATGTAGGCAGTTTTTCCTCAAAAAAGGAAGTTAAAACACAAATGAAACATGAACTGAGGTCCACTTCTGACCCATGGAGCTACTGAAGATAACATCCTTACTCAGCAAGCCTGATCCTTGGATATACCTAGGGCAAAACTTGCTTTCCCGAAATATCTCTAAGGCTATTTCAACACTCCGATAATCCCACCTTCTCTGGACTCCTGTCAGCCCTGTAGGGCAATGCAGCCGCATGGGATGGGAGTGTCTTCTGTCTAGTGCATCAGTATGCCTTGTGGGAGGCAGATGTTGGAAAGGGGATAGGTGAACCTTCAGAGTTTTAATTACTGCTATTGATTTTTAGCTAGAGGTATGCTTTGGTTTAGTTGAGACTTAAATCGATCTAGCAAGAGGTGATGCTAGGAAAAAGCAATGCTGTACAGAAATGCAGAGGGTAGTCAAAGCAGAGACAATTAATGTGGTGACTTGAGAGCACTTACATAAATCATATTTATAAACCATAAAAGAACGCCCTTCCGGCATTCACAACACCAAGGAGTCTGGGGTGAGCAAGCTTATTTATAAAGACAATAGTGCTTGGGAACAGGAGTCTGAAGAGAAACCTTGACAACAAACAGAAGGAAATCTGACCTTCCTGCTTTCACACATTCTCCTAGGTGGGAGCACACGGCAGCAGAGAGAGGCAGCCAACGGACAGTGGGTGACCTCTGAGGCCAGCAGAGAAACACCTGAGGAGCACACTGCCTGTGCAGGCGTGAGATCAGTGTGGCTTTATCACCCTTGGAGTGCCTCCCAGGATGTCTCTGGCTCCCGCTGACCCAGCTGGGCTGGAACCATCCCTGAGTGTGATGACCGTTCCAGAAGGTGGGACAGCAGGAGAGCCTGAGTGCTGCCTCCCACCCCCCAGCTGCGCCCCTCTGTGCCAGGGGGGCGTAGGGGCCCATGGCAATTACAGGGCATTTCACGCCCGATGCCCGTTCCCTCCTTCGGCGGGCGAGAACAATGTCGCTTTCCCCCCTACTCCTCCCCCCGCCCCGGAGGGCGGGGAAGCAGCGCGGAGCAGCTCTCGGCATCCCGGCGCACGGGGGCTCCGCCGCGCCGCCACCCCGGACCCAGCGCGCCCGGACGGAGGAACCGGCTCCGCCAGAGCGGCC
>VWZZ01007555.1:34440-53495 GCA_013399095.1 Psophia crepitans
GGGGGTTACGGCGCGGCGGAGCCTCCGGCGGGCAGCGCTCCCGGAGCGGCGCGATCGGTGCGCGGGGCTGCCCCGCTGGCGGGCGGCGGCTTGGGGAGCAAAGCGGAGCTCGGTCGGCCGGGTCGGTTCGCGGCTCCGGCTGAGTATTGGAACCGGTGCGTGGGGCGAGGGCGGGGAACTCGGGAGCACTGCTCGTGAGGTGGTGCTGGTGCTGCCTGGTCCTACCTGTAGCCTCTGCTAAGCGTTTCTCATCTTCCTCTCATCCTTGCGCATACCTGCAGCAGTGCTTTAGCCTGCCAGTGCTAGTAAGTAACTTCGCAAAAACCTGTGTAAGAGGGTTTATGGTGAAATAAACTACAGCACCTATCCAGAACAGATGGGAGATATACAAGATGGTCAAACGTTCAAAAGTCTAACCAGGTGTTTGCCCCTGGTGTCACTGTCATCCTGATGTTTTTTTTCCCCCCTTCTGATCTGTTGTGCAACCTTTCCGTATATCAGCCTTCTCTTGCTGATGTAACCAGCATATCCTTTCTTGCTTCCTATAAGCAAGGCTTTCCCAGGGGTGAACTAGCCTTAGAGTTCAGGATGTGACCAAGCCAAGCAACCCTTCCTTCTCTCCAGCACCTTTATTTTACTTTCAAAAGAAAAAAAAAATCTACTGCAACTTCTTGAGCTTTAATTGATAGGAAGGGGCAGAGAGGAAAGGGCAATTCCTGTTTCTTTAAACCTGGCTCTTTAGTTCCAGTTTCTTAAAAGGATGAGCATCTCTCTCTCTGAGAAATCCACTACTTCTCCAGTGGTGGGTATTATTAGTCCTACTGGTTATCACTCTCTCAGTCCTGGTGGGAAGGTGATTGGTGGGATACACTTACATTCTCACAAACCACAAGTAACCAGCAATGGATGTCTTTGTGGACAGTTCTTGCTTCTCTTAGCCTGGTGACCATCTTGGCTTTCTGCAACATCACAGTAAATTTTTAGGTTTTCAACAAACACCTTCATGCCAGCATCGAGATGGGAAGTAAATGATCAGACCAACTTGTCTTAGTCTAACCTATCGTGTTCAGTTTCTGGAAGGGGCATGTAGTAAGTCCTCTGCTTCCTCCCTGTAGTTCCCTGGAAAGGGGACAGGGAGGTTTACTTAGGCACCTCACTAAAAGGCAGGGTACAAGTTATGCCCAGGCCTTGCACATGCTGCAGAACTTGAGGACTGCTGGGTTTCAGAGTTCTTCACATGCAATGTCATGGCAAGAACTTTAAACGTTGGTTTTTTTTTTTTTTTTTATAACGAGTGAAAGAATCCAAAGTTGGTCTCCTGTCAGTTACAGCAACAGAAAGGGACGCAGCCCCTTGACAAAAAAGCTCTCCTGCTGTGACTAATAAGTGAATCAATATTAATGGTTATAGCCATACTGATATATTTCCTACTATGTAGGCTCTGATGCATGGCCAGGGAGAACAGTTCCTTCCCTTTGCTGTTCACATGTCCACCCTTCCAGTTGCTCTCATCCTGAGCTACAGACACAGCTTATCTGCTTGAACCAGAATGCTTTATAACTTTGTGATTACAAATAGATACCATATTTAGTTTTCCTTAATGTACCAGTTTGTACCATGTTTTTCCTTACTGTGGGATGTCCCAGACCTCTCCCTGAGGGAGGGGGAGCTCCTACTGTTCTTCAGGGTAAATGGTGCCTGCAGACACCTCTCTTCCTATTTGTAGTTGTGAAGTATCTTGATACTGATGTGACTGAAACATGATAAGAAACTTGTGTAATTGTTATTTTAATCACATTGGTATCTCTGAAACAAACTTATGCCAGCAAACAAGGTGCATATGACTGGACTTCATTTTCATAAGCACAACCATTTTTCTTCCTGTGGTTCTTCGTACAGATTCATTAACAGGTTTTCTCTGCTAGCTTTGTGTGAGTGTGAGGGGAAGTAAGCATGTTACATCTCAAGGAGGGGAGCTTGAGTCTCTTTAGTGGTAGCAACTTGCATTTGTAGTCTCTGCTGTATTGAGCAAGATGGTGACCATCACAGATGGACTTGGGTTTTACTTCATTAGATGCTCTTTGAGCTAGCATCACTTCAAGAACATACATGTCTCATTCTTAAAGACTGTGTATTGTTCTAAATCTGTGAGTTTCTGTGCCTTTAGGGACTACTGGATGTCTTCCAGTGCGGATGTCCATCCTTTTGGAAACTTGGCATGTGTAAGGGTTGGTGTGGTGTGCATGAACTTGCTTTTTCAAGACACTTTCTGCAGAAATCATTGCTCGCATGTCTCCATCCCTGCATGTTTTTGTGCTCTTTGTCTGAACAGATGGGAACTGCTAAGAATGATAGTGACCTCAAACAACTGCATGCAGTGGAGCTTGATCTGTGTAACAAGGACATGATGGCGGACACATTTGATCACAGCATTATTTCTGTTGGAGAAGAGGAAGGAGTGGGCAATTTCCAACGTTCTCTTCCAACACGAGAGTCCCTCCGATCCCCTCGGGGCTCTGTTGTGAGTTTCCATAACATCCAGTACTCCGTTAAGCAGTCCAGTGGGTTCCTATGTAAACGGAAAACTGTGGAAAAGAAGATTCTTCATAATGTTTAGTAAGTTCTTGCTTAAGTAAAATACTGGAGGGTAGGAATTAATCTGCTGCTGTGAATCAGTGACCTCACTGTCACATTCCACATCTAGCTGTGCTGGTAAAGAAATGACTACCCTCCTGCCAGTCCACAGTTCATGTGAGCACTTTCTAATTCACTTTTAGGCAAAATAGCCAGGATATAGCTGGAGCAGTTTCAGTTATTGATCTGAGCAAATTGGGACCACACTTGTATGAACATTTTTGCCAGAAGATCTGAGGGTTCCCTTAACTGTGGTTCAAGCTGCAGTTAGAGGAAATGAGCAGCAAAGAGCAGTTATTTCTTCTTTTCAAGACCCAGCCCAGCAGGGAAGACAATTTCTTTTGTAGATTGCTTTTTATGTCCAGCTCTGGTTCTGTTCTGACTGGCAGTCTGGGACAAGAAAGAAAAAATGCTTATTAATTTCAGATTTAAGAAGTTTTTAATAATCTCTGAGTTTTCCTTTCAACAGCATTTTATTCACACCTTACCTCTACTATGAGCTGCATGTGAACAGTCCTCCATTTGGAAATAACTCTTTCCTTCTTCCAGTGGCATTATGAAGCCAGGCTTGAATGCTATCCTGGGGCCAACAGGGAGCGGTAAATCTTCGTGAGTATTTTCTTCTGCTCCTTCAAATGGACAGTCAGGTGTTCAAAGAGAATTTGGGGTTCTGAGGGTTGGGGGAGATGCGAGGGATCTGCAGGCTCAGACCTTTGCATGCCTGTGAGAAATCTGGTGATGTGGTTTGACCTCATGTCCCTCTGTTGGCTTTGCTGGAGTTCTTGCCCCACAGTGGTGTCACACCCCTCATCTGCTCAATGGGTGATCCATGTTAACTGCAGTCACCTTTGATGGTGGCCTGAGTTAAGATATCAGCCTGAACTGGGATGACTGGAGCTCAGCTGTAGGCTCTATCCTAGATCTGTAATGGGGTGTGGAGGGGGTGCAAGCTCTCTTGGTGCAGGAGAGATGTCATCCCCTGTGAAGTCACTGCAGCGTGACTTCCTTGAAGGTGCTAGGCCAAACCTCTCTCTGACGATTGACAGGAATATGGTTTAATGCCAGTCTGTGGGATGCTCTGGATCCTCACCCCAACTTGGCTGTGGCCTGATGGTGAGGGTGTAGGTATGCTTGAGTTCTTTGGATGAAATCACAGTGAAATACCATGCAGACTATCTCCAGCCAGTGCTGATGCTGTTTTCTTTCCTGTATAAGCATGGTAAGAGAGCTTTTTGTCACTCACTGCCTTTGAAAATATCAGAGACTGGCAAATATGGCCAGAGCTCACACAGGTGTGTCTTTGTGGTGACCCTTGATCTTCCTCTCTAAGGAGACTGCTGGCTAATCAGGATGCTTTCAAGAGCAGCCCTTCATCAGGGCAATGTTTACTTAGCTAGCGGACAGGCTGGCCTCTGCACTGGCAGTAAGGAGAATCCAGTGATATGTTAAAACAAAATTACTTTCTAGAATTAACCTGAACTCTAGTCTTGTTTATACCCATTGGGATTAATTTCCTTGAGATCAAAGTAGTTAATTCTGTGCTTCCCTGGCTGCAGAGCAGACTGCAGCTACTCAGCAGGGTGCTTTTGTCTCTCGGCATTGGAGGTTAGCTGTTAATACGGGGACTGAGTTTATGGGGGTGACTGCTGTGAATTGTGAGGGTCTGTGTACTGCCGTACTGCTGGGATGCACCTTGCACTGGAAAACCCTGCATCTGCACCAGGCTTTCTGCACAAAAGTCTAAAGCCCCTGGAGCAGAGGAAGCCCCTTTTTGTGCCCTTCGGTCTGCAGTGTGCCATGAGCAGGCTGTAACTGCAGTCCTGACTGGTGGTACTTAAAAGCAGCTGTTAGGCAAAATCTAATGCCTGGTGTTTGTCTGAAGTCTCCTAGATGTGCTGGCTGCCAGAAAGGACCCAGCAGGCCTGTCTGGAGAAGTGCTTATAGATGGCATCCCACAACCTCCAAATTTCAAGTGCATTTCAGGATATGTTGTGCAGGTGAGTGACTGCCTTCAGTGGAGGCCTGGAAGCCCTCGGGAAGGAAAGCTGCATAAGATGAGTCTAGTTTTATAATTCAGATGTTACAGTATTTAGTATTTTTCTGGGATATGGAAGACAAGACAATCAAACTGTTATTCCAGCCAAGTCAAGCACAGAGGTCTTTGTCTTCCTAAAGCTACATGGATGACCAAACCTCTGGGCTACTGTGGCTCGTTCTTTGGGCTCTGCCCTGAAGTACTAGCAAGGGTTTAAAAAAAAAAAAAAAAAAGGCGAGGAAAAAACCCACAACACCCAAAATCTCTTGTTGTAGAACTCAGAAGCTGGCAGAAGTACCTTCAAGCTATCTGATAATAATTCTAGGAAGTGAATAGATCCCTGCTGTTCTTCCTCTGATTCTGGCTGGCTGGGACAGAGCTTCATTCCACTCAGAGACAGGAAAAGCAGGCTGAATCTGCGGAACTGGGTGGAGGTCTGGACCAATAATAGACTCTGACAGCCCTAGGGGAGCTGAGGAGAAGGGGATTCTTGGCAGCCACATGAGCAGCCAAATCTGGAAACCATCCAGGCTTCGGACTGCAGGCAGATGTGACATAGGCAGCATTTCTGAAAGCTGCCACCTGGGGGGCTCTGGGAAGATGCATGTGGCAGGACTGATGCTGAGTCTTGATCCTGCAGGTCAAAGATCCCCAAATCCTCAGTGTTTCATGAATGGCCAGGAAGTTTTTTTGCAAGGGGTCCCGGTGTGAGACATTTGTCTCTCAAATGTCCAAAGCAACCAAACTTAACCTTAAAATGAAAGGCAACTACGTCAGACATCAAATGGTTTCTGTCCCCTCCTACCCCTGTGCAGTACTCCCTTGATCAATAAAGATGGCCCAAAGACTACAAACAGCACTTAAGGCCTAAATACGTAAATACACACATACTTATAGGGTCAGTTCTGTGTGTATAGGCACGCTAAGTCATGTGTTACCCCTATAAAACTGCTGGTGGCCTCGCCACCCATGCCTTGCAAATGAGGGTGTCATGCCACAGTGTATTACGTTTGGTATTAAGGTAGCTTAAATTCAGTTTGGTTTTCATTGTGGTGACCTGACAATTGTACTGATGAATCTAAGGATGAGGGATGGGGGGCTAGAATGAGAGACTGAGAGTCTGTGGAAAGTGATTGTAAGAAATTCCAAACTAGCTTTGGCAGCAAGCCAGTTTATCATAACACTATGCCTTGAGTAATTTGTCTACTTATAGCTTAGCAGCACATTCAGTCTTCCTCTGTTAACTCCAGTGCCAAACATGGTTGGCTGGCACATCCTTTGTGCTGCTGGCCAGCTACATCTGATATGGAAGGGGTCCCAAAGCAGGCAAGAATCTACTGCCCTGCAGTTTAGGGGCTGTGTCTTCCAAAGGGGAACTAGATTTGAAAGGTACTTGATGAACAGACGTGTTTCTCAGTAGCTGCCTGGTGTTGCAGCCCTTCCTGCATCACATGGTGGGATGCAGAATTGGTTTAAATGTCAAAGCAAGGGTGATGGAGAGGCATGGAGCTCTGGATGGCCCTGACCTGAACTCTGGCTCATGGTTGGTCTGGTTGGTATAGGCTGCCTAGATGTCTGTCAAATGGATAGATCTGATTCTTAGTGAAAATGCACATGACTGTTGAAACTTTTCTAAAGGGGTAGCCCTTAGAATAAGGTCTCATGTCCAAGAGTTATAGATAGTTGAGACATGGAAAAAAATGTGAAGCATTTTGGTGCAATAAGTAGTCTTGTTTCTCAGAGGAGCTGCTGCCACTGAAGAGCTGGGGAGAGCTCCTTGTTGGCAGCTGAACTTCACGGGTTCTCTGGACCACAGAAAGATGTGGCTTATAACTGAGAATAAAGCTGACTTGGGTGACTCCTCAAGTGTCTCTAACTTGAACACTAGCAATGTCCCTTGGCTTCATCTGGACTGGCAGAAGTTTAGCTCTTTACAAAACCAGCTACCTGCTCTGCCTCCCCTTGGCTGGTAAGAAAAATGCACTTGCAGTGTAAAATGGTACTGTCAGCAGTTGACCTCCTGAGCCTGAAAGCAGGCTGAGGTGATGCTCAGTGCAAGGTGGGAGCCTGGAGAGCTGCATTCTCCCCTTGATTACTGCTGAGTGACCTTGAAGTTTGTCATGTAAGTTTTGAAGCAGGGGTTGTCACCCAGTCCAGTTTCCACTGCGGTCTACAAACAGCTTATCCAGCAGCTGTCACTACAGGGACCCTGGTGCCTAGTCAGGTAGCTGAGAAGGAGGCTTTCCAACTGTCCATTTGTACTGCTTTCAGGATGATGTTGTCATGGGCACAATGACAGTGAGGGAGAACCTGCACTTCTCTGCTGCCCTGCGACTCCCCAGCTCCATCAGTGTTAAGGAGAAGAAAGAGCGAGTCACCCAGATAATCAGCGAGCTGGGATTAAGCCAAGTGGCTGATGCTAAGGTGAGTGATGGGAATATCTTTCTCAGAAAACATACTACCTCTAGAAACTGAACTACTTGACTCTGGGCAGTATGGAGTATGTGTGGCTACACTAAACTAAGTAGGAACCTGATTAAACCATACTGCACACAGGAAATCAGTCTCAAGCTCAGGAGGTAGCTTGGAAAGAGGTATGTGTATTTGCTACTAAAAGGGGAACATTTTGGACCATGTCCAGCACTTTGTATAAGTGCAGAGGGGAAAAAGTCACCTGGTCACAGCATCTTGGAAAGCTGCTCAGTCACTTTCTTGCTTTGTGGGACAAGACAGGGAAAGTGTTTTTACAGTGCTGAAAGCTGTGAGGGATGGGAAGCTGGGCTGTAATGGAGACGTTCTGTGCATAGCTTGTTCCTTCCAGCAGCATGTTTACTCTTACTATACTTTTACTTTACTTACCCCACTCTTGAGCAGCAAACTACCAATGAAAAGCATCCCTGAGCATCAATGCCACCTCTGACTGCTGTGGCCTCATTCTGGCTCTTCCTTATTAGCATCATCCCTGTTCCCTGAAGTCATAAGGTACCTGGTACCTCTAAAATCAGGCTGTACTTGCTACTAGGTGGTCCCTCACGCTGCTCTGTGAGTCAGACCCATCATTTGCTGCTGGCCCTAGAGTTTGCTGATGGGACTCTGAAAATGAGAAGGGCTGTTGGGTACAGAGAGTTCTGAACTGCAGAGCATGCACTGTCTAGATCTTGTTGCAAATACCTGATTTCTTCTGTTTGTAGGTAGGAACTGAATTGATTCGGGGAGTGTCTGGAGGGGAACGGAAGAGAACCAACATTGGGATGGAGCTCATCACAGAGCCACCAGTCCTTTTTCTGGATGAGCCAACAACTGGCCTTGATGCCAGCACAGCCAATGCAGTCCTCATCCTCTTGAAGAAGTAAGAGTCAGTTCTCCAGGGCTCTGCTGCAATTTTGCTGTCAGCTCATTAGTAAAAAAAGGGAGTGTGGTTATGACTGAGTAGCTGCAGTGTTGTTTTTTGTTTTTTTTTTTTTAAAAAAAAAAAGCTAGACAAGTAGACTCAGAAGCGGTAGTAAATTCTTTATTTGGGTCTTGTCCAAAGTCTTTCGAGGTTGGTGGGAATCTTTCCACAGCAAGCATTGGATTTGATCCCAAAAAGCAGATGTAGCTTGGACAGTTTCCCTTTGTCACAGAGAGGGGTAGACTGGGAGGTCAGGCCTTGTAATCATAATTTCTTGGCCTTTCAGCTGAGTGTATTACAAAGTCTCTTCCTCCACTCTGGCAATGGCCTTGAACACAGATTGAACTTGACCTGCAGATTTACTCTCAGTGCCCCCCATGTTTTGGAGATGAGCTGTCCTCTGGTACAAAGAGGACCAAACAAGGCTTATTGAATAAGAATGAGTTCCTAAGCCTCCTGCTGGGTTTGTGGTATGCTGTCTGGGAGGACACTTTGCTCTGCTGTTTGTGGCTAGAGGTCTTTGATCGGCAAGGATACTTGTTGGGCATCAGTGCTAAAGCACTTGAAAGACCGTCTGACAAACCTGATGGAAAACTAGTTTTGATTTTTATAGAGAACAAATCTTCCGCAGAACAGCTAAGAGAAATCTCAGCTGGACAGACTTCCAAAGCCTGTTACATAAAATCTGGCACTGCCATTGAGTGCAGTAGGACCATTCCAGTCAGTCAAGTTGAAGCCTGGTATAGAAAACGTGTAAGGTGTATTTATACACAGCTGTAGCCTCAACCTTTGCTAGCTACAGACAACATCATACTTTGCCTACATGAACTGCAATGACAGTCTTTTGTAATGATGGGTGCTATCTTGAAGGTTTTGCAGGCAGCATGTGACACAGTGAGAGGGGAAACTACAGCTTTTCTAGGTCAATACTGAGAAGCTGATTAGTATTTGTTTTGGATGCTTACTTTTTGCTTGGGTTAACGTGACCTTTCTGGAATGCGACGTGTGTATTTGAGAGATGTTTTATTTCTATTTCAGGCTTTCAAAAAGAGGACGAACCATCATATTTTCCATCCATCAGCCCCGCTATTCCATATTCAAGCTGTTTGACAGTCTGACATTACTAGCTTTGGGAAAGGTGCTGTACCATGGTCCTGCAAAGCAGGCCCTGGAGTACTTTAGTTCTATTGGTAAGTCTTTGTGCCAAGAACAAAGGTAAACAGCTGATGGGTTTAATCTGTGGGGAGATTCTTACCCTAGTGCTGGATAACAGTCCTGTGCTGTGCTAGGATACAAGAGGCTGTACATGTACAGTCTGAACAGTGTTATGTTAAAACAGGAAATCAAAATTATATAAACAAAGTTTACCAGACAGCACAGAGCATGGTCCTCTCCTTGCTTTGTTTTGCCTTGCATCAGGACAAAAACCCCAAATTGCTTGGACTTTTAGAACCATGTAGTAGCTTGTAGTTCTGCCAGGTCTAGACGGCAGGCCCAGTGGGTTTTGAACCACAGCCTGCAGATTGACAGCAATCTGTGGGAGCTAATTCAAGAATCTGAACACAGGTCAGCAACTCGGGGGACAAAATCATGGTGTGTCTTAAGATGGGTTACTAATTGCACTGTTGGGTGGCTGCCTTCCCTACAAGTAAGCAGGGTGAGGGTTTCTAACTATAATGGGCAGAGAACGTAAAGTGAAATTCCCATCTAGTCTAGATGCAGCCATGGACACGTTAGATTGTCAGCTTTCATTGGCTTTAGGGAGCTACTTTAACCCACCTCACTACTTTTTCTACTCCTAGTATCCCAACTCCTTCCTTTCTCACAGGAATGCTATAGAATAAGTATCCTTGATTTTTTTTCTTTACCTCCTCATCTCATGTGTGTTTTGTTTTTTAAGGATATGAATGTGAACCCTTCAACAATCCAGCTGACTTCTTCCTTGATATCATAAATGGGGATTCAACTGCTGTGGCAGCAAGCAAGGAAGATCAGAGCCCTGTGGACACAGGAAAAGGTAAATTGTGATGGAAAAATCACTGTTGGCTGGTGTAGCAGGGAAGTTGTGTGTGGTGGTGGCAAGCTTTTATTCTCTGTGTTCCCTCCAATCTAAGGGTGGTTCGTTATATTTTTATTTTTCCTACTCATATATATATATATATACTTTGCTTTCGGCTTCTTTAAAGAACTCAGAAAACTTTTAAAAGGGATTTTTTTTCTTCCTTCAGTAATATTGGAGAGCAGTGTTAAACATCAATAATCCACAAATCTGTGTGGGAAAGACTGAGTGTGCTGATGGCTCATGTCTGAAGATAGGGTTCATGGGGAGTCAGGCCATATCTTGTCTTTCTCACTCAGAGGTGAGCAATGAAAATGGAGTGGCAGAAGATAACACGGACAGCAGTGTGGTAGATGTGCTGCACCAGAAATATCTGAACTCCAGCCTGTATCAGAGCACAAGGGAAGCACTGAGGAAAGTGGAACTTGGACAGGGAACCAAGCACAGAGTATCTAAGCAGGAGCATGAGATTACCTATGCAAATGGATTCCTCACCCAGCTGTTCTGGGTGTCCAAGCGTTCCCTGAAAAACCTCATCAGGAACCCACAGGCCTCTGTTGCACAGGTAAGTAACAATTGCTAAAAGTCTCAGATGGCCTCTGTTCTTAGTCCGGCAATCTGTTGTTTGTAGGACAGACTTTTCAAAGGCAGCTCAGGAAACAGGAAAGTCCTGTGCCACTGCCACTTAAGTGGAGTGAGATGCCCAGCTGCCTTTGTTGCCTTTGAAAAAAAAATCTCCATCTCAGCTTAGCACAGGACAACTGCACTGAAGATTGGGATGTGGGGGGAAATGCTCCATTCTTTGGTTTATATAGGGAGTTTTTAGGGTGATCTTAATTTTCTGCTTCACTTGAAATTTTAAGCTGGGCTATTCTTTGAGTTTGCTTCTACTAACTTTCACAGCCAAAGATGATCAGAGGAAGGAGAAAAGTGAAGAGGGTAAACTCAGAAAATTTGCCCTAAAGCTTTTAATTGTATCTGTCATAGGTATACACTGACTCACAACAGCAAAGTTTTAGGGAGGTGTGAATCTTAAACCCTGCATGTGCCTTAATAATTGGTTTGTCCCTAAGGACTCCCTTCTCCCTTTCTTCTTTCCATTTCTAGATTGCAGTGACTGTAATTCTAGCCTTGGTTGTGGGTGCTATATTTTTTGGTGTAAAATTGGATCGAAGTGGCATTCAGAATCGGTAAGTTGGAAAGCCACAACTTTGCTCATTTTTCTATCAGTAGCAGACAGGTTTCAGCCACAGGGAAGGCCTGGGGTTCCACCTGGGCCACAAAAGAGGTCTGGGTTCACAACTTCAATGCAAAGCAACATGGTATTGTTGGAGGTCCTAAAAGGATCGCAGTTCTATCAACATATGTACATAGACACAAGTACAAAGGGCACGTGAAAGGGAAGATAAAGGAATAAGTCTGGTTTTACAGCTAAGATCTACAGTAGCACAATTAAATGTCTCCATTCTGTGGATAGAGACAGAAGAGCACTGACTTGATGGTATGGTGATGTCTGATGCTGCCAGTGTTGATCTAGGCTACTTTCTCCCTTCTTGAATGTTCTGTTTTGTCTTGTAGGGTTGGATCCTTGTTTTTTGTCACCACAAACCAGTGTTTCTCCAGTGTCTCTGCAATAGAGCTGTTCATCAGAGACAAGAAATTATTTGTGTAAGTAGTGAGGCACTTAGACTGTCTCATACCCTGGAATGACGCGGGAGAATTATCTTACAGGCTAAACAAAATGATTTCCATCAAAGACTTGATTGCTCCCTTGCAACATCAGATCATAACAGTAATACTAAATTGGTCTGTAGAGCAGGGAGCTGAAATGCTAAGAGGTGGGGGAAGGAGGGGAGAAATAAAATGCTTTTACTTGCTTGCTGCGTCACAGTTTATTGAGAAGTGCTTTTCCTACTCACTTGTAGTAACAGCTGGTTTTGAAGTCTGCATGTGAATCCTGCAGGCTGTGAGCCCTGCCTGCTCTCTTGCTGGCAGGGTTGAAACGCTGTCTTGCAATGCTCCCAAAGTCGTAAGACTGCAAAGATGAAGGGAGAATTCTTGGAAAAGTTTCTCTAGGGATGCTCAGATGAACAGGGCTGCTGGCTGTCTTACAAGAGCTCCCTAATAGTGAAGTACGTTACAGAAATGTATGTGTTTGCATGTATATGTATATAAATGTGTGTATATATTTTTATATACATACACGTATTTGTGCATATATACTGAAAACGTAGTTTGAAATAGCCTCTAGCTCATGGGATGAAAGTGCAAGAGACAGATCCTATGCAGTAAAGAAGAAACTGGAGATTTGTGCCTGGAAAAAGGATGTTGTGTTTCTGTGAGGCACTAGTTTAGATGTGCATATGTCCACACACAGCTTGCTCAGAGCAGCTTAATATTGCCCCTAAAAGCTGCTCAAGAGTGAGTATCCCTCACACTGACATTTCTTGCCAGTCTGCCCTGCTTACCAGTTTAGCTTACCCGCTGTGTTGGTGGGGATTTTGGCACCTCACCACTTAAAACTTCATGAAAAGAAGGAAAACAATCATAATGACATTTAATTGCCCTGTGAACTGGAGGTGAGTTGATACTCAACAATGGGAAAACACCTTTAGGATATCATTCTTTATCTACAGCTGCTTCCAGGGGAGGAAGTGTTCCTCCAGTTAACAGCAGTCTAATACTTCCCCATGTTCTTGTGTTAAGGATCACTCTCTTTGAAAAAGAGACTTAGGGGCTTTTTCCCCAATATGTTACTGAGCAGTCACATAGCATTTTATTCACTGTAATCAAAGGGCTTTCAATATGACTGCAGAGACTGTGAGATGGATCAGGCCTTACTTTATAGGGTGGGAAGTGGTTGCACAGAGAAAATAACCAACCTGCATATAGAGGAAGAGTCAGTGGTAAAGAGAACAGAAACTGAATCAGGATAAACCAGACACGCATATTGAGTTTACTTCCCAGGTAACCTCTAAACCTGTACAACTCCCCTCCTTCCTGTCCTCGCAGTCATCAGTACACCAGTGGATATTACCGTGTGTCTGCCTACTTCCTGGCCTTGATGATAGGAGATCTGCTGCCCATGAGAACAGCTCCAGCCATGATATTCTCATGCATCAGTTACTGGATGATTGGTAAAGAATTGATGCTTTCATTGAACCTGTCATCTTCCAACACATCTGATTTCTGACTTAGCCAGAGTTTAATTCCTACATCTGTAACATAATACTGGTTGAACCTTCAACTGACTTAAGTGCTTGGCATCATAACTTTGGAGGACTCTGGGGCAGAGACATCAGCAACCTAAGGCAGGGACCTGCTTGACCACCTCTTTCAGTAATGCCCTCTTTTGGGCCTTTGGAGTGGGCAGAGTTGCTGCCAACTCCAAATTTGGTCCTCTTTCCTGCTTTCCCTGTCTTGTATAGGAGTCCAAGGGTACCTCTCTGGGATGCATAACGTGGTGGTTTACTGGACTTCTTTCTTTCTGTTTTTTGACAGGATACCAAGCTGTTGCAGGCCGGTTCTTTTTTTTCATGCTGACCCTGATACTGGTGTCCTACACTGCCACAGCCATGTCTCTGGCTATCAGTGCTGGGATGGATGTGGTGGCTGTGGCCAATCTGCTCATCACTATTTGCTTTGTCCTGATGCTTGTAAGTATATAAGGGTGTGTTTGCTCCTTTAGAGGTGAGGAAGCAGCTGAGACAGGCTGAGAGAACTGGGTTGAGCCAGCCATCAGTAGACTTAGAATCTACAGTCCAGTAGTATGTCAGTCCCATGCCTGTGATTTTATTATCACTGTAGTCAAAGATGCACCTCTGCCAACTTGTAATCTAATAGTGTGCCCCAAAAAGGTGTTCTTTATTTAATTGTCCTTACAAAAAATGGATTCTAAAAACTGTCTTGTAGTATTAGAAATCTAAGTGATCAACTAGATCATTTAAAAGGCAAAAATCTTGACATAAACTTTAGATTGACTGATCTGATTGCATTAACTTCTGTTGCACATTGGGATTGGCAGAAGCATACCATGTCTTTATTTTAATTCAATATTGCCCTTGAGTTCCAGAAATTACTTCAATACTCTTGTTTGTGGACCTCTAAGGAAAACAGCAAGTGAGAGATAAAAGAATTTTGACTACCCATAGATCAGGGACATGACTTCCCTTTCAAAGAGATAACATCGTTAGTGATGAAACTTCTTAACCGTGAGGCCTATCAAATTACCTTAGAGTAAAAAGTTACCTCCTGTCAGATGATTCCTGGTAGCTGTCTGTGTACATACTCAGAGCTCACAGCGCATTCCTTATTCTTCGATTTGCAACTTAACCTGCTTTTACAATAAGCTAAGTGATAATGTATCACTTCAAATGGTTGCTCTGGGTGAAAAATGTGAATGCATAGTGAAGGGCAGCTGATGTACCTTTAAATCACAGTATATAAGGAATGGCACATGCACATCCTGAAAGACAGCAAAGTAAGCAAAAAAAACCCCACTTACTCTGAAGCACAGCCTGAAGTGTCACGTTTAGCTATGAAGTCCAATTGTGCTAAGAAGTAAAAGAGCAAACCTTGTTCCAAGCACGCAGGAGCAGATAAAAGACGTAGGCTAGAGGAGAAAGATGAAGCAGTAATAGCCCTTAAGGCTCCCCATGGTTTCCTTCTTCTTTCTCCACTTCCTCATCTCCCTATCGTCCTTCATTAGCCTCTGATTAGCTCTAGCATAGGACACAGTTCTTCACAGTAAGAAGCTGTTAGCAGGCACGCTTCTTAGCTCACATGTGGACACAGAAAACCATTCTGATCTCTCTGCAAGCAGTTCAGCTGGGGTACTTGAGCATGCTGCTGGGCTGGCTGGCTAAGACAAGATTTGAACCTCGTGCCTGTAGGTACAAGCATAGCTGCAGCAGGAAGTCCTCCTATCCGAGTGCACCTCTGCGGGACAACTGCAGTATCTGTGCAGGAATGGCACTGTCTGCACTAAACAGAGTTTGTGGCTCATTAGTCTCCTATGTTCTATTTCAGATCTTTTCAGGCCTCTTGGTAAACCTCCCTTCTGTAATGGGCTGGCTGAACTGGCTCAAGTACTTCAGCATCCCTCGATATGGCCTCACTGTGAGTAGACATAGCACTGGTCTCCTGTGAGTAATGTAGCGCCACTGCTGCTTCCTGGTCAGGTTTTGAGTATAAATGAAGTTCTCTTAAAAGTCAGACTTGGTTTCTTTCCTTGCATGAACATGGCAAAAGGAGAACATCTAGCTCCAAAAGGGAAGCAAAAGTTAATCTCTGTGTGAGAGCTGGAAGTCCCAGATACTGAACGAACTCTTTACGTCACAAATTAGTGCTGCTGGGACAGTAGCAGAGCGAGCTGTCCAGTGAGTCACTAATCCCTAGCCTAAACAGTTGATCCCCGTGATTTGGAATAAAGCTAAATGTTGTATGGCCTCTCCAGAGATTGCTGTTTGGGTGGATAGTGTGAGGCTAATGACTGTCTAACTGGTTAAATGATTTACCATAATGCCTGACTGTCTCAGTCTTCAGTGTGGCTTCCTCTTAAGTGAAAATAAGGAGCTGGGGTACCAGAAAGCTAAGCGTGCAACTGCTTGAAACACAGAAACCAGACATAGCTGGTCATGGGTGGGAGCTGTGTTTCCATCTCATGTCTTCATCCTGGCCAAGCCTATTTGGGAGGAATAGTGTCCTACCTTTGAGTAAACCTGAGTGAAATGAATGCTGGAGCTGGTGCAGGGTGGTGTAGGCAGGACCATGTTGACTGGCAGTGGACGGGAAAGGTAGGATCAGGGAAGGGGAGACAAGTGAGACCTCCCACTTGGGTATCACTGAGACATTTAATCAGTGTTGCTGACTGTGGAAGTGTCCCTTGAGACTGCAGCTAGCCTAGGATGCCAGCGCAAGGGAACCCTTCCTCTCTTGCCTTGGCTAATACATACACTTCAGTGTGCTGGTCCTGGGGTGTCTGCATGCAGCCACATGGTTTTCTTGGTCAGTAGACTGACCCAGCTGACAGTGAATGAACAGGAACCTGTAGCTGACAAGACAGAAACCCGTGGCTAAATCCCTGAAATGTAGCTTTGAAGCTAAAGACTCTGACACCAAACCATCCTGCCTGTAGAACTTGGAGCAGTTCCTCAGAAAGGCAGTAATTAAGAGCTTCAAAATAAAAAGGAATATAAACATACGATTCCAAGAATGTGTCTTCTAATAATCAAATTCTTTTTGAGGTGTTTTTTTAGCACCTGGAATCACTAACTGTAAAAATCTGGTGTCTGCCTTTCCGTAGGCTCTTCAAGTGAATGAGTTCAGAGATCTCTACTTCTGTGGTGAGCAGAATCCAAATGTTACGGCCTCTGTGGGAGACGCAGGCAGTTGTCCCCCTGATATTTCAGGAGAAATGTAAGTCTTTAACTCATGGTGGTTCTTGGGCCTGAATTGTGATGACTTGCTTAAAGAGAAGTCTGTAACTCTTTCAAATTTTTGTATGATTCATTGTATAACCACTCACCAACCAGTCTAATATGTCCCAAAATAATGTATTTTAGGATTATATAGTAAAACTTCACAATTACCCAAGAGTAAAGCAGGGATGAAACTTTACTCCTAAAAATAGCCAGATGAGCTAAGTTAACTTTGGTTTTGATAACCTAGCCCTGGCTTATCAGTTTTCTTAAACAAACCCAGGGACACTTAGCACTACGAAGTTGGCAGGAACAGGAGATTTGTGATCAGAAACATGCCTGTCCCTCAAAGGTTGCTTGTAACCTCCCTGCAGATGCAGCAGAGAGCCAAGGTATCTCCCAGTGCTACTTCCCCATTTGAAATACACTTGATACCTTAAGTTGTAGCAAGTCAAGTATTTCACGACACATGCTAGAGGGCTGGCAAGCTGAGGTTATTGCAGGGAAGAGTGCTAGAGCGCTGTTTCTACAGCTTTTGGACCCCAAACCCCTGCTATGGACCTCCAATGATTGCTCCATTAAATTAATGCTTTTGTACTTAACGCAGTTTAATGTGGTTTTGAGGTTTACTCATAACTTGCCAGCTGTCTATAAGCAACAATTAGGATACTACTGAAAAATGATGACTATAGGACATCTAGATTTGTCCCTTAAGTTGTTTTTTTTAATAAGTTATGAAGTTACTCTATTTCTGTCACCTGTTTTGCAGACTTAAGGGCAGAGGAATTTTTGTGGAACTTGAATAAAAGTAACTACCTGAACTTGCAACAGATAGTAATACCAACTTCTGCCCTGTGCTTTTCCACAGGTGTTCTGGTGAAGCATACCTGTGCAGCCAAGGAATTGCACCCACCGACTGGGCAATGTGGGAAAACATAGTGGCTCTCTTCTGCATGACTGTTATCTTCCTTATCATTGCCTATGCAAAACTCCGGTTTATGAGAAAGTTCACATAGACTCCTGTGTTGGCTTGCTCTGCAGCTTCTCTGGTTTCTTAAAACTGCAAAGCTTTTAAGGGCCTGCTGGAGATTGCCAAAACATTTCAGCTGACTTCACTGGACTTCAGATGGGAATCCTGCCCCCTTGTTTCTGGAGCATGATCTCCATGAATGTATGGTTTTGTTTTTTAAGAAGAAATGCATTAATTAATATGCATTGCATAAATGTTGGGGGTTTTTGTAAGAGAATATCCTTAGGTATATATGAAACTATATATTGTAAACCAGGATTGTTCTGTGGCCAACTTATACAGGAAATGTTCAAAAGGAAACATTTTCCTTCGAGAGTCTCCAAAGATGGCTTCTCCATCACAAATGGTGTAAGGTGATGATGGCATTTATGCATTTCTGTGTTGCCCCTTGTTAGTGCCTGTAACATCTGAAGACAGCCAGAGACTATTCACAGCGTGTTGGAGATGCATTTGAGTTTGAAGTCAGTACAGGGAATGAGCGTTCCTTGCCCAGCAAGAACAGTCACCCTACTCCTAGCCTCTAATGGAAGATATTTCCAGAAACAACTTTTGCTGATTGAAAATGAAACAGCAGTGGTGTAAGACATCTCATCTAAGACGACTGAGAAATAGATAGGATATGTTGTAAAGAAACAAGAAACCCCAAAACCACCAACAAAAAACAATTTACTACTTAGGAGCAGGGGAGGAAATTACCTTTTTTTTTTTTTTTGAAATAACCAAAAATTTGGATACTTAATAACAGCACGTCTCTTTAACAGACTTACTGCTCAGATGCACCATCTATACGTAGTGCTACTTTCACTATGGACTGAAAAAAATCCCTGTAGGCACTGCTCTGGTGTCTATAGCGAAGCTTACTGCAGTCACTGCAGAACAGACTGTGGTGGGCCAGCAGTTGTCTCCTCACCACGTCACCAGCAAGAAGGAGAGCTGCTTTCAAGCTGTGTTAAGACCGTCAATGTGCAAGTGGACCAGCTCAGCCAAAGCCAGGCATCCTCAAATGCAGGGCTAGAGTTTGCTTATGAGGGCCATGCTGGCAGCAGCCCTCCAAACTGGCCTGCAGTGTGACAGCGCTTCTGGTGCCCTCACAATAAACAGTTTAGTCGTGATGTTGGAAAAAGGGAAATAAACAAACTGACATCACAGCCACGTCAAGCACACGCCATTCGCCTTCTGTGCTGCTACACTGCCCTTTACAGCTGATAAAAAGTAAACTCCTGCCACAATTTACACCTCAGTATTTGTCTTTCTCCTCCTGCCGTGATGAAGACTGTTAGTCTTGCTTGTTCGCAACCCGAGGCTGTCACCCATCAGCCACCTGCTGTGCGCACTACGACAGGCCTCCCCTCAGGACGCGGCCAGAAGCGGTGGGGGGCAGGCTGCGGCTCTACGCGGGGGCGGCTGCCAGACCCGGGCTGCTGCGTGACGTGACAGGGAGCGGGCCGCGGGCCAGCGCTGGGGCACGCGGTACCCCGGCCCCTCCC
>VWZZ01007555.1:53565-98027 GCA_013399095.1 Psophia crepitans
GGGCAGCAGCCGTCCCGCGGCGGCAAGGGCTCCGGCGGTGGAGTGGGGGCCGGCCGCGGGACGGGCCAGCGGCTCCGCGTATGCGGCCGGCCGGCTGGCTGGCTGACTGCTGCCCTGGAGCCCAGCGGCTGCATCCCGCCAGGGGCTTATTCCCCTGTGCCTGTCACGCCGCCCCGCGCCGCTGCTTCGTCGGAGGGAGCCGCGGGCCTCGGCGCAGCCTTTGTCTTTAAGCCGGCAAAAGCTGCCGACAAAGCAGAGCAACCTGTCGGCTTGCGGAGGAGATGCTGAGCTGCTCCTGAAAAAAGCAGAGCAACGGCAGGTTGTGGTAGAAATGGTTTGGGACGGGAAAAGTGGGGATCGTCGCGTTCTGCAGGTGGGGATCTGTTGTAGCCCCTTGTGAAACTGACTGGGGAGGCTGTTGTTGTGTTCTGAGTCGGTGACTAGAAATAAACATCAGTAACGCTGTGCGCAGCGTCACTCAAAAGTTCGTCCTGGATTCCTTTCCCATCATCTAAGCACAGGAGGGGGCTGATGTTTGCAAGTGTGGTCAGGCCACGTGCCTGTCCTTTAAATGTTCCCTAAAGCATTATTTTGAAATAATCCTGATGCTACTTTAAGGAAACAGCCTAGGTTTGTTAGCCCTTAGGGTAAAGAAGATAACTTATACGGAAGGTAGGTGTAGTTGACTTGAAAGAAATGGGACCATTCAATTTCTATGGTGTGTTTCTGTACTCACTAACTTTTCCCTAACCCTGTAATGTTTGCACCCTGATTAGAGGATCCTGCTGTTGAAACAGCGGAGGAAGCTAAGGAACCAGCAGAGGCAGACATCAATGAACTCTGTAAAGACATGTTCAACAAAATGGCCATTTATTTAACAGGTGAACTGACAGGTAAGGCACTGCCATACTGACCTGCAAGTAAGTTTTTGTTTCTTCTCATTTTCTTGTAAAGAAATCTGTTGTGTAGTTTGTCTGAACTATACCTATTTAAAGCATATCTAGCAACACCGGCAGTTCTAGTCTGGCATGTTGTTAGACTACTAACAGCACTGACATTAGTCATATTAATGAAGTCCCAGATTAGCACAAATATTTTTCAAATAATTCAGTCTGGTATCAGCAACTTAAAATACTTTTGGCATTGCAAAAGCTTGTATGTGGAAAATCAACCAACCAACCAAAAGGAGTCTCGGTTAAGAAGGACTGGAAGAGAAGCACAAATGAGAGTAGAACATGTGCAACTGTTTTGTTTCTGAGAGCGAGGATCATACACATTTTCCAACATTCATGCCTTAGAATAAACTTGTGTGCGTTAACTGCTGTGCAAAGTTAGCTGTTCAACAAGTTAGTGGATTCTGTAGGCTCTAATTTTGAAAGCACTCCACAACACTACTGATTTGCGTGGTACAGATTACCAGTCTGGATTTGTGCTATCAGTTTTGTAAACACAAGTGTTTAACTACCAGTAGAAATGTGAGGAATTAGTCAATTTTTCTGTCAAAAAAAATTTGCAAGTGAGTAAGTATTTCATCAGTCCAGTTGATTTTGACAATTCACAAAACCAACATATCTCTCTTTTTAGAATATTTTACTAATACTTGTACTGTCATCTAAAATATTCTTTGTTACTTTTGGCTATGGGTTTGAAATCTCTTGGCTTCTTGAAGAGTCTGCATCCAATTGAAACTGCATCAACTTTTAACTAAAATAAACTCTATTCTTTTTAAGCCACCAGTGAAGACTACAAACTCTTGGAAAACATGAATAAGCTGACTAGCTTGAAGTACCTAGAAATGAAAGATATTGCTATAAACATCAGTAGAAATCTGAAGGATTTAAATCAAAAATGTAAGTAAACTAAACAAGGTAGGGGTATAATGAATGGTACACTTGTTTGGGAAATGAAGGATCTAAGAGTCAGGTAGTTCACACTCCCATTAGATGCTGAAGGAAGAAAAAGTGCGTGAAATAGACATGCTGCCATACAGTGCCAATCTTGTATATTTTTTTACAGCTATAGAGGACGTAGACTAGCATAAGAGGAAACACATCTGAATGTCTATCCTGTTTTACCCTAAATTTTGGATCTGATAGGAAATAACACTTCCTTTGATTGATGTTGTATTCTTACTTGTGTTGAGTCTAGCTAGTACTCTTAAACATTTCATACTTTTCCTGGAACATGGCTATCAGTATCACCACTTGATTTTGGAGCAGAGAAAGGAAGGAGCTTTTAAATTGTTCTATCTGAAGAATGTAATGAGAAATTCTTGTGTTTCAAGTGTGAATGTTTTCTTGGAAGTGAATTACTGAGAACTGACAGATACGATTTTTCTGCTTTTTTAAGATGCTGCTCTTCAGCCATATCTGGAACAAATCAACCTGATTGAGGAACAGGTTGCAGCTCTGGAGCAGGCAGCTTATAAATTGGATGCATATTCCAAAAAGCTTGGTAACTATTGTCCTCTACTGTTACTACCTAGCAGCGCAGTCCCTTGCAAAGGATTTAAAAAGACAAACTCTTTGTTTATCGACTCTGAGCTGCAGAGTTGCCTATGCTGCTTTAGAGCAGTGAATGATTGCCATGTGAAGTGGCAATCATTGGGAAAAGATTAATGTATCAAGTTATATGGAGGTGGACCAGTACAGATATTATTGAACTACAGCTTATTAGTGAGGCCTGATTTCTCTTTTACAATATACACTGGCCCAAATTTTGAAGACAGATGTTTAATCGTGCAAATAGGAGGATTCATAAAGTTCCACCAGGCATCCAGGTTCCCTTAGCTTAATATTAGTTGCATGACTTAAGCACCTGGTTCTTAAAAATTGTATTGTACAGTTATATTTACCCAAATGAACGCTGTAGTAGAAAATGACCCTGAGTGATGCTGTAAATTAACTTGAATTATAAGATGTATAGCAGCTTACAGGATTTAAAACTTTTACCTATGCAATCCTAAAATATTGTTATTTTTCCTCCTGCAGAATCCAAGTACAAAAAACTGGAGAAACGATGAAATTACAACAGTCTTTAAGTTGGAGTTGGGCTATGAGTCAGACTGATTTCTGTTTAAGTTACACAAGAGCAATTCTGTGTGTTGACAAGGATTTCATTACAACTAACATCAAGACTGGTAACTTCTATCTGTTGAATACAGTAAGCTGTATTCAGGCCTAAGGCTGAATAATATTTTCCTATTCTCAAGAGGTTCTATTGCCTCAGTTGTTCTGCAGTGAAAAGTAGAAGGCTGTCCCTAACCCATATGTTGATATTGGCTATCTGTTAGTACTGTAGTTGAGCTCTTGTGTTGAGAAGATACCCTGGCCTTTGGAGTTACGAGCATGGTATTGAAAACACTTCATTTTGATATTCACCTTTATCTGTTTGAAATAGAGAGACTAATTATTATAAATTTACAATAAACCAACCTGCTGCGTTTGTCTCTCTGGAATCTCAATATTTCCTGTTGGAAATATTGTAAGTTGTCTCTTTATTTTTTCGAAGGGTCTGTAATAAAGACAAACTCCTTCCAGCTACTGGAGATCATAGAAGAGAACATGTTTTAAACTCTGTGTCTTGTATTTCTGCAATTACATTCTTTGTCTGGACCTTAGGTGAAATTGCAAGAAGTGTTGCTTTATCCTATGCTCAGTTGATGTAGCAAATCCTTTCTCTACCAATGAGTTTTGATCCTAGTTGTTTTTGAAGAGGCATGCACAGAATGAAAAGCTTCTTCTGTACCAGGTATTCCAAATTGCTAATTTAGGAGAGCCCTTTTTACTGAACAGGTATGCCTACTCTAAGGTGTTTGTTGGGTTTTTTTCATACCTCCTGACCCTGACTGGTTCAAGCTGGCTTTTCAGTGAATTGCAGTTGAGGATAGTACAAGTGCTGATGCAGGAAAGAAGTATTTCAAGCTTCCTACAGGCTGTTTAGAAGAATGTCTAGTCAGGTGCCAGTGTGGTAGGGATCACAATGCTGCACTTTTCCCTAGTGCTTTTTAAAAGCAGTGAAGCAGATGACGTTAGACAGCCTTCACCATCACTTAAAATCCTGTGTTTAAAACAAAATACTATTCTATAGGGCCTTAATGTAGGAGTTCACTTTGAAGAAAGGCCTTTTTGGAATGAACATCTTTAAAGACCAGGGTTTAAGTCTGTTAACATTTCTGTGTTGGAGGAAATTACACCATGTAGAACTGGTATAATCTGACAGCTCACCATCTTCTCAGGATTTGTGGTGTGTTCTGCTGGACAAGAGGATGCAGCCAACCAGATCTAAAATCTTTGTGGCTAGAGACTGGCATTTGATCCCTGGAAGTGTTCAAGGCCAGGTTGGATGGGGCTTTGGGCAATCCAGTCTAGTGGAGGGTGTCCCTGCCTGTGGCGGAGTGGTTGGAACTAAATGATCCTTGTGGTCCCTTCCAACCCAAACCATTCTATGATTCTGTGAAACATGAACAGTGGCCTGCTTGGTGATCTTTGATGCTGGAAAATGGTACCATGCGGCAGACAATTCAGAAGTTCTGTTTCTGCAGTGTTTCATGCACCTGTAGATTGTACAAGAGATAGATATGATTCAGCTAGACTCACCAGTGTTTTAGTAGTACCATCCTTTCTCTTTGCCATTGTGGAGGAGTATTGTAGATGTTTGGCTGCTGATGTAAAAGATTGAGGGTACTGCTTGGAGCTCTTCCATTCCCTGGCATAATGAAGATTTTCATTACAGCATATAGCACTTGCATGTAGCTGGGACCTTAGTCCCTGATCCCCTCTAAGTCCCCTTCCTGGCCCCTACCCATCTCTAAAAACAGAAAGTTATTGCTTCACATCAGGCTGGAAATGGTTCCGGATAGGTGAACATCTAGAGCTGACCAGCCACTGAAACGCTTACCAGGGCGGGTTGGTCAAGGATTGAGATGAGACCTCTGATCTTCCAGCCTAGTGATCTCTCCGATTCCCAGCTCTTTCTGGGAAGGTGGTGGCAGACGCACAGAGCGGATGTGGGCACACAAAGGGATTGTTCTCTGCTGCGGGGATGCAGCTGGCCCTGCAATCTGACTAGGTGCAGAGGCCAAGATGAAGGGGTGATTGAGTTGTATCTCAAGGAATTACAAGGGAGAGCTGGCTGGCTGCTTCTGGAGAATTCTGATTATCTCTGTGTGGTAAGAATAATATCAGGCACTAAGCACATAAGTGACTTGACCTGCAAATCAGGTATTGAACATAGAACAGAACATGGCCTGGACACACTCAGTGCTCTAATGGCAGCATACTGCCAGTGTAGTTGCAAGTCCACTCACGTATTGGGTGTGGACCATGTGCTCAGATGGTCAATGGGAGACAGACTCCACAGATCTCAGCTGGATGTGGAACTGGATGTATGGCAGCCGTGTTCTGTCTTAAGACAGTCACCTTCCCTTAACACATACTGTCTACATTCCAGTTGGGACGTCAAAACTCATAGCTGCATAGTAAGAAAGGTTCACTGTCACTGGGATCATAGCAGCAGCCTTGCTGTGTAAATTCCTGAAGTGGCCAAGAAGAACAGCACAGCTCTCCTCTCTGGTTTATCTTCACATCCTCAAGCACTTCAAACCACCTTGGACCCAGGTGGCACATAATAGTGAAGATGTTTCAGGGCTGCTGTTTTTTCTTACTACAAGAGAGGAGATGGTTATGTGCCTCACCCTTCTTCAGTGTGGTTTGATGTGCCAAACTCATCCCGCAGCAGCAAGACTTCTTCCATAACGCCTGCCTGGAGCATGCTGTGTTGCCAAAGGAAGCTATGAACATGACAGTGTAACAGGTATTGCTCCTCACCCCTCAAGGCCAAGGGTATCAAGGGGACTGAGTGACAGTGGATAACTAAATATGGCCACATGAAAGTAAAACTATTTTATCTTGTTCCCTCTGTACTTACTTCATCTGGGGAATGCTTAGTCTGCATGCAGCTTCCCAGCTTGCCCTATCCCATGAGGAGCGGCTGAGGGAACTGGGGTTGTTTAGTCTGGAGAAGAGGAGTCTCAAGGGAGACCTTTATTGCCCTCTACGACTACCTGAAAGGAAGTTTTGGCAAGCTGGGGGTCGGCCTCTTCTCGCAGATAACTAGTGACAGGGCAAGGGGGGACGGCTGGAAGTTGTGCCAGGGGACGTTTAGGTTGGAGATGAGGAGAAATTTCTTCTTGGAAAGAGTGGTCGGGCATTGGAACGGTTTGCCCAGGGAGGTGGTGGAGTCACTGTCCCTGCGGGTGTTTAAGGAAAGGTTAGATGCGATACTGAAGGACACGGTTTAGTGGGTAATAGGTGGTGGGGGAACGGTTGGACTAGATGATCCTTGAGGTCTCTTCCAACCTTGATGATTCTATGATCCTGCTTCTTAAAGGTCTTTTCCAACCAAAACAATTCTATGATTCCTAGTCAGAGCCCTGGTGTCTGATTTGTATGTTTATAGCAAGGCAAAGAGGAGGGTGAGGAATAGGTTTAAATATACTACAGTGACACTCCTATTTGGATCTGGTTTTGTAGAACCGTGGGCTTAGCCATGTCTTGTTTTAATCACAGGTGCACTTGATACTTGCAAGAGATCCGCTCACCACATGCAACCCAGTAGGCTGTTGGAAGGCCCAGGAATCTGGGTGATCGGAGCATAGAAAATTTGAGAGAAAAATAATACGGTATTTCCCTGCTCATGGTCTTTCCTTGACAGGATTGCAGGAGGGCCACGAGAGGGCAGTGTGTCAACAGAGAAAACTTCCACCAGATAGAGCAGTAAAGGCAAAGTAAGGACCAAATCTTGTTCGTGTTGAAAAAGTTGTTTTTCTACACAGAGAAAATAGAATGCTATTTTAAAACTACAAAGAGTAAAACCTTCAAGAACTCTGAAGATGGAAATCCATCCAGCCATGCATTGCCAGCAAGTGCTTAGTGTTCTCAGATAAGACAGCTAAGAAATAGCAAATTCCTTCACCAACTCTTGAGTATCCCACCTCTGGGAAGCAGAAATAGGAAGAGGAGCTTGTTCCACAAGTGTCTTGGGAGGAAATTTTAGGGCCTGACTACCTGGCTGGCTGGTGGATTGTGTGACAGTGGCATCCCAGTTAGGCCAAGAGCTGACAGACATGTTCCCAGTTCTGTCTCTGAGTGTTCCCCTTTCTGCCTGAGGGCTCTCTGTGTGACTGGTAGAAACTAAATCACAGCAAGGATGGCAGATCCTTAGAGAGTAGCACCACAGAAGAGACATAACTAGGTGTGTGTAAACAGCATTGTACCTGGAAAATGTGTATTCCAAAAAGAGAGGCACATCTTGATTGCTGCTCAATCATTTAACCTGGAGGGTCTGAGAAGTTCCAGAGAAGGTCCAGGGGGACACTAAACATCTCTTCTCTTCTGCAGCATTTCCTGGTGGAAAAGATAATAAGAAAGTAGCAGGTCCTTGAAGGGAAGAATATGGAAGATAACAGAGGAAAGGGAGTGCTGACAGATGAGAATCAACGGGCGAAGTATCCCATCGAAGCAGTTCTTCTAAGACTTGGACTGCAACTGCAAACCAAGGGGTGAAAATCAGCCTGGCAAACACAGCTCTTTAAGCAGAAACAGAAGAGTTCAGTTCCAAAGGAGGACTTTTTCCCTGTCAACTCAAGACAGTTCTTCCCAGCTGCTCTGACAGGTTATTCTGAAGTCATCCGACTTTCAGATCGGTACTTTGTGGAGATGTCCGCAGTCTTCAGAACAGGCTCTTAAATCCTTGGTGGAAACTGCAACATGTCTAACAGCTGAAAAACAATGCATCTAGAATGGAGTATACTTTTTAACCTGGAACTTTATGCTCAATATTAATGTTAAAAGATGTCCAATGGGATGATAATCACAAATGTATATAATGGCCTGAAGATAAATACATTGTTGTATTTGCAGCATCCCATCAGAGGACAAACATATAAGCAACAGTAATAGGCAGAAGACAAGCATGCTATGAAGGTATGACAGGGTTTGTTAATGATTGATGTTTGTCCTGGCTTTCTGATATTACAGTAGAACAAGGTTAATCTTAAAAAGGTCATAAAGACTTAAAAGTTAAAGCAGTTCATCCAAGTTTGTTGGCAGCGAGTAGTTTTTTCGAACTGGTATATTTAACCCAGAGGAAATGAGAGCAGCTATTGGTTACCTTTGCACTGTTCTATTTACTGTAGGCTTCATAAAATGAGCCTTCCAGGATGTAGCTTCAGTCCTTCTTGATCCCACATCCCTGTTCCATGTTGCAATGGAACCCCTGGGAGTCACAATCATTTTCTTGCTAGTTTGCATTGTCTGTCTCCTTGTCTATTCAGCGTGGAGGAAGATGTCTGAAACAGGGAAGCTACCTCCTTTGCCCCTCAGAGGAAATGCTGCAGCTGAAGAATAACTTGCCTCGGGCAAGTGGTTGTAACTTAAAAGCTGTGTTCTTTTTTGGTAAATTGCTTCAGCTCAGTAAGAAGTATGGTCCTATGTTCACAATATGTTTGGGCTCAGTACGTGCAGTTGTTTGTTATGGACCTTGTTGTGAAATGAGATCTGATTGATTGACAAATGTGTAGAGTTCTATGGAAAGGACTTATGTCAGTCTCCCAGAAGTTCTCCAGAGGAACAGGTACTTTTCTGCAAGATTCTCCCTAGGTAGAGATGTTTGGGAAGGATTTTCATGGAGAAGTCAGAATTGGGAAGAGCTGATGTTTCATTCAGTATAGGAGCAAAGCCTGGCAGAATCTGGAGAGACCTTTGGCTGACTGGCATTAAATGATCTGAGTCTGTTGCTGTTATAGATAATGGCTGTTGTACCTTGTAAGGTCTGGGTTATGACCTGGAGAGCAGATGGCTGTGGTGGCATCCTCACACAGCTTTCAGCCCTAGTAGCTGGGTATGTCATCCCAGTGGAACAAGTATATCCTAAGATAGTCAGGACTACTTTTCATTGTTCTCCCTTTCTCTCCCTTGTTTCCAAAGAGTTGAACTAGGATTGAAGGAAGTTCAGGCAAGCTGCCATAAAGAAACCAGGCATCTCTTTGACATGATAGCAAGGTTAAGAATTTCACTTGCAGGCACTGCACAGGGAGTAGTTAGAGAGTGATGCAGTGCACACACAATATAGGAAATCCATGCAATAAAATAGTATGAACTGTTTGAATTTGAAATATAATATAAAATGAAAATAAGAATCAATGTGAGAAGAGTGAATAGCTGTTCAAATTTAAAGGTAAATGTTGCTTTGAAAGATGCTAAAAAGCATTTAACCTGGGAATTATGGCAGGAAATCTTTTCTACCTTACCTAAGTACAGAGGCAAAATTTCATTTGAAGGGCAAAGGCTGGTGGAAAAACTAGTTCGTTTTTGCCTTCTGAAGTTTCTTAAAACTGATGTTCCCTGGACTGTGCAACCTAAAGCCTTGCTAAAACTTATCTGCCTGTGCTGGTTACTCATGCTTCTAACCTACAGCATGTACAATCATTTTATTCAATCTTTAGTGGTTATCATATGCTATTTCCTATAAAAGAGGTTGCATTTTAGCCTATGAAGAGGGTTCATATTAGCCTCCATAGCTCTCAGCTTGTTATTTCTTGCATTGTGTAAGCATAGGACAGAAGGTTCTCAAGGTCATAATTTTTAGGGAATTAATCCCCTTGTGCAGCATTTTACCATTTTTCCTTTACTTTTCAAGTAGTATGAGAGACAGCTGGAAATGAAACACATGAGAAAGCTGGGGCAGGGAGTCATCAGGAACGAAAATTAAATGCCACAAGCTACGAAGTAAAATGTGTCATCTATCCTTTGACACCAGTTCTGTGATCTCCTTGATCTGAAAAAAGAGTAACTAAAGTGTGTTCGTGTGTGGGAGACTATTAAGAGGACGACACATTGCAGAGAGTGGAAAAGCTGTGCTCCTTGGTCTGAGAGTCTTCAGTGAAAGAAAGAAGCCAGGTGAAGCATACTCCATGTTAGAGCTTGAAAAGGCAAAAGTGCAAGTGTGAAAACTCTCCTTGAGTCTTTCAGCTGCAAGAAAGTTGGAACTTCGGCTGGGTGTGTATCCCACAGCACACAAGTATTGTTACAGTTATGACTGTCACGTTAATAGATGGACAAATTTGGCAGAAAATAAACCCCCTTGCGTTCCAGCTCCAGAGAAGCTGGGGGCGGCTGGGCTTAGATTCTGAGTTATGCCCAATTAGCACTATCAGCCCGGTCGTATGACTATCACGATTTACGGTCTCACTGATAGTGTACTGCACTCCCTTTGCCAGCTGCGATCTATGGACTCACACAGCCAGACTTGGAAAAAAGTTTAGCGGCACCCAGTGAGAAACGTTTGCATCTGGTTACATGAATAGTGCAGTTTATTAAAGTAACAGAGATACAGGTTCTTATGGATTGCCGGTGATAGTAGACTGTCTGTGAAGGCACGTGCAAATAATAATGTTACAGATAGTATAGCGCGCAAAATTAGGAAAAATAACTCTATAGAGATTTTCTAAGTTTTTTAAAGGAAAGCACTTAGTATAATCAGAATCTTACCCAAAGGCGTCCCTATGGGGGGGAAGAGAGGCTCAGCCCGTCGACTGGTCCCAGGGGTCAGAGGTATCTTTTGATGTTAGTATCTTCTCTGATTTGTCCGTGATGGTATCTTCCCTAAACCCCTTCTCTCTCTTGGGTCAATTTTATACTATTTCTTATCTTACAGGTGGAGCTTGAGGGACTCTAGTCATACATACCTTTATTATGATTGGTGTAAATTTCTCTCGCTTCACTTTTAAAGATATAGTTTAAGAAAATTCAGAGCGCAAACTCAAAGAGGGGTGGTCAGGCCTTGGAGGCGGGTAACCTTTGAGATGGAGGTGTGTTTTGGTATTAAAATGACATTATAATGAGCAAAGTTCACTCAAAGGACAAGATTTCAACAGAAAATGAAATCTTGCTGGCTCAGGGTAGCAACTGTACCGTTTATCAGTTCCACAGTACCATCAAGTTTCCATCTCTGCTGTGTTATCACAGAGCTTGGCCACGGTGTCTCCACTCCGCTCCACACTCCGTGCTGTACCTCGCAAAGTCGGCAGCACACCAGCCTCCCCTGATGCTTGCCAACACCTGAGGTTGCAGATTATGCGGACTGTGGAATGAATTCTTCGCATACCAGTTGCACTCCATGTATTGAGCAAAATCCTAAGATCGAAAAATGTGAGGCCTTTACCTCTACAGTTTCACATCGCCTCTAGCCATGATCCCACATTATCCACCCCGTGACTATAGTCACTCAAGCTTCACAATGATTTAGAATGAATTGGGGATATCACATACACTTTTATGGTGAGGGTTATCAAGTATAAATACATTTTTTGGAGATGTCAAGTGCGTTAAACGTTTCAGGGTAATCCAGAGTTTAATGTACAAAGCAGTTGTCAAAACAAGGCATAGTATCGTAAGTATTAGTAATACAACAACGGGATGTAGCATCTTGTTGAAGATTCCTGTGGCAGTTGGTGACCATCCAAAAAGAGTGTCCCACCATTCATGGTGTCCGTCTTTTTTGACTCTTTCTAATACCCGATGTATTTCTTCCACATCGTGATGGACAATTATCAGAGTTTTTTGTCCATTCTCCCGAGCTTTCTTCAACAATTGTCTGAGGTCATCATGTCGTAGCAGCTTCTTTACCAGCATAAGATTCATTCCAATAGGAGTAAGTTGTAAGTCACGAATCAGTGTGTAGTTGGATTGCAGCAACTGATAAGATGTAACGGGATTAGAGTAATTAAAATCACATCCTATAATCCTAGTGAAGTTACAAATGCAAGTGTTTGAGTGATTACCTATATCTATGATAATGTCATCTAAAAATATAGAGTTGCAAGAAGTTCTCATGCACACACACCCTTTCCCAATATATACAAGTACTGCTTCTGGAGTCTCATCAGGATGCACTTCAAAATGACAAATGTTTTGTGTGGTGTAAAGACAAATGTCTTGTGCCTTGATGGTATTGCTTTCACAGATAAATCCTTGTTGGTCTCGTGTAATGCACGCATCCACATCAGCAGTTTGCCATTTATTTCCGTGTTGTTGTGCCCATACTCTATGTTCGATTGGGTAGAGTATAGTTCCCTGATGATTCGTTCCCAGCGCAATGATTGGGTATATGGTATATACCGAAGCATTACATATTGTCAGAACAAAAGCAGTAGCTTTACTCTCAGTGGGATTGTAGGTGAAGTTAACTAGGTACCACCAGGACTGAAATTTCTTTTCTAATTCAATTGCATTATCCCATATTGTTTTCCGGATTTTGATTGGCAAGGTCCCTTCTTCACCTTCCCTTATAATTGTGGCTGCCATTGACTGCATCCACAGTTGGGCTTGAATACAACTAAGAGCCAAAGAAATATTGTTTTGGGCTACGCCAAGTGCATCTGTGATCAACTGATGGTCCTTTTCACTAGTTTCTTCCCACTGAGGTAATATGTCTGATAAAAGCCGTTGGTTACTCCCCAAAGCCAAAAGGGAGGATCGCAGAGGATGTTTTAGCTTGTTTAGATCACTGGTTGTTGTGACTAGTTTATTTGCAAGTACTTCAGCATCTATGCTGTTTAAGACTCCCAAACCTGTTCCCAAGATACCAGTCACATCTCTCCTTGATTGCCTTGAGGGGGTGAGAGTTCGCCCATGTAATCATGCTGACCATCCTGCAGAAGATGTGCCTAGAAATGGTAAGCAGGAAGGTTTAGTTACTGAGATATTAGTTTGGATGGACAGTTCCACTCGTTTGAGGGAATATGATGGGTTAAGCAACACCTGTTGTTGACCTGTGGTTTTGGTTACGTAAGGATCAATGTTGAAGATATAAGGAGTTAGAGTAATAGGAGGTTGAGTAGGCACATTTTCGGGAATTTGTGGAGGCGGAATTTGTGGAGGTGGAGGCCTCTTTTTCTGTATGGGTGGCACAGAGGTTTCTGTGTCAATCATAAATTCAAATAATAGTTCAACGCCTCTAGAACCCCAAAAACAATACACAATTATGGGTTTGGTATAAGTAAAACTGTACCAACAATCTACATTTGGTTCTGTTATCCTAAAACATTCACTATTGTAGTCTTTTGGTCTGATGGAATCAGCATAGATTGTTTTAATTTCAGTCGGCCTGTGGTAGGTAGACCCATTGGTCACTCGACAGCTGATTTGTATTTTGTTTCCTGGAATGGCTCGAAGTTTGGCCATCTGAGGAGAGTCATTCCAACCCCATTCATCTCTGTAATATACTTCATCTTCTTGTAAAATCAGGGTGGAGAGATTTAGATTTCTCTGGTTCGGTGGTATTCCAATGCTACTAGTGTATCTTGACAATGCATGATCCCAAGGGTTGTTACTGGATGTTATGGTGTGAGGGGGTAGATTCCTAATTCCACTTAACAAAGTGATTTCGGTGTGGATACTGACAGGTGTTTCTGATGGAATGTGGGGAAGCTGTGTAGCTGGATCAGGTTCAACCACATCTATTTTAAATTTAAATGACAGTCCCATGTCCTGTTGTCTCCAGAGACAAGCCACCCCAACGGGTTCCACGAGAGTGAAATTATACCAACAATCCCCCTTGTCAGTGGCACAATGCTTTGTTGTCACTGTGTACAAGGAAGTGTCAAGAATCCTGATTTGTGTGACCTTTTCGTGGGCTGACCCATTGATCATCCTACACCCTATCTGAATTTATTCTCCTTTTTTGCCCTTTAAGAGTGGAAGCCATTTGTCCCAACCCCACTCGTGTTTCGAGAATACCTTAGTCCCATGTAGAACCACAGTGGCCAAATTTAACCCAAGAGGGTATTTTCCTGTGATTCCACTGTATCTGACATAGGCTTGGGACCACGGCCATTCTGTGTTCCTTTGGGTATAAATTAAAGGAAGTTGCATTGTCAAGATAAAACATAGCATCATGAATTTATCCTGTTGGTCCATTATCTTAAAATTTGGGTCTCCAGACAATAATGCACAATAAAAACAATAATACAGTCAGGATGAGAGTCAAGATTCCCTGAGTGCACTCGAGGTTTAGGTAGGCCAATCCACCTGTCCACGTACAGTTCATGTCCTGTGAACACAAAAGAAAAGGAAAAATGCTCGGTCTAATATGACCGACAGGGTTAGAAGGAGGGTGAAATCCACCGAGTGCTAATCCGGTGTACCTTTCTTGATCTTTAGCTTCCCATGCGTAGGGATTTTTAGGTGTAGTTAATACCATTGGTACTGTGCCAGTCTGAGGCATTTTCACCAGTACAGGTTGTCCAGTATAAAATCCTGTGGGATACTCTCCTGGTTTGGTGTGGACTTTTGGAGTGATTGTTTTGGCAGATACACAAAAGGCTTTCATTTTGGGGCAGCCATCGCCACTCCATCTGTTATTCAATTGATAGATGACATCATTTAATCACAGATGCCACCCCGATTCACAGGTTTTTGCAAAGCGCTTAACCAATCCATTGGTGCGTTCAACAATGCCGTTGGCCTGAGGGTAGTAGGGAGTGTGGAATACCCACCGAATCCCTTCCTCCTTGGCCCAGTCCTGTACACTGCAGCTGTAAAATGTGAACCATTGTCACTTTGAATTTCTTCTGGGAGGACTAGCATGCTAAACCACCTTTTAAGGTCCTTTACTGTATTTTCCCCAGTAGCTGACGTAAGATCGATAGCCACTGTGAGACCAGATACAACTTCTACTCCCACCAAGACGTACCTTTTCCCTCCTGACGGTCGCAATGGACCGATGTAATTGATTTGCCAAGAGTGCCATAATGTTTTCTTGTCCCGTATGTGTAGGGGAGGCGCCTTACTCGGATGGGCCTTATTGAGTCGCAAACGACACTGTGAACAGGCGGTCACCACTTGTTCGCACAACTTAACTGATACAGGCCATCCCCAAGCCAGACCTTCTCGATATAAGTCGGCCCATCCAGTATGGCCACGTTTAATGTGCAACCCTTCGCGTAAGCGTTCCCATTCTTGGCCATCATCTATGACCTCAATTTTCTGTAACCGTGTGAGACTATCTACTTCTTGATTAAACTGAGCAGCAATTCATGTCCTTTTACCCAGCCAATGTGTAGCACTCTCTGTTCTCCTATCTTCAGCAATTGCTTCCAACTATCGGTTTCCCAGGCTGGGACCCTATTTACCTGCCAATCATTATCTGCCCAGTGACCTACTCAGTCGGTGGCACCTTTGAAAACAGTGTAGGAGTCAGTGTAAATATAACTGGCACCATGTTGTGCAGCTAAGAGAACCGCCCTAAGTTCTCCCACTTGTGCACTACCTTCACCTGTTTCGGTTAGTTTTTCTCCTGTTGCCACTTCCAGTGCTACAGCTTTATATTTCCACTTATTGTTTTCACGATGAGATGATGCATCTGTAAACCACACTCCTGTAAGGTCACTGTCTTCCTTCAGTGGAGGTACTTCCTGAATTGAAGATGGCTTATTTGGTGGGGATTGGAACAATAGAGTATCATCTATATCCTTTTGCAGTTTCGATACCTTAACATTACCCTCTGTAATTGGCATAATTTCATTAATGCCTTCTAAATAGGCGTACCACTTACAGACCGTGGGTTTTTGGGCAATACCAGCAGGTGGTGCGGTTCCTTTACGGACCACATCCAAAAGGCGGAAAGGTCCCCGAATGACCACATTTTATTCTCTCCTTATTTGTTCTGCTCGTTTCACTGCTCGTACCATGGACAACAAGCCCTTCTCAAGATCCGAGTACCTGCTTTCGGTGTCACTAAAAGAATGAGAACTGAATTCCAGGGGTCTTCCTGGTCCCTCTGGCCCCTTTTGCCATAAGTTGCAATGAGAACCATGTTCACTGAACCCCCATTCTACATGGATAGGGTCGGTTGGGTGTATAGGATCGAGTTGTTGGAACAACCTTAGTTCTTTTATCGACAATTCTAGTGCATCTGTATGCTGTTTGGACCATTCCCGTGATTTGCCCTTTTTGAGCAAACTATACAAGGGACGAGCAATAATAGAGAAACCGGGAATGTGTTTACTCCAATAGCTTAGGGCTCCTAACACTTGTTGCAATTCCTTTACACTGGATGTTTGTCCTCTTCTCCAGACTAAACAAGCCCAGTTCCTTCAGCCGCTCCTCATAAGACCTGTGCTCCAGCCCCTTTGACAGAAGTGCTTATGTTCTGCGAGCTGCATTTGGGAACCTATAGCGACAGTGCGCAGGATGGATTAATCAAGTTTGAAAGCCACTTCATCATGTGGCCAAGTGACAGGACATTGTGTCAGATTTGTCATAGAAAATTCATACAGCCCTGCACATGAGCAAGTGATGCGCTGTCTGTATAGTTCCAGCAGATGAAAAAGTTTAGGCAGCACAGTGCTAGCAGGGAGGGTGAGAGCAAGCAGTATGGCTTCACGGGAGATGTAGAGCTTTTCAATGATAGTTAATTTTTTTAACTGATCATTTTCAGTTTACCGGTCAACAAAGGTTGATGAGCTAAATCCCATTCATTAAGCACTCGGATTTTTAAAAATCTGATTCTGAATCTCCCAGGAAGTGGTAATATTACTTGGTGCTAAAGCTAAAGCAAGTTAACCCAGAGGACTTCTGAGGAGTTATTGGCTACCATGGCACTGCTTTTTGTACCATAGGTGACACAAAGTGAGGCTTCCAGGATGGAGCTTTAAGCCCTGCTGTGCGTCATGGTGGACTCTCTGGGAGCTCAAGCTGTTTTCTTACTGATTTGCATTGGCTGCCTCCTTGTCTTGTCAGTATGGAGGACGATGTCTGGAACATGGGATCGGCTCCTGGGCCATTGGCTTTGCCTATTCTAGTGATGGCACAGCTGAAGAGGAAGAACGGAGTGCTGCTTTTTATCTGGTGAGGAGACTTGCAATAGTGGATCCTTTTTGGTATGTGGTGGTAAACTAGATGATCTTTTCATATATCTATCTTTCATTCATATTTCTGTGATTCTGTGATGTGGCTTCTGCCTTTGCAATGCCATGCTACCAACTCCTGGTATATCAAACTTACAAATAATTGGAAAGGAAAGAAGTTGTGCCTGTTTCACATAAACAGTTAATGTCGTTGTGGTATTATTACAATTGCTGTCTCTTTCAACGTAGCACAGATTCAGCTCTCTGTCTTCACTGTAATCACTATAAATTATACACTGCAGGAAAAGTGATCAAGTTAGGAAATGCCAGTCCTACATCTGTACGTGTATGCTTTTGTAGCATTGCTGTAGTGATCTTTATGTGTGTCGTAAAATAATAGGAAGATGCAAGCTGTTGTTCCTCTAGTAAATGGCACAAAGGGGGATCCCAGTATTATTTAATTTGCCCTCTTTTGCCACAATGGACAGCTTTTTAAGCACAGTTGGTGTTCTAGCAGGTCTTGTAAGGTCAGTCCAGCCTTCTCCCACATTGTTACTGAGAAGTTTTATAGGTCATTGGCCTGCTCAGTCTTAAAGCCATAGTACATATCATATGAATGACTGACTGCAATGAAACAGTCAGATATGTACAAGACTTGGAAGACTTTTGGGAGTATAAGCTTTGTGGAGGCAGGTTTTTCACAAACATATGTTCTCCTAGGATCTCAGAAAAAAGCATAATTCAGTGTACTACTTCTTTATTTTGTATTATAAATTGTAATTTTACAAATCTTCTTTATAATCAGACAAGAGAGGACCTATCTGCCCAGTCATTGATAAACTCCATCCCCACCACAGAAGACAATATGTACTGGGGCAAGAATACAACAGATGAGCATTTCCTAACAGAAAAAAACCCCACAGTTTTATGCTTACCTTTACAAATAGGTCACAAACAAGCTGAAAATAGAAAGAAGAGAGGTACTCAAGTAGAGCATGTGGAAACTCTGGAGTACAAAAGTCTGTTCTTGCTGTGCTGAGAGGATCAAGTGACAGGCATGGCAGCAGCAGGGCTTTCAGAGTGCTAGTCCACACACCCCAACATGTCAGGATGTCAGGAGCTAGATAGGAACCTGAACTAGGTAAGGTAGGTGCAGAGGAGAGCCTGTATAATTTTGCAGAGAGAGACATCTTCCGTATGCAGAGAGAGACATCTCCTTCCGTATGCAATTTCCTACTCTGTCTGTTTCAGACTGGCTGTGGTGATTATAAAAACACCATATAATTTTATTTTCTAAGCATATTTTTATCCACAAAGTATGTAGCAAATAATCTGAGTGTTTCAGTCTCAACAGATTGGGAAATGACTCATTTAACCAGAGCTTTTGTGAGTTTGGGAGCTGGCAACTGTCTTCACTTGGCTAACGGGGAATAAAAGACACCTCATAAGGTCGGGGCATATTTGCCAGAGTGCTGACAATTGGGGAAATGTCAATGTCCTTCGGATCCACAGCAGGTTTCAAAGTAAAGTTCTGAAGAATTGCTGTTAAAAATATGAATAGCTCCATCCGGGCCAGACCTTCTCCTGCACAGACACGTTTTCCTGCAAGCAAAATTAAAAATTGATGATACAGTGGAGTATTTTGCTGATAACTTATTTTAACCACTGTTCCATGAAAGTTCAGACATCTCAGAATGGACAGGCAGTGCTGCAGCATTTTGGGGAAGCAGGTGAGTTAAACTAGGGGCTGAGTGTCTAGAACAATGAGGGTGCTCAGTGTGAAAAGGCAGTTTGAAGGCTTCGCTTTCTTACGTTCTGCTGCCGTTTCATGGTTAAATTTAGAGAGAGAGAACTTGCATGGCTGAGTCTCCCTTCAGTCTTCTTGTAGAATGCATTAGAGAAGGTTTTGTCACTGCTAAAAAAGGAAATCAACTGAAAGTCTGATACAGGGCTTAGAGCTGCCCAGAAGTGCCTTTAGCAGATTGCCAGACATCGCTATACAGACCCCATCCCTTCTAGGAAAGGATAGTCTAGGATCTGAAATAGAAGGAGGTCTTACCTGTAGAAAATGGCATGAAGTAGTCACTCTTTTTAAAGGTTCCATTTGCATTCAGGAAATGTCCTGGGTCAAATTTTTCTGGATTTGGAAATTCCTTGCTATCATGTAGGACAGAAGTCAGCATAGGGAATATGATAGTGTCCTGAGTTAACAGAGAGGAGAAAAAAGCTAAAATGAAGATGTGCTAAAGCAAAGCAGCACTGAGAAGTTCTCAGACCTGAATAGAAGGGTAGTCAAAGTTTAACCAGTGTAAAACAAGTGTTCAATGAATAAAAATGTGTGCCATTGGTATGGAAAAGATTTTTTTAAAATTAATTTTAATGGTGAATCTCATTAGAGTATTTAATATTGCTTCCAAATAAATTAGAACTTTGCTTACATTTATGTGAAAAAAATAAAGCTCTGTCTCTCTCTTCACATAGAGGATGAATAGTCTTTTTTTTTTTTTTCTTTTCAGATACAAGGGATTGGACTCAATAACTTCCAGAATCCCCTTCCAAACAAAATTATTCCAATTCTATATCACATTTCAGTGGTTTTGAAAATGAAATACAATAAAATAAAATAAATAGAACACATCATTGTTTTCAAGAGGTTATGACCTTTCTCAGACACAGTGGAACAGACCTTGGGGATAAAATAGTCTCTGAACTTGGTGTCTTTGATGACAGTATGTGGGACATTAAGTGGAAGGAAGTCAATGAATCTCTGGATTTCATGGACCACAGCATCTGTGTAGGGCATCTGGCTCCGATCTGCCATGCAGGGGCTTCGGTCTCGGCCAATCACACAGTCAATCTCCTTTTGAACTTTCTCTGTTAGGAAATAAGTAGGTGTTGAATGGACAAGGCCCCCATCTGTTTGCCCAAGCCTCTCCCCATATTTACAGCAAAACTTGCTTTCAGTGCACCAGGAATATATGAATGTACTTAGTACTAGTATTTCTATCCTATTAATAGAACTAAGACTAATACACATTTTCACACTTTTCCTTAGTCACAGGACTGTTGTCACATGTGGTAGTGACAGGAATTGTCCAAATTGATCCCATGACCTATTAAAAAGTTTTCAGTTATTTATTTCCTTTTATTACCTGCTACGTCTGGGTATTTCTGGAGAATCAGAAGTCCATGTCTCAGTGTGATGCTGGTGGTCCCTGTTCCTGCAAGGAACAAGTCGAGCGTGGTTCTGCTCAAGGTCTCAACGGTGAATTCTGAGTGATCACTCCCTTTTTCCTGGAGGAAGATTTGGTAGAATGTTTTGAATGACAAAGCTAAGCAGCTTGTTTAAAAGGAATATTCTGTACCCAAAATGTATGTTTTTAAACACATCTAATGTCCTTTCAAAAATATGACACTCTCCAGAACACCAACATTTATGGTACTCTTACTAAATAATACTATGAAACTTTTTTAATATGGGAGGAGCATTGAATTACATCAACTAGATTGGTGTTCAGCTTTCCTAACTTTGGCTAGTGCTGTTAGTTCTGTGTTTAAAAATCCTTCAAATGCCAAGAAAAGCAAGTTCCCCTCTGTATTTGCACAAGCCCCGTTCCTGCCACAACTGAAAAGAGGCTGGGATTCAAGCAGTGGTTTTCTTATAAACCAATAACACTCACTCTTACATTACCTGTTCCACTTTGTTAAGAAATGCATCAATAAAATCTCGAGGACAAGTAGGATCCAGGGTTTCCTTGTGTTCTGCTATGATTTCTAAAGTAAATTCATCAACTTTTTCAATATTTTTCATCATTTGTTTATGAGGCCCAGGTAAGTAGTCCATGGCAGTTGGGATGAAATTGTATAGCTGTAAAAATAAAATGGTGGAAAAGGACATTCAGATCATTGTGGATACAATAAAATATTTCCCTAGCTGAAACTATGAAAACAGGGCAATCAAACTGTTTTGGAACAGTAGGTCTTTATTATTCAACTGGATTTTCACACTTTTTACTCTATGGTTTCATTATATTCAAGGATAGACTTCACTTGAGCAACTTTTGCAACGATATCCTTCTTTAGACATAAAATGGCAATTCCTTAAGTTAAGAAAAAAACAACAGGACTGTGTTATTTAATTGCCTTTTTGGCTTTCAAAAATGTCTCCCAAATTTGGGAAAATTCACTACAATTAAAAATGAATAAATATTCATTAATAAAATATTACAGCCATGAACAAATCTATTAATTAAATAAAACTGTACACACCTGTGTGTGTATAGAGTTCTGCAACTTGTTGTTTTCATCTAGCAACTCAATCAAAGTCAGAAATTTCTTGTCCTCATAGTCAAACCGATCCCCAAAGACGATGGAGCAGATGATGTTGGAAACAGCGTGGACTAGGAAATTGCCCGGGTTGAAGGGTCGCTCTGTAACAACAAAAAAAATTGGTACCTTGCTTTCAGTATTTCAGGCATCATCCCCTCCTCTGACACAACAGGGAAGTTTTGCCTTTGTTTGAAAGGATGGTGAAGGGATTAGCTCATTTATTCTTTTCTTCTTGGAGTGAACTGATTTCCATGTTTGAAAGGTTTAAGTATCTCTTTTGTCCTGTTCTCAGCAGAAGCTGGTCCGAGTGGCTTGGTTCCTCTTTAGCTGACACATGCCTGTCTGCCTTATAGGCTGTTTATTAGTAATAGCTTAAAGATTCCCACCAAAGCCCAATGAGATCATAAGACCTTTGCCTGAGCCATGCCTCTAGGTTAATTCACCCTGGTTATGAAGTCTATTGAACATAACCTGAGTTATGTAACCCTCTCCTAGGGGTTGAAATGCCTGTGATCAAAGTTTAGTTTTGATAGCACAGCTGCATAAGCTTCTAAGAAGCGCGTCAGAAAAAAACAAAGATCAGACTCAAGAAAGAAAGGTGTAATTGCATAGAGTGTTAGACTGCATCTCAAGGTTTCAAGAGGAGAAACAGCAACATGTATACAATCCTAAAAGAAAAACAGTCAGAAAATGGCAACTTGGCAGCATTGAGGATCAGCCTATTGTGAGGAGCAACGGCACCAACCCTTCTCTGCCTGACTGATAACTCCCCTGACTGATAACTCCCTGGCCATTGAAGACTCAGCAGATATCTCATCAGAGGGTGGCAGTATACTAATATTAAGTCTAGTAGATAACTAGTCCTAGCAATTTTTTATTTTCATCGAGAGTAAATGGATTTATACTTTTTAGTTGCATGTATCTTGCTAAGCCTTTTAGTACACAGTAAAAGACACTGTAGCAAGGTGAGCCAGAGGCGGAGGCTTGCAGTAGGGTATAGGAAATATGGTAATACCATGCAATGCAGGTGAGAGTGTTTTCTCTGATTTGCAGCAGGAATGTTTATCTCTGAAGCCAGACTGAATTTTCTAGTGGCTCATGGGAAACAGTAATACTTCAGCATCCTTTTAGATCCATCTGCTTTTTCCCTGTTGCAGAATAAGCACACATTGAAGGCTAGCTGTGGGAAGGAAGCCTGTGGTCCGGGCTGATACTGTGCCACTCTCACAGTACTTAGAAGTAACATTGTATTATAACCTACCAGAAAATGCATTTATAGGTTGAAACCAAGGGGGTTACCTTGCGCCCTGTCCTCAACAGCAGCTTATAGTCCCTGTTCCCATTGCATACCCCCAGCAATACTGGGAGGTATTGTCTGGTGTTCAGACGAACTGGACCCAAACCCAAATATCTGTAAATGAGCTCTTTGGTCACCCAACTCTTCAAGATCCATTTACTGAGAGCTGCAGGAGACAAGGCAAGAAGTACATGTTGCTTGGTTACCTGGCAGTGCCCAGCCCTGTCTCCATGGCTGAATTCCACCAAACTCTTGGCTTTGCAGCCAAGCCATTCCCTTTGCCACTTCCCGTATTGTTCCTCAAGCAGGACAGATTAAAGGATGCTTCTTTCCAAGACCAGTCTCCTACAGTTATCCGTACTGTCAGAGTGCCTTTGACTGATCCACTCCCAGCAGTGACAACTTTGCCTGTTGGAGCAGGGAGCAGGAACAGCAGCTACATGCCTGCTTCTTGAGTCACAGATTTGGGGAGGCAGCACTACACCCCTCATTATCTCATGGTAGATATGCAGAGTGTCCCAGCAAGCACAAAGTCCATGTCCTACCGTGTGTGTTCCTGATTCTCTCCACCAGAAAACGAGCTTCCTCCTGGATTCGCTCCTCAATGCTCTTTTTCCCCATCCCAAAATCCCGCAGGGTGGTGAGTGCGAATCGTCGGAGCTGCTTCCAGGTCTCTCCATTGCTGGTCACAATGCCTGACATAGGAAGGAAAAATAGACCTCCATGAGGAAACCTCCCCCCCCCCCCCCCGAATGGGAGCTACACAGTACACAGTAGCTCAACATGCAAAGACACCTCTCTGTGGAGTTACATTGCAATTGCTATATGCCCCAAAACCCTAACTTCCCTGCAACTCTGGACATGACAAATCTGATGCATCTGTCCTAGTACTTTGAGTAAAACTGAGTTTATTCCCAGAATAAGAAAAACTATGTTAGGATGTAAATAAGAAGGTAGCACTGGTACTGAATTAATCTTGGCCACAAAGCACATGGCCTTGCACTGATGTAACTGCTCGAATGTTCTGGTATGCACCTTCACACACATTATTGCCAGTACCACTGACACTATACTATAGTGCCATAGAATAGGTACTATTTACCCAGATAAATGCCATACTGGAAACTGCCCTGGTGAATAAGCTCAAGGCCTAATCTTGAATGTGGCCCTCACTGGGACGGCCTATATAGTAGTTCTTGGGCTGTGGACTTTCCTTTTGCTGTTTCCTTAGCTGTATGTATATTGTCAATATTTTCAGAAGTGGGAGAATAAACGTAAGATCTTAGAGGCACACTTAATGAAGAAAATTGTAGCTAGAATTTGAAGCTGAAAATAGAAAGGCACTCAGTGAAGCCAATGTGTGACCTTCAACTGTTCTCCAGGTGTCCAGTTTACTCAAAGGTCCAAATAACGAGTTGGGCTTTTAATAATTTATTGCTAATTTGTAGGCACTAAAGTAATAAATTAAATCCATCATTCCCTCCTCCTCTGCCTTCTCAGCTGTGTTGCTGAAGCACTGAAAGCATCGGCTTTGTATGCTAACATTACCAGGGACATACCTGTGCCTTTGAAGAGTTTTTTAAGCAGTGGTAGATTGCCTCTTCCACTGAAGTCATCTGCCTGATCAATTAGAGCTTCTTTCACAACATCATAGCCATACAGCACCACAACCTTTTGTGGGCCTAAATGTATTGTGAAGACAGGACCATACTTCTCGCTGAGCTGCAGGAAAGAGAAACACAAAGAACAACATATCTGAATGTTAATCACGTGAAACGAACTTTGTAGCCAAGGGGCTTTAGGGATGATGTGCCATTTTTCCAGCATCGCTGAGACATGGCATTGGTTAGCAGAAGTGCAGAGATCTTTCAGCTATGAATTGCAGCCAGGGAAAGAGGGAATTGTTCAAGAAATAGGGGATATGAATGGAAACAGTGAGATGTCAAGTCCAAATCCCAGAAAAGAAAATAGTTCTTCATAGGGCTGGCAAAACAGTCTGGAATGCCTTTCTACAGGGCACACTGGATAGCAGTTTACACAAGCTCAAAAAGGAATTATATACACTTATGGAAGCAAGTATCTAAAGCGTTTTGGAGCACAAACATACCATAGTTGTCCCTAAAATCTTGTGGGCCACAGACCTCTGGAAATTGGGCAAGTCTGTCAGTGGAGAGTCACTGTATCATTGCACTATTCATGTACCTTTTCCCAGGCATCTGCTTTTGGCTACAATTGCAGAAAAGATTCTTGGGCTACTTGGTCCAACCTGGAACAGTTTTTCTCATGCTCACTTTTTTTAAGAGCAAACAAGATATAGTCCCATCAGTTTTATTATGGCAGGAAACTGAATCACCTAGTGCTCTGAAACAAAGCAGAATGCCTGAGGGTCCTCATGGTTCTCAATGTTCACAAACACCAAATCAAAAGGAGCTCACGTGGGTATGTGTGCATCTGATGATACACATGTGGTGGCCATCACTACAAATTTGCTCTGAAGAACCCAGGGACATCCACCCTTCCCATCCATCTGTCACCATTTCCTCACAGTCCCCTAAGGAACAGATGCTCCAATTTGACTCCCTCCACCTATTGCCTCCCAGGTCTTGCAACACACAGGTTTTGTTTGACAGATGGGTGACATCAGCCAGGGGAGGGAATGGACAGCATAATTCACCTCCAAACTTTTTTGCTTCAGCTCCTTCACTTACTGCTTCCACTCCCAGGAGATCCTACCTATCTGCTAGGGAGCAGAGGCAGCAAACTGGAGCAGGGTCCTCCTCAGGAAAAGGGCCAGACCATGTTGCCAGTGTGATGAGGAGTTGAGCAGAGGAGGACCATAGCAATAATGTGTTAGAGAATATTGCAATAGCATCAGTGCCTTGACTGCAAATCCACTGCAAATTGCAGTACTGAAGCCAGCACAGAGCTCATCAATAGTATGATTATTGCAAATATATATATACTTAGACTGGTGATATATAGACTTAGATATAGAGATTATTGCAATATATAGACTTAAGAAGCATGTATTGCTGGGAAGCCTTTTGTCTCTGTTTGAGACTGACATTTGGTCAAAGCAAATTAAGCTTGTGAATTAATCTGAGACATTCTGGACCAAACATTGTTTTACATGCAATGGAGACAACATAGGAAAGAACAGTCCCTTACCTTCTTCAAGCTTTCAGGCAAGTTCCGTAGGTTCAGCTGGAGTAGACTTCCAATAATGGGGAGTGTGATGGGACCAGGAGGCTGCTTCTCTTTTTGAGATATGCTTCTCCATGTGGTGAAGATAAGAAGGCATGAGATGCAGACCAGCAAAAAAATAGTGGTCATTCCCAGGAGCTCCATGGTGGGCTGAGGAAAAGAAGTCAAGTGTCAGAGGAGCCTGATGTTGGACTGTAAGACCCATGCTTATTTATATGCTGCGATACCAAAGCATGTGGATGAAATTAGGCAATAGTGCTTTCCTATTCCTGCTGAGATATGAGATTACTTATTAATCTGCTCAAGATAAGAATGAACTAGGGATGAACTCCTTGTTTGCATACTGATTTTTTTACCTCTGCAGCTTGTGTTCCTTTGGGTAATCATTCATGTAGGACTAAAGAAATCGTGTTCTAATACTGTCAAACAAACAGAACAGTGATTCAGTAACTTGAGACTGAAGAGCTGATCCCAGGACTCTGTTGCCAAATCTTGTCTGTAGTTCATAAGTAGTGTCTGTAAAGTGCTAGCAGTGATCTACTGCAAGCATTGTACTCAGACTCCTACAGCCCCTTGGGTCCAATGTGCCTCCCCCGCCATTCCCTCACTTTCCACTCAGCTTTAACTACCAGGCATGGAATTAGGCTATATGTTCATTTTAATGTGACTTTCTGTAAGGAGATACCGATCTTCTCTTGGCGCCCATTTGAATATGGTAGCTGTAGTGAGGTGTCTAGAGCAACTCAGGGAACTCTGGAGGAAACACTGCCATACAAGGGGATGTGAAAGGTGCTGCGTGTTCAGCAGGCACTCAGACTTGCTGCTAGCCAGGATTGGGTGGATGATGCCTTCTTAAAACTAAGTAGGTATGGGAAGAAGTCTAGTACACCTTTCTTAAACTAGACACATAATTAGTAAATAGCATAGCTCAGGTTTCAGGGAACCTGTAGTGCAGTAACCCAGTGAAGTAGGTACAAGGTGAGAAAAAGGAATTTAGTAGGTGCAAAACTATACTTATTTTCTGACACTGCTTAAGTATCAAGAACAAGAATTACTCTTTGATTATTAAGGTTAATGAATGTTACTAAACTTGACTTTTGTGAGTCATGTAATAGTCCTAAAGCAATGTTATTTCTGACACAGTGAAGGCCCAGTGGGGAGACAAATTATCAAGGGAAGAGGTCATGGGGGTGTAGACAATGGAAGCAGATAACAACTGCAGCATAAGGAAGGGAAAGGGAAAATTACTGGAACAAAACCCAATTAGTTTCATCACTGAAGGAAATCTCTGTGTTACAAGAGGGAGACATGAAATTACTCTTAAACTCACTCTGAATGAGAATCAGTGCAAAAGGATATTAATTTTGTGTTACTTCTGATTAACAAAGGTCAGATATTTCCCATCTATGAAACTGGTACTCAGTGACAATGCAGTGGATAATGCTGGCAAGAAAAATGCAGTGGAATACAGTTGCTCTGTAGCAAAATCTCCTTGTACAGCTATGTTTGAAACAGCTTGCTTATATTTTGCTTCCGCTCCCCATTGTTGATAAGCTTTGTATTTTACAGCCCCCATCTCCCCAGCAGCACTGAGAAGTCCCCATTTCTCTGCTCCCTGGGTAGGTCTTGCCTCATGGAAGAGCCCTTCCCCATCACCCCACAGGCTCTGGTCACACTCTGACCACTCTCCTGCTCTTCACCTCAGACACCCAGGTCTCTGTCCAGCACCTACTGACAGTGGGTGAGCATTAAATGTATGTCGGTGTCCTCTGGCAGTGCCTATTTCTCTCCACATATTAAAGAGGAAGCGTTGACTTTCAGACAACTAATGATAGATTCCACCCAAATGACCATATCAGGGACCATTTCAGTTCCTCCAAGCCAGCAAAGCATGCTCCACCGCCTGCCAACACTCAGCCCATCCCATTATATCTTTTCAGATACATAACCGGAATGATACTGACCCCTTAGGAAGTGTTAAAATGGATATATTCTTATATCTACTCATGTGTTTTTAATATATGTCTAAAAGTCTGTTATTTTTCTCTCAGGTAATGGGCTGTGAAAGGCATTTTCTTTCCTGCACCAACTCATCAGCTTAGAGCTTGAGTCCACATTGGTTCAATCAGTTTCTGAGTGCTCACATCTGCACTTTCATGAGTACAAAAATAACCAGATACACTGTGAACACCAGACTTTGTTTTCTACTGAGTTGTCAAAATGAGATTTAAAGGATGGTAGATTTTTATCTTCAGTCCAATTAGCTGAGGACTAGCACATTCTACAGCAATCAGGTAAAAAACATTTCTTGCCTAAATTTAGATATTAAAAAGATAGGTGTGCAAATCAGCTAGTCTCCCCTGTTAGTGGAGAAACACTGACACTTCTAGAGAATGGGTCATCTGACTTTTCTTATGCACCTATTTTAGTGTGAAATGAGTCAGTCACTGAAGAAGTTTATTTTTTTCCCTTGACTACAAAGGGAGCCTCAGAAGACTTACACAGATTTACATGTCTGACTGCTAGGAATCTGTTTTGAGGCAGATCACTGATTGCCTGCACATCTATCCTGGTCCTACTAATGTTCTTTATCAGCAACAAATTCTGTAAATTCTGGTACAACGGGCACTGCTCTGAATACTGCACACCAAGGGTATTTAAAACCAGAAGAGAGCAGATGAGTGAAATTGAGAGGAGCCTTCTAGACCATGTCTGGAGGGATGATTATATTGCTGAGAACAGTCAGTTTTATTGTTATCAAGGAAAAACTGAAGTTGTTTGCATTTACTTTTCCTTTACTTTTGCAGATGAGGTGCCTTGCATTCTTCTATTGGCAGCCTTGAGGGTGAACAACTGCTGTGAAGCCTAATGTGCTGGAAAAGCAGGTCTTTGCTCACAGCGTCGCTCCCACGTCTGGACATGGCTTTTTTATTTTTTATCCAATTACTCACATAATTCCTGAAGGATTTCAAAGTGGTGTTGTGATAAAGCCAGAACTGCTTGGAGGGATCTGTGAGTTTCACTGGAAAGAGATTTATCTGCCAAGGTTCTTGGATCACCTCTGATGATAGGAAGTCAGGAATTATTTGAATATGAAAGGCTATTTGAGTATGAAAGACCCATTCTGATAAGTTTGCATTCACAAGAAGCACCTGAAAGACTCTGCTTTATTCCCAGTGTGGTATGAAAGCAGATGCAGGGGCCTCTGGTCTTGTTATGTAATAGCACCATTCTCTGGCTCCACCCGTGAAACTGAGCTCAAATTGACAGAGTGGGATGCCACTGTATGAACCGATCTTTCAAAATCCAAGCCTTTCCCTGAATGTCTTCTTTAGGCTGTTGCTTTGCTGGGCCTGCCTAGTGGTATGTACGGGCTGGCTCCTGGGACCTTATAGTATGTTTATACATTGCTTTTAATATGGGACCTGCACTTAATCTTTAATTCACTTGCTTCTGTTCTTTAGCATCAATGCTCTTAATAACACGCTTTAACTTTTGGTCAGCACTGAAATGGTCAGGCAGCTGGACTAGATTATCATTGTATGTCCCTTCCAACTGAAAATATTCTATTCTATTCTATTCTATTCTATTCTATTCTATTCTATTCTATTCTATTCTATTCTATTCTATTCTATTCTATTCTATTCCATTCCATTCCATTCCATTCCATTCCATTCCATTCCATTCCATTCCCCAACTGTGCAAACTCTTAACCTCTTTCAAAAGTCTCCTGGGCTATCTGCTCCAGTCAAACACTTTGTGAAGGATGGATAATACTTTTACATGTACCTTAAGACATCGAGCGTTTGAATCTTTTCTCACCTTTGAGACACAACAACTACATGTTTGACATGCTTTAGTGAGGTAAGAAATAGACAGTGAAGGCTGGCTGGCTACAACAGGTTTTGGTGAGAAAAGGTCTTCCTGATGTCATGAAGACTGTAGATCAAACTGCAAAATTATCAGCAACATTACCATCTCTTTAGATAGGTCAAATTTCCCATCTTTCCTTAACCTTTACAAGGACAAAGCCTTTCTACCCTTTCTCTTTGTTAGGAAGAGGCTGGAAAGTGATGGAGAGAAACAAGATGTGTGAAAGGTGTGTTCTGCCACAACCCCCCTTCCTGCTACCATGGAGAACAGCCGCTGGACAGGCAAATGTAAGAGGCTCTACAACTGATGAAAGCCTGGAAATCTGTCAGCCCTTCTAGAGAACATCCTGTACGCTTTGGTTTTTTGGCAGGTTGAAGTTATGAAAGAGGAGACCACGTCAGAGATTTTATTCATTATTTTTTCCTCTATTGTAGGCTGGATATTAAGGGGACTCTATGCCAAGTAGGATGCCCAAAAAAGCAAAACAAACATCAGGAATTATTAAAAAAAAGCAATAGAAAACAAAAAGGGCACCTCTTTACACCACCATACAAGCCAATGACAGACCATTAGCTGGAATTCTGTGTGAAGCTGCAATTCCAAAAGGATAGAGTAGACCATGAAAAACCATAGCGTAAGGATGACTTAAAATCTGGAAGGACTGGTTAAATGGAATAGGTCTCTCTCTGGACTGAAAAGATACAGCAGACATCTGTGAGACCTTGAAAGGTTTGAGAGAAGGTAAGAAGGGAATGACTGCTCATATTCTCTTCCTGTGTAAAGCTATAGAGTGCTTAAATAGCAATTACCAGGTTTAAAACAGGTAAAAGAAGGTAGTTCCTGCCCCTGAGCTGTGAAACACCCTTTTACAAGATTTATGTGTCCAAAAAGTAACTGAGCAAATTCATGGGAGAAAAATGCATTGGGATTCAAAACCAAAGATGCCGCTGTTGGTTCAGGAATCACTGGAGAGAAGCAGTCTGAAAACATATTCCTCTGTGGTTGCCATGCTCTTATTCCATTCCTTGGGAACTCATTTTTAAGCCACTGTTGGACAGGATTCTGGGCTGACTTGACTATTGTTGTGATTCAGTACATCCATCCTCCTTATGGAGGAGACCATAAGTTCTTAAGTTACCATGTGACATTTCACTGAACATTTTCATTGACCAAGTTAGAAGAGTAGCCTGTGGAAATCATCTTACCTGTTCTGCTGTGAATAACAAAATCTCATCTACTAAAGCCTACTTTCAGATAGGACTTTCCTTAAATCACAGTACGAATCTCTGTCTTTTTCCTGGGAGCAATTTGACAAAGGATCTGCTGTGATCAGCAGGTATTAAAGTTCAGTGATAACTTCAGCATTCAACAATTTGTTTGTGTAACACCCATATTTGTAACACACTACACAGGTAGTACTAGAGATAAGATACAAACCACATCATTAGTTTTCAGATCGCAGAAATGACATTTGAACAGTTAGCTCAAAAAGCTTGGTTAAATATTTGTGGATGAACTCACTGGACCCAAAACATAACTCAGCTGAAAAAGGATGAAGCCAATTGTGGTTTATCCCCAGCTAGCAGCTAAGTACCATAGGGCCACTCACTCACTCCTTCCCCTCCAGTGGAATGAGGAGGAAAAGTAGAAGAAAAGGGTAAAACTCATGGCAGGGCTATGTTTCTACCCTGGAGGCAGTCGATTCCAGATGTACTGGATGCCCCTCCAAGTGAAAGCACTCTACTGCCAAAGGGATTGAGAAAAATGCATTTGCTATACCAGTTGTAGCATACCACTTGGATACCTTTGACTCCAGCTCATACTGAAGTTCCAGCATGTCCAGCATGGCAGCACTCAGCAACAGCATGACTTTCTTCAGGCCACAATAGTCTACTGTCAGTCTCCACTCTCCATTAGACTTTTGCACTGGCCATATGGGATTGTTAAAGGGTGAGCAAGTCCTGCTGACCACTCCTTGACTCTCCAGTTGACAAATCAGCTTATGGATGGGAATCAGGGAGTCGTGGCTGGTGAGATATTGCTGCCAATGCACCATTGTGGTAGTGATTGGCACGTGTTATTCTTCGAGCCTCAGCAGCCCCACAACAGAAGGGTCTCCTAAGAGACTGGGCAAAGTAGACAGCTGTTTAATTTCCTCTGTCTCTAAAGCAGCCAAAAGCCCACTGGCACCCTTTCGGATCCTTGAAATACCCTCTCCTGGGGTAGTCTGTGCTCAGGATGCACAGAGCCTTTGGGCCAGTCACAATGGAGGGCTTTTCCCACTCATTCCCAGTTAGATTCGCTTCAGCCTCCAGTACAGTTAGCTGTTGGGATCGCACTGTCAGTCCAGAAATACAGATGGGTTTTGCCCCTTTACAGATGGATAGAATTAGAGTGCACTGGTGTCCACTAGAGCCTTGTACTCTTGTGGATCTGGCATACCAGGCCATCTGATCCCCACAGTCCAATAAACCTGGTTGTTCCTTTCCTCTACCTGCCTGGAGGCAGGGCCCCTCTCATCCTGATCTTTGTATAATGACTTAGAATTCATTTCAAGAGGATCATAAATAAGATCAGGCCTTCTGCTCTGTCTGGGGAACTGCCTGCTGGAAACTGGAGTGGCATTTTTCCTGGGAGAATCCTCATTTGTGATTGTTTTTCCTTGCAACTCACATACTCGTGCCTCTAGGGTCAAGATAGGTTTTTCTATCCTACTTCCTCATGTCCTCCCTGTGGTCACACAGGTAAAACCATAGGGTGCCTCGTGGTGTGTACCTTCTGTGTCTTCTCTCTTGAGCAGAGGAACTCTTACTGAGATACTGGTCCATACAGGCGGGGAATAGGACATATTTTCTTCGAGTTTCTGGACCTCTTGGGACAATTTCTCCACAGCTGAGACAAGGGAAGAAGAGAGACTTGCTTTGTATTGCCGGAGTTAGCCAGTCACTTCGTCCACTGTTGGTGCCTCTTTGCCTTCCTAGTCCATTACTGCCAATGAGTTGGCATACGATGATGGTGCACTCCGTACAAACTTCCACCACATGGGTCGCGTACATTGGACTTCATCTGGATCTGTGACTAACTGTACATTGTCCGAATCATAATAAACCATCTCGCACATGGCTAATTCTCTCAGGTACTGGATGTCTCTCTCCATGATTGTCCACTTGCCTGGATGACATACATCTTCACTGAAGGGGTACTTTTCCCTCATGCCTAACAGCAGTTGCATCCAGAGGCTGAGGGCTTATGTCTTTTTTCTGATCGCTTTGTCAATGGGCCCTTCCCTAGACAGGGATCCCAGCTGCTTGGCTTCCCTATCCTCTAATTCCAAACTACTGGCCCTGTTATCCCAGCACTGGAGCAGCCAGTTAACCATGTGCTTCCTTGGATGGCGGCTGAAATATTGTTGCATATCTTGCAGCTCACTCAGGGACAGGGGTTGGGTAATTACCTCTGGTTCTACTTCTTCCTCCTGCTCTCGTGATGGTCCTTGTTCATTGTCATCCCTTACTAAGTGAACTGATTTTATTTTTTTTTTTTGTCTATTTCTTCTTCTGGATAGGGGCAACTGATACCAGCACAGGTTGTTTTTTTGGTTCAGCTGCAGTGCCTGTCACTGGGGTTTGAGTAGCAGCAGTGCCTGTTGGTCTATTTTCCCTCTCTTCCTTCTGATGGTGCTGCCTAATATTGAGCAGTATTTGGTAGATACTGGCCAGGGCCCAGCACAGTGCAGTAAGTTGTGCCTCTTTGGAATAGCCACAGCACTTTCCTTTTAAATAGTCTATCACTTTATCAGGGTACTGTAGTTGTTTGTGAGTGAAGTTCCAAACACTGAGGGTGAGAAGGTCTCTAGATACCTGCCCATATTCTCCCACATGCCATGCCACCCATGGCTATCCAGCCTCAGATTCTTAAAATTGTAACCCTAAACAAGACTTAAAACACATTCAGGAGACAATGCACTAGGAACATGCTGGCTTGAACATCCCAAGGATATTCAAAATTATCAAAAGCTGTTGTAACCAGGCTGACGGAAAAAGGGGAGGTGAAAGAGTAGGAGAAAGTATCCACCCTGTCTTTCCCATAGATTGGGTGCAATTATTAATAAATTCTGAGATATGTCATCTGAGGTATGGGCATGACAGCAATGCCACATACAAATACCAGCTTAACCTAATGACTAGTGATGATATCATAAGTCAATGTTACGCAGTACAGCAAAATGAGAATCCTGATTCCTCTCCCACAGATGATAAACAGCACCACATACATACATACAGCAAGTTAGGGTTTACCATAGCACAACCATGTGAACAAACAAAACACCATTGTGACCAGTGACTACTTAACTAATAAAATAAATGTGTACAACAACTTTGTTTTAACACATTCTGGTCAGATCTGTTGTTACCTCAACTCCTCAGGCTCCACGCTGGGTGCCAAAAAGAGTTGCTGTGGTTTAGACCCAGCCAGCAGCTGAGCACCATGCGGCTGCCCGCTCACCCCTCCCCTCGCAGTGGAATGGGGAGAAGAATTGGAAGAAAAAGGTAAAACTTGTGTGTTGAAATAAGGACAGTTTACTAGGACAGCAGAGGAAGAGGAAAATAACAGCAATACTGAATAAAAGAATATACAAAGCAGGTGATACACAGTGCAATTTACTCACCCCAGAACTTGATGCCTACCTCGTCCCAGGGCAGTGATCCTGCAGCTCCGTGGCCAGCTTTCCCTCCCCCTCATATACTGAGCATGATGTCATATGGTATGGAATATCTCTTTGGCTAGTTTGGGTTAGCTGTCCTGGCTGTGTGCCCTCCCAGTTACTTGTGAAAATTAACTCTAACCCAGATGAAAACCAGAACACCAATGAAAGTTATCAGTAATTTGCCATATGTGACAAATTGCTTGTTTAGTCCCCAAAAGGGCAAGGAAATTAAGCCGATAACATCCTTCCTGTGACCTGTACTGTGGCTCCATCAACAGTAAATCAGTATGTTGCTGCTATACACCATCGTCTTTGAATAAAGTCAAAATGCTTAGCTCTGGACTATGGTCAGCATTGAAAAAGAACAGACGCTTCCCCAAGCCAGGCAGAAAGCAGTCAGGAAATGGGAAGTGTCAGTCCCAGTGCTATAAATGGTAAAGAGAGGCACAGAAATGAAGACTGCAAAAGTTCAAAGATGTCTGAGCTTAGCAGAGCTCCTGAAATTGCTGCTCCCAGCTGCCAGCGTGGACAGTGGAACTCCTCCTGAACCAACTGCAGAGCCACCATGATGTCATGTGAAAGGTCCATGCCCTGGGAGATAAAGAAGTGAAAGGGCAAATTTATCAGCTGTCCACAGCTATACCACCATCATCATGTGTCAGAGTGCTCACTGTGCCTTTTCAAAGGCTGAGCAGTGATTCTGCAGTACGAACAGGACCTGAACACAGACCTGCTGAGACTTGGGCTAGGGCCTTAACTAGAGGCATTCAGCAACTTTAAAAAGATTGTGGAAACATGTAACTTGCTGATAGTCTGTATGTTCTGAAACCAGAGTATATTATAAAGAAAAATGATGATGGAAAAATTCACCAACTGACTATTTAAAATTCAAGAAAAATTCTGCAATCATCAAATAACAAAACCTTTGGCTACACTTCATGATATCAAGTAACTACAGTGATAAGGAAAATTGATGAGAAATCATGCATTTAAAATGTGAAGAAAAAAGTAATGGATGCTGATGCCAAGTGCCTTCATCATGCCTTTCAGTCCTGCCAGAGACAGAAGCACAGAGGTAGCAGAGGGGTTTGGGAAGTTAAAGGAGGAAATCAAAGAAACAGAACAGCCCTAAGAAGTGACCCCACCACAGTGGTACAGCCAGCACTGGACCATTCTAGCAGGAGGATGGTGGTGGAGGATGATTCTTCGTTGTGGTGACACCATCTCATTGTTGATTGTATAGAAAGTCAGGCTATACCAATTTCCTCAATATCATGCAAGAAACCCCTAGTGTGACACCATACAGATGCTTGCAAAACACACTACTGGATATTATTCTCATCAGCCTAGTCTTCCAGACAAGTTCCTACAGATGGATTTACATGTTTTCTTACCATTTGGGAAGCTAGTTTTTGAATGGAGAAAATTCCAGGAACAAGCAGCATTTTAACTTCAAGTCAGATTTTTCTCCTAACTATACAGCAAATGCAGTAAAAGTGTAAATCATGTTTCCCTACTTTAAATGGTAACTGAGGAAATGTAGAATAACTTGAGAAAGAAGGGCTGTGTCAGAAAATGAAAGAAAGTGAGGGAAGTGTGTTTAATATACTACAAGTCAAAGAGAAGTACAAAGAGCCCAGGACAGGATGGAGGGTACTGCCTGGGAGGAACGTTTCTCTGTAGAAGGCAGTATCAGACTGGTGAGTATACAGTGGGGCTGTGGGGTACAAGGACAGAGACAGGTGTGACAGAGAGGACCAGTGGTTGCCTTGGCCAAAAACCCCAGGTCATTCCCTGTGTGAGGGCCTATACCAACCACATGGTGACCGAGGAAAAGGGAGAATTTGCAGGGTTGAGGGAATTTCTAGGATACCTTTCTACTCATCATGGTGGAAATCAGCCATGAAATGCTCTGGCAGCAAATGGTAAACTGACACAGGATTCATGACCTGCATCCCATGAGGAACAAGAACTTGGATGAACTCACAAGCAGTACCTGGGTAGCAGATGAACAGACAGTGGTTTCCTGGCAGGACACAAGCAGCAATTATTTCAGGCTAACATAAGAGAGCAACTTGTCAATGAACCAAAGACAGAGTTCACTTGATTAAAGCAAAATATGTACTTCATGCTGAAGTGAGATTTTCTAAGCCAATAATTGTATTTGAGTTTCATTTAATGTTTGATAATGATTGGTTCAGAGCCCACAAGGATCATTCCGTTCTGTGGCAGCTGTCCAGATTTGGGTCTTGATTCTCTCACCCCATCCCATAGCCAAAGTATGTAACAAGCTCTTCCAGTCCTCCTGCACAACAGTTTTCATGTTTGGGACCATGGGATGAACAGGGTCCACATAAAGACTCTTCTGCTGCAGCTCTCATCTCTGCCTCCCTTAAGTGTGAAAGACAGCTCATCGCCTCCTCCCAGCTATCATCTCCTCCTGCACATATCACCTCCTCTGGAAATGATGGTGCCTAATGCATTCTCTCTCATAAACACAGAAGGTGTGCCCTATCCTTTGGCTTAAACTCATTTGGAATAGTGAAAGAGGAGAACAGCAACTATGATTTATTTTTCCCACTTAAGAGGTGTGAAATATATGACATTTCAATGAAAAATAAATAAATAAATAATGCTTGGGTATGTACCCCTGCCTTCTTCCTATGTGACTTTCAGAGTTATTATCTGAAGTAAATCTCCCAGGAGTGCTAAAGCAAAAGATGCGCAGTGCTTCATGTGTGGTAGAGTACAATACATTCTGTTAGTATTCAATAGGTCAGATGATACAGCCTCTGAAAGCAAAACAAAGTAGAAATAATAGCTAACCAGACACATTGCACTGCCTATCTGATATTTCACAAGGACTTGGCAAGAAGGATATTTGATTTATCAGTGCAAATGCATTGGTTAAATGTTTCTTAATGAACTCAGTTAATCCAGGCATCAGCTAAAAGGGTTCAACATCAGACTTTCTAAACAGCTTTCGTTGAAAATGAAGAGTGAACTTCCCTGACCTCTGTCAACATACCTTTCAATGTACCATGGCCTCTTTCATTGTACCTTTGAATGTAAGGTACTTTGACTCTTTAGACTGAAAGCTATTAAGGAAGGACTATTTATGATTTGATCCAGGGGTACTTGAGTGGGCCTGTAGATCAAGTTATGGTGAAGGCCTGCTTAAAAGTCTTTCAGCCTGAATAAAGGAAAATTTGAAAAATACAAAAAAAATAAAAAAAAGGAACATCACCATCCTCTTTTTACATAATAAAGTGTTTTTCCTAAGTCTGAATTGAGTTTCCCCACACCCTAGCCTCAATACTGGATTCATCCTTATGACATTGTTGTTTGTGCTACTGTTGGTAGCAACTGACAGTTGGACTTGATGATCTTAGAGGTCTTTTCCAACCTTAAAGATTCTACATTTCTTTGGAGGCAGAGTAATTTGTTTTGATTTCCATGGGTCTGTCTGAATATATTTTGCTGACTGCATTCTGCTACTTTTTGGGATAATGAGCCATTAAGACAGAAAATCATCAGCCCAACCACTAACTGCAGGTCCTGAATTTTGAATAGCTCACAGACTTGGAGGAGATGTGTCAGATGCAGAGGTCTCAGAGTGGTGCTAGCAGGAAACCTCAGCACAAAATCCTGATCAGTAAGCAAGAACTATCTGGGAGTAACGGGTAGACAGGGCTAACAGAAAATATGTGGCAGAATAAAGGTAGGATGAGGGTGAAGCCTGTGAGCTGCAGGTTTCTTGGAGGATGACAGTGTCTCCACTTCCCAAACCTTCCCAGGCACTGTGAGCTGCAGAGGAGGAGGAAGTAGGGAGAGATACTGGTAGGTGTCCGGTCAAGGGGTCCCATTTCATTCCACAGCCACACTGTGCTACTGGAAAGTGAGGGATTTCCAAAGGTCAAGGAGGTACTGCTGGGGCTTTGCCCCTTCTGCCACATACAGAAATAAATCTTGACTGGTATAAAGAGAAATTGAAAGTAACAACCAAATTTAGATGAGATAAAGCATGTGTTCATAAAAACAAATGCTGTTATCTGGATAATTTATAACCGTGGTATATAAATTTTAAAAGTATTTTAAACTACGTGCCTCAGCCATTGTTTTTTTCATTGAATTTTTATATTGACATATATGGAAATTTGTCACATACTGATGCCATGGAAATACAGCCCTGCTCTATCAGTGTGATAATCTGACAAGTGATAATCTGACAAGTAATATTCTGATAAATGGCTTAGGGCTGTGCTGGGTTAAGTAAATATTTGAACCACGCCGCCCCCCCCCCCCCAACCACAGAGAAAAAAAAAGAAGAATCGTCAAAAAAGCAACACAAATGCCTTTATATGCTTCGCCTCTCACCTCTCTCCATTTTTTTTCAACCCTCCACTTGCAAAAAAAAATAGGTCTGTTCTTATATCTCAAAAGTTAAAATAACAGGCTCCACAGCCAATGCATCTGCCTCCTAGATGATTGCCTGCATGCCCAATAGAGTTAATGGAGTCAGACAGTCGTATCTTGGGGGTGTGTGTGTGTTTCAATCATAGGTGAGATTAACTGCACCCATAAATGTTCATTTATAATCACTCCACTGGTGACTATAAGACTTAAACCACCAATATATGTATTGAGATATTTTCGGTTCTAAAGGTAGAGTTAAACACCTAAGACAACCCAAGTGATCATACCTCTGAGGGTAACCTCTGCAGTTAACTACTTTTTTCTCTCTTCACTTTAGTCTGACAGTAGAATGTCACTGCTAGGAGTAAGCTCTAAAGAAAGGTAGACCAAGTCATACACCCACAGCCAACAGTCTGCAGCAGAAAAAACCCTTAAGGAACGCTGCCTATGAATTTTCTTCCAATATTGTCTTGCATTGCTCTGGGAGAGCTTGGAGTGATGTCAGGAGACTGCTGTTCTACCTCTAGCTATACAGAGTAAAGTATTCCTAGCAGTGCATCAACATCAGACCAATCAAACATGCTACAAATATTTGCTTTCCATATCCTTCCTTTTGCTCCCTGAGAACTCCAAACATTTTATTTCCCAAACCAAAACCACAAATAAGAACAAGCCCCAGTGGCAGGTGGCACAGTACAAAGATAATGCTACCAATGTGTCACATTTTTCCACTCTTAGAAAAAATACATACAAGGACCTGCAGAACCAGGGTTCTACAGATGCAGCAAGGTAATCTCCATCATGATAGGACATTTCTGGAGCTCTGCACAGCACTGCTTATGGACCTAGAGATTTGTTTGCTCCATATGGAAAAGACCTGTGTCATTGTGTAATCACTAACTGACCCGATGCTCTCAGCCTGAGCAAGAGACCTGGATGGAGGGAGCACAGAGCGAGGATAACTGGAGTGGAAGGACTTCTCGTTCCCCTGACTACCCAGAAACACAAGTCACCGTAACTGTCACTTCAAGAATTGTGCTCCAGAGATCTGTAACCTCTGTAGGCCATTTGGTGGGAGTCATGAAGATAGGGTGGTCTGGGACATTCCTCTGCTCCTTTTCTACTGATGGCTGATTTATCCCAGATCCAAGGAGAGCTACTGTTCAAATTGTCACGATACACAAAATCCATCCAGATTATGCTTACCCAGAAAAGTTCTGTGCTGGAGAGGGCAAGGTACCGCAAACTTGCTGTTTTCTGAGATGCCCTGCAGAGCCTCTTCCTTCTCAGACCTCTGGCTGAGCACATTGCCCCAGTGATGGTGGTGTGTTGTACAACCTAATGGTCTGTGTGCAATGTGATTACATCAGTGAAGGAGGGTCACACAGACCATATCTGACATATTTGAGCCTGCAACATTGGGATATATGTAATGTGTATACAAGGGTACAGAAATCTGTGTGATGTTCATTTAGAACTTGTGCTGAATATCATACACTCCTTGCCAGAAAAATTGTACTGAGATTGATCATTTTGTGCCCATTGAAGTTGAACGCCTACACAGATGTTGTAGCACCTAAGATCCAGAAATTCTTCTTTCTGTCCAACCTGCTGCTCCTGAAACAAGCAAGTCAGACAGCAATTCATCCTTCAGGACAATTCTCAGTGCTGCCATCTAATGTCAAACAGCTCTGTATCCTGTTCAACCTAAGAATTACACCCTTAATCTCACAGATTAACCTATTAATCCCATCAAGAGTTACACAATTGAAATTCTTGCTACAGTCCCTCACACAAGCTCTGTCTTCTCCTTGTCCCCATCCAGGGCTATGACTGGAAGAGTGAGGAAAACCTTGTCCTCTCTCCCAAACTCCACCTTTTTGGCACTTTGACTATCAATACAGAACGTGTTGCTAGAAGTCAGAAGTGTGTGCCGTACACATTCACATACTCACGCACTCCCAGTCACTATCAGGCTTTGGCATAGATGGAGCATCACTCTGACCCAGGCTTTGCTGCTCGCTCTTCCTATACTCCTTCCACACACATTTCCAGCTGTGTGTTGCTATACAGCTTAGGATGTGTTTAGTTCATCTAATGACAGAGCTGTTGTAGTGGGGGGGTAGAATCGTAACTCTCCAACAGGAAGTAAATTCTGGTTTTGTATTGTAGTTTTCATCCAAATCCACCGATATTTTTTTGAAAACAAACCAGCCCTGTTTGTTATCACAATTGTGTTTCAGAAACACTCAGTTTTATTCCCAGAGGTCATGCACTCATATGTTAACATTAAAAATGCTTTTTTAAAGTGAACAGAAGCAAAGCCTCTTCAATATACTCGTGGAGATAGTTTATGGGAGGTGCCTGGATTCCTGCCCACCACTAATGTTTTCTCCTTGCCTGAGGTGAAATAGTGTGGAACAGTGTTTGAAAATAGTGTCATCATTACCCAGCCCATTGAAAGGCTGGTAGGTGCCCTGTGGCAAAAACACCCCCACAAACAAACAAAAAAAACCCCACATTGGGTGAATCCTCTGTGTTAACCAATACTGTGTTGTACTGAGAAATTAACAACTTCTGCTTCTTGGCTAGTTTGTTAATTATTTCTGATCAGAATGGGAGGATGCAGAAAAGAAGACGCCCTTTTGCTATTCAGTCCCACCAGTGATTGTGTAAGGTGTTCAAGTTTCTCCAAGTGTTATGAGATCCCAGTTTCCTCTTCTGCCTGGTACTGACCATATTGGGATTTTCATCTACCATGAATTGATTAGACACAAAATAATTTATCTAACTGGTTCTAATACAGCCCTACCTGAGACAGTTTTAGCTCCCCGCAAAATGTCAGCCAAAGCACAAAAAGGCACTTGCATAAAATTGTCTCCCCTTTCCTCCTCACCTGCTCCTCCCACACAAATTACATCTTTAGAAACAGAACTAGTCCAGCAAAAAAATTCAGTGTTGGTCTTGATTGAGTCTGTGAACTAAAGGCTGGGGGACTTCCCTGGGGTAAGAGCGACCCCAATGGATGTTACTAATAACTCACCAGTGGAACTGAATATCCGCTTGCAAAGCTGTGCAAAAAAAGGAATGCAAGTGAATATTATTACCTGACTGCTTGTTTTTCCTGTTTGATCATCTCTAATATGACAGAAAATGTAGGTCGCTCGGTGGGGTTGGAATTCATGCATGTTTTCATGCAACGAACCAGTTTGGTGAGGTTTGGAAAGCCAAAACCAGCAGCAATACTTCCTAACTCTGTGAACTTTAGAACTTGTTTTTATTTATCCAGACAACAGAAACAATGTCACACTAGCTTTCTGAGAACTGGTGCCTGGACGTGCCGCTTTACACCACAACAAACTTGCTAGCAGTAAAAATGGCCAAGCTTGCACTGAATTGCATAATAATTGCATAACAAACAGTAATTTTTACATGTTAATTGAAGTTAGTAGGAATAAATAGTTCCTTGAAAAGCAGTTTTGTATGGCTATTGTGTAAATTCTTTAGCAATATGTTTAAGTTTAGGCTGCAGCCTTTCATTACTAAAGGTGATAATTCGTGTTTCTTCCCTCTGCAGAGGGAATCTGTCTCCAGAAAAGCTGCAGGAGCCTAATAGCATTGCGAGTGGTACTCAGCCATCATAACCAGTCAATAGGTTCAAAAGTCACTGTGGTGGAAGAAGGCACCAGGATGCTGACAAACTGATGAGCAGAGACAGTATAGCACAATTGAATAGGTCTCCTGCCCTCAGGACCAGACCAAACGCAAAAGCAGAGAAGGAGAGACACTCCCACGAAGCCTGAACACAGCTTTCATATGGGAAAATGTAGATGAAGAAAAGAAGAGATTATGGGTAAAATGCACTTTTCTGTCTAAGAAGGGAGTCCCATGACCAGCATTGCAGGTGTTACACTCAGAACATTGTGGAATATTTCTCAGCCCAAATATTGACTGAATTATGAAGGAAATAATGACTCCCTGATAAAGGAAACACCCACACTTGAGGTGGGAGTGGGGGTTTCTTTCCACACATGAAAGAGAAAAATTGGAAAATAGGTCTTCCCATCCCTAGCAATGTCAGAGTTACAGAAGCTGATGCTGAGCTTCCCTCCAGAACACCCCTACCATCCTTACCTCCCCGCTGTTCAGTCAGTGCAAAGGTTTCAGTGGCTTGTACATGTGCATGTTGGGAAACTGTCCCATTACAGCTTCCCATATCATAATCCCAAAGCTAAAGACATCTGATGCTGGGGAACAGAGCCCATCATTTCTCATTTCCTGGGGCAGTCCAACTGAAGAAATGAACATGTTATTGGTCCAACATGTTTCTGTATACAATACAGCTGGGGGCACGGAAAAGCAGAGTGGATCCTGAGACTTGAATTCGCTCCTTGCATTAGCGGCTATGGCTAAGTGTCTAAGTAAGAGAAGAGGCGTGACAATGGTGCATCATGGGACATACACCTAAGCTACTGAAGATAAAGGAGGTACAAGGCACACCAGTATTTTTTTCCATGTGCGGAGTTACAGGAGAATTCAATTTTTGCCAGAATGCCCAAATTTTCTGCTGGACAAAAAGTCACAAGGCAGTTTCTCTGAAGCAACGATACAATCACGTTCTGCTGCTTAGAGAGGTAAAGATAAAATATGGAAAACACAGCTGCTGTGGAATTGCTTCTACTGTCACCCATTTTCAGGAATGCAAGAGAATGGTGGTGGCAACCTGTGGAACACCTACAGTACTAAAGGCATAAGATTCATATCAGAATTCGCATCATACTCATGTCAGAGATTTCTCTTTGGTTTTCTTCCTTCACTGACTCACAGTCAGACCCTCAAATGCCCAAACCCTCCTACAGCTGCATCACATCTGCCCTCTCTTATCTCCCCTCCAGGTCTGAACACACAGCCATACCCCACTGGCACTCTACACGCGGGAAGTCAGGTCACAGACATTGCTCACTTGGTGACACAAAGCCCTGGTAAAACTCTCATGAGGCATTCCTACTGCACTCACCAGTGTGGTGGGCACGGGGAAGTAGTGTACGATCTCTTTTACCAGCAGTATGTTCTCATGCTGTAGTGCGTGAAAGGCCATCTTGGTCATATGATTCACTCTGAATGACACCAACTCACGCAAGCCGTCATCCTGTAAGAGAGCCTGAAAACCAATCACCAGTAGCAGCAAGATGCCACCATCTTTATGGAGAAAAAGACAGAATTTGAATCTTACTAGTTATGGCAATGAAGAACCAAGCTCTTCCTTTGATAACCTTAGTGAAACCCAACTGGCTTTAAAGGAATAACTGGAGAATTACAGTCTTTGTAATGGAAGAAAGTTGCATTTTCCAGTTCTATCAATTTAATTAGCTTTGTGAATGACCAGAGAATGAAAGAACAGTTTGATATTTAAGTGAATTTACATTAGGAAGAAACAAGTGAAATTTTCCAGTGTTAAGTGCCCCAAAGTTTGGAAAACCAAAACCACATATCCAAAATATATTCTGAAATTTTATTGTCTTAACAAGATTTGATCTGAAATGACCATTTGTTACTTATACAAAACAGAATCATAGAATCACAGAATCACAGAATCGTAGAGGTTGGAAGGGATCTTGAAAGATCATCTAGTCCTACCCCCCTGCCAAGGCAGGACCACCTAGAGCACATCACACAGGAACGTGTCCAGTTGGGTTTTGAATGTCTCCGGAGAAGGAGACTCCACA
>VWZZ01007555.1:98471-198888 GCA_013399095.1 Psophia crepitans
ATTTCATCAGGTTCCTCCCCGCCCAGCTCTCCAGCCTATCTAGGTCTCGCTGAATGGCAGCACATCCCTCTGGTGTGTCAGCCACTCCTCCCAGTTTAGTGTCATATTACTTATAAGAAGCTCAGTTTTAAACATACTTTTTTTGTTAGTCAGTTTACTCGTAGTGAAAATGTTCATCTTGAAAGTCAGAGAGACAGATGAATTTTGGCAGGTCAAACTATACCAAAAGGAATAAGCAAAACTATAAAGAAGTGTCATAGAAAAGCCATAGATATGTATTTTCTCCCATCATATTTCTTTTCCAACTGTCCAGGGATTTTGCCTTATTCCCCTCACTCCTCTTAAACTGCCTTCTCTGGTTAAAATGTGCCTTTATAAATGATAAAGCCATAAACAACTAATACTGTTTGACTTGACCATGTCTACAACACAGAGAGAGAATTTTTACTTGTTTGACTGCCAGCATAATCTTTAAAGGTTCAGCCAGGCTGAGTTCAAAAATTGCCGGTGATGATAACTATACCACCGGTCCTACTTTTATCTGAATTTTTCTATCTCTAGCTACTGGCTTTTGACATGATTTTGTCTGCAAGGTTTAAGTATTTCTATTGATAAAATAGATAAAGTTTTAGAAGAGGTGAAGTGATAACAATGACGCTAAAGCACTACCTTTCGCTCAACAGTGTCTTCACAGTTCTCTGGAAATATGTTGGGTGGATCATTCTTGAAGTTGCCCAAGGAAACAGCAAGACAAAAATACAAGAAAGCCTATTTCTTCTCATATGTATACCAGCTGTATATTGACATACTGGCATAGATGTCTAAAAAGTTGCTCCTAATTTATCTCTACCAAAGGAAGATCTGCATCAGTCCTCGGATTTTTTTAATAAATTGTGTTTAACTCTCCACTGTGGCTGAATCACAACCACCTCACTAGAAGGTGCTCTTGCAAAAAAAATAATTCCCCAGGAAAATAACTAACTGTGCAGAGCAATCTTCCACCAAAATGACAAGCTCCCTCCTCCTGTCTGTGGTGCTTCCATTTCCAGCACAGTGTGTTCTGCCAGCCAAAGGTGAAGGAAATGTGGATGGGGAAACTCAAAACTCATGCAGTGAGGTTGCACTGTGTGTTTCTGAAAACAGATGAAGCTTTCAGGAAGCAAACTGCTTGCAACATCCTTTATCCTCATTATTTCTGAGGTCTTTCAGGAACTGATCTCACAAGAGTTCAGGGTTTAAAAGACCTTGAATTCTTGGTGCTGTCCCATCACCTATACTCAGTTCCACTGAGTCTCCTTTGGCAGTTTCCCACATGCTGCGTTAACTGCTGAAGCACAGACTCCTTCTTCGTGATTGATGACATCTGTTCTGGGAGATTTTTCACGTAAACTGTTGGAGCCAAGCTGAACCGTCATCCAGAACTCATCCAAGCTGTGGATGAGCTGCTAACATATCCCCTAACTTGCATTTTTGCATCCACATCTGTAAAACTCTGGAAAACCTTACGGGAAGACCTTTTGTCATTAGATGCTTCGATCAGTTCATACATCTGTATATGATCACAGTCGGATCAGTTACTTCAGCAAATCCCCTGAGATTTCTGTGGGTTACTCAAATGCAGCCCAACCTGCCCTGCCACTTCTTCAGACCCTCCTGCTTCCAGTACATGCATTTTGTAAAGCCTCCTGCATCCTCCTACTATTACATCTGTTGATTTCCTCTTTAGACCCAAGTACTGTTAAGAAAGTTTTCTTGGCAAAGACATTTGTGATACATGCATGCTTTGAGAAAACTAGTTCATACCTTTGCTGTCAAGGTAGCACTGTAAAACAAAAAGGGAGAAGAAACATAACTAAATCCTGTTCATTCTTAGCTATTATCTCTGCTTACTTCCTTCTAGACAGACATAAATACCGGTACTTCCACTTCTAAATCAAGTAGCACTCATTAGCCTTTCAGATCTAATGATGCCAGGAAAATCAGGTTTCAGCAGTGCAGATCCTGAGAAGGAGAAAGCTTCCAGATGGCCTTTCATTCCCCAAACAAGAAAAGCCTGCGGTGAAATGCTGCTGCTAGAACAGCTTGAATGTATTGAAACAAGCCAGACTTAAGTAGGATTCTAATAGTGTAAATCCATTGCTTTTAGGTTAAAATTAAAAAAAACCAAACAACCCCACAATTTTGGCCTTCATGTCCGAAACCAACATGATTTTTCTGGAGTCCACTATCAAAACTCTTAAATGGGTACTTTTATTTTGGGCCAAATGCAGTGGCCAAGTGAAAAATAAGGCAACACTTCCATACTTCCCATGAACACATGAGACCAGCAAGTCTGCTTCTGACCTTTTTCCACAGGGCCAGAGAAACCAGATCTCTTGTTGATCTGGCCAGGCGCAGCTTTCTGACCATTTGAAGTTCAGCAGTGACCAGGCAAGCTCTAAACAAAGTCAGACTGTTCAGAACTTCACATAAACACTTTGTGAGACCTGATTGTCAGAGTATCAGGCTGGCTTTTTCAGCATATATATCTGATTTTCAGCAAACGTGTCTTGCACATAGATTACCCTGCAATTATTAGGATAATTATCCATAGTGATTATTGATTACTGATTATTACTGATTACTACTAATTATTAGTAGATATAACATGAGTGGCAGCAGCCAGTGCTCTAGAAAATGCAAAAAAAAGAAAGATATTTACAAAGTTGGCAGATCTGGAAAAGCTACTAAGCAGCTTTGATAATATCTTCCTTGCAGATGGGAGAGAACTGGCTCATTATCTCATGAAGCTTGTAGATGTCTGACAAAAGGAAAAGGAAAAAAGATGGAGTTTGTATTTGACACTACCCAGGTCCTGAGGGTACGAATAGACCTCCCTTTGCTGTCATGGCTGCACCGTCTTTGCGGCAAACAGCATGGCTCAGCTTATTGCTGAACTGAAACAAAAAATCTAGCTAAGAGCTGCAGGCTGCAACCAAAGAATGCTGTTATAGATAAAGTATCTGACAGTCATTTAAGTGGGATGAGTGACTCATATGCGTCAGCTCCCCTCCAGATGGTGGCACTTTTATATTGCTGTGCTTCCAGCACAGATGAAAGAACTCAGAGACTCTGTTGCCACCCTTCAGAAAGACCAGTGTACCACTCCCTACAGGGATTTCTCCTGAAATGGATCCTGCAGAGGCAGCGAGTTGGGAGTGAGGAACTATGTGTGACAGCTGTCAGTCTGCTGTCTGACTGCTGTCAGTCTGCTGTCTGTTAGCCACCTCATGTATTTGAGGAAAATGCTCAAACAAGGTACTGAAAAGTGAATAAAGAGCTCTACAGACAAGCACCAAGTTGGGAAAGAAATGACTTGTCAGTGATCCGTATAAAATGATGTTCTCAGTCTAGTTTCCACCACTGACACAAACTGCTGTAATTACATTGAACGTAAGACGTCCCTCTGCTGTATCTGTGCAGTTCTGCTGAACTGGCTGTCCAGACTTGCAGAAACCCCTGTTATATGCAGGTAGCCAAGAGCCTGAATTAACTTTAGAGAGAACCCTGATTAAGTAAAATACAGGTTAAATATTTCTAGCATTGGAGGTTAACCTCTATTGATTAAAATGTCTTACAGCTCCTGAATCAAAGGACTGCAGCAGTGACCACCAGGCAGCAGAAACCACCATGGGCGTGTTCCCATGCTCTGAGTGAGCACTGTGAATAGTTACAGGAAATGTCTAGGTCCCTCCAAAGACAGATGAGTTTGTCTGTGAAGAGAAGACTCAAAAACACTCCCAGGTGTGGGAACAGATGGATCCATCAGTGTGCTCTGTAACCAGGGAATTGGACCAGAGGCTGGAAGTATTTCATTACAGGTATCTGGGTGGTAATTTGCATGTTCTTGAGGATATCGGTATGCATCTGTGCAAAATACACTCAGGAAACAATGTTCTGTTGTTTTCAGTCATATCTAACAATCCACATTTCTTCTATAATTCTATTCTAGTAACTGAAAAGCTACAGAACAGGTCATAGCAAGGTGGGCCTTTTCCTTTTCATCATCATAGTAAGATATATCACCGCTACATTTTCAGATATGCTTACTACTTTATCCCAGTTTCCTTTTCCAACTGTTAGCCATGCTGCAGTTGGAAGGAGTTTTCCCAGTAGCCCTCCTCTTACTAGGATCAAGGTTTATTAATAAGAAGCTCAAAATTAAATAGTGAAATTATCCAACTGTCTCCAGCTGGGTCCCAGTTCCTGGTGCACAAGGTTTTCTCACAGTCATCTGCTATTCCCTCCCCACTTGGCAGTTCTCTCCAACTTCTCCAGATAGCTCCCTCAAACTGTGGCCAAGGTCACCACAAACTCTTTATCTAGAACAGCTGATTTGCCTTGCTTTGTCATACCACACCTCACCTCTTCAGTCTACATTTCTCCCTGTGCCAGACCACACCACACAGCTTCTGGACAGAAAGAGGAGTAATTACAGAAGTAACTGAACTGAAGACTCATTTAAAAGGCTGATATTTGTCTAGGATATTCAACATCTCAGAAGAACGGACCAATCACTGTAGAGCCTAATTCCTAGTTTGTAGGTGATCAGATGTTAGAGTTTTGGTAGAATTGTGTTAGCATGTGTCCTCTTTAAGTCTGTAGGAATTTTCCATAAGTCCTTATGGGCAGAATTTACCAAATTTCAGCTCCCACTAGTTCTTAGTGGGTACTGAATGCTTAATGCCCTTTGGCAGATGAAAAAATCCTGTTCTGTCAGTAGATGAATAAAAAGTTCTGCTCAGGACCCAACACTACATGAGTCATTTTTATTAACATTTCTGAGTCCTCACAGCAGAACCTGTGAAAAGCCTGGGGACATAAAACACAGGTAGCTTCCAGGAAGGACACATTTTGTAGTGCTGCTTTTGAATGTGAGCAATGTATTGCGTCCTTGTACGCCACACAAATTTATGAGCAACAATATGCATCCAGATAGCACTGAATTTTAGGGAATATCCCATCAGGCACAGGCTCTGGTCCTAACCATCACATATACCCCTGGCCGAAGCAGTCAATCTTTAGTTCCAGTCCTTATGCAACTGCTCTGACTTGGCAATTTAACAAGGTCAGGCAGAGATCTTATTCTGCCACAGGCAAATCAAGAACATTGTAGATGACACATTAGTTTCTCCAAGTGTGTTTGTTTGTTTGGGCGTATGTGAAAGATAACCATGGTATGTGAGAACAGATACACACATCACTTCTGAGAATAAGGGCTTCAAACACAAACCATGGCGGTTTCCTGTGTGTTGCATCACTGAGCCCAGTCTGGAATGAGAAAATATTAGTAAGGGTGAAGACCCTGAGAGCATTAAGAAGATCCCAGGAGTTCCAGAGCATCTCTTACCACATGAAATCCCACTTCCCACTTTCTCCTAGAAAACTTGATTTCATTATTGGCTTGGAAACATAAGTAACATCAGGGAGCACTAATTGCTTTTTCTCATAGTTTTTTCTTTCTGAATGTTGTTTCCAGTCAAGTAAGCACAAAGGAAAGAAGAAAGCTGCACACAGAAGGTCTGCCATTTATGGAAAGGAAAAGACACTTCGGGATCAACACCTGCAACATAGATCTAGCAGTAGATAAATGTGAGGAGGTGAATATATTATTAGCAGTAACTAACAAGCCATTTGCAGCTAGAAGGTTTAAAAAGAAAGAGAAGCATAGCCTGTACCAACAAGTGCCTACCTAATTACAATGGGATGCCTGGCTGAACCTGCCACTGAGTCTTGCCTGGTGATGTTCTTCCCAAGCACTTTTGTTTTGTAGTTACCAAATGAACACAACAGCAACTTGGATTTGGGGAGCCGAGCCAAACAGGAGGAAGAAAACATCAAAGCCAGAAACAAATTAATCTCATCTATAAAATTATGGGGGAGTTCAGCTTTACTCCCTCCACAAGAAAGAAGAGTGACATTACTTACCACACAGTATTTGCAGGTCCCGCCAGGATGTCTGCTCATTCCCTTTCTTCTATCTTCAATATGGATTTTATAGACAGAACAAAACATCCTTCCTGGATTCTCCCATTGTCAGTTCCTTCTTCCTTATAAAAAGCCGAATCCCTTTTATGTTAGCGGCTGCCTGGGAAAGCAGTGGAAAATGCTGGTGTTGCTAGAAAATCCAGCAGAGGCTTAGACACTGGGATGTGTGGTAAAGTATTCAGGGCATACATTTCTTGTGAGGCATGGCTTTGCTCTTATTTCAAACTTTTTGAGTCAGTCTTGGCATCAGTCCAGCTAATTATTGGAAGACATGGAGGTAGGTACTTTGCACTCGTACATGAAGAAGCTCAGTGCCTTGTTTCTTCCCACAATAGGTAAACAAATTGTGGCAGGCCCACTTGCCATCTGGTGATGCTCCCTTGATTTCGGCAGAGGTCTTCCAAGAAGGAAGCCTATGAACATTTGAGTTTACGGACTTCCCACATAACTTTTTCTTGTTTTATTTAATGAGGTGATAACTCAGCTACATAACTACAGATTGAGCCTAATGAACAAGTACTGGATTTTAAACACTGCAAAACTAAAGTTAGAAGGCTGCTGGATTAGTACAGTTTTAGTTGCACTCACCAGAGAAGCTGAATTTGAAGCTGGATAGAGACCTACCAAAGTCCAGATATTAAAACTAGGATATTAGGTTCCAGCTCAACACTTACAAGGAAATATTTGAACAACAGCTCACTTAATATTTCTCTCACTACACTGAAGGTATTCAAGCATTGTCCACCACTCGCATACGTACAAATAGGAAGTTTGTTCAGTAACACAGAAAATTGCTGTGTTGATTCTGAAGTAAAACTATCTTTCTAGTGCAGGATGCAGCTCATGAAGTGAACAGTAGAGGACAGCTCCAAAGAAGGCACTAAAATCCCATGAGCTGGTACACTGCTATCCTACTAATCTGACAATTTCCTGTAACCCGGATAGTGACTATCTCATGCCCTGAAGCTTGGAAAACAGTAAACAGAGGTGGACCTGAGCTAGAAAATCTGACTTTCTCTGGATTTAGAGGCAGAATTACCCAAAGCCCACAACAGTTCAGATCTAAGCTCTTCATTAATGTCTGCTTTTTTTATTACTCAGTTAAATTCAGTTAATCTTATCCAGCCATTTGCCTTGGCATTACCTAGATACACTACTCTCTGCAAGCCAAGAAAACACACCTCTTATAAATGAAAAAGTGAGGGTTTGACCCCTGACCCACTGAACCAAAGGCTAGTTACAATGGTAGAGATGTTGAGTTGTCTGCTGAAGATGAAAGGACTTCATCCAACTTGGTTTGTCCTGCTTTCACTGACAGTGGTGTAAGCACAGACCTTATGAAACTTACTGCAATTATCCTCAGATCCATGCAGTGTTTAGGAACTCTGATCCCATACACTTTTCTCTGTCACCTAAAATGCTGAACTCTTACGGTTTTGGCTTTGCCTGGCTCAGGGAGATCTGTCTTTTTTTAATATTAAATAGAAAAAGCTGAAGCTCTAAAAGGTCTGCCTTCCAGACAGTAGTGCCAGATAACCTGAAAAGCATCTAGTCTCCTCCTGGGAAATCTCAAGAACAGGAAAAGTGTTGAATAGGATGATATCCCCTCCAGACCAAGAGCTGGCATGTGAACGCCCTGTTAGGTATCGCCCATAGGATTTGTCACCCTCATGGTGACACTGTCTCAAGGAGAAGTGAACGTGGCATGCAAAACCACAAGTACTGAGTCTGACAAGGCAACAGCCATGTCTGATATTGCCAAATAGATGTCAATAGCCCAGTTATGACATTCTTGTTCAGTATCAGTAAGGGCTGTCCTCTAACAGTGCTGCTAGGAGAGCCCAAGTGCCAGGAGGTGGCCAGCAGGAACAGTGAGAAGGCCTCAGGCAAACAGATCTCCTGTACAGTGACTTGTGCACAGATGGAGCTTCTGCATGCCCTTCCACCAACAGGTGCTGTAATGCAAAGGCAGAGGTACTGAGTACAAGCCAGCATACCCTACCCAAGTGGCAGACTTTGTGTGGTTGCAGTCTGCTTTAGTACAGCAAAGGATGAATGAGGACTTATAAATAGTCAGTGATATGGTGTTGGCCCTAGAAATCAGAAGTATGATTAAACAGGATTACCAGCTCTGTTGGAGAAGAGGGCTAGTAGGAGAAACCAGGGCTCATCTTGCTGGTATTGGTATTGTCTAAGGGAAAGACGAAAGGATTTATTTTAATATAAAATTGCTGCCCTCTAGCGCTTTGGAAAAGAATCTGCTCACAGTTACTAGCCATAAACAGACGTGAGGTAAGGGAAGCATGTCATTTCCAGAAATGAACAGGAAAGGATCAAAATTGTCAGCACTATCTATAAAGGCAAAAATTAAAGACAGCTCTGAATGGGTATAAATCCACATAGCCATCAGTTATTTCACATTAGCTATATCAATTTAAAGCACCCCTAGAATCTTTCCAATTTTTGTTCCAAATGTCAACAGACTAGCAATAAATAGATACTTTACCTTCCCTTTACTGTATCCTGAGGCAAAGAGACTGGTAGTTGCTGAAGATAAGGTGACAATGGCCAATAATCCACAACACCTAAAACTGTTCTTGACTAAAACTGACATGGTACAGGCACACTTTAATATATTATAGATATTAAATGATCTTCTGACCTCACTGGTAACTTCAGGACAGCAGTCAGAACAACCATCACGTGTGGCACTCCAAAACACGCTTCACATACCTCTGCCTTTCCTGTGCCTGTTCTGTGGCTAAAGAAAGCTCATTAAAATTAACTATGTGCAAAATAATCTCTACTGACATCTGCTTAAAAAAAAGAAAACCAACCCAAAAAACCAACCCACAAATGAACAAACATTTAAACCACCATGTTGCGTCTGATTTTAAAAGTGATAGCACAGGTCTGTGAGAAGCAGCTGAAAATTACTACTTCAGCTACCTTTCCCCCTGCCCTTCCAAAGCGATTTATTGCATATACATTCAACAAAAAAATAAAACTGTTGTGTTAGAACTCACCTCACAAAAATGAAGCAGCAACATCTTCTTCAGCGACCCCATCTCACTGTATAGGGCAATTAACCTCCCCAGTGTTTGCCAGATGAAGACATATTCAGGTTAGGATTTGATTCTTCAACTGGTATAGCTCTTCTCTCCTGCCATTGCTGAAGACAATCAGCACCTCATCCATTATTTTACCCATTTATCCAGACAACTCCAACATCAGCTTTTGCTTTGCAAGGAAACTCCAGCAGTAAGGGAAGGAAATTCAGGGCTTGTGGTCAGATCAAAAACTGACACCCTTGTTTTTCTGAGTTTTGCCTCTAATTTTATGGGTGGCTAAGAACAAATATCTATAGATTATATTTTCCCTCTGTCCATATAGTCGACATATATTCTGCAATGTCTACTAGATTTGAACTGTTGCGGGCTTTGAGTAATTCTGCCTCTAAATCCAGAGAAAGTCAGATTTTCTAGCTCAGGTCCACCTCTGTTTACTGTTTTCCAAGCTTCAGGGCATGAGATAGTCACTATCCGGGTTAGAGGAAATAACCTTTCCTTAAGGAGAAAAGGAGGCCTTGAGATGGAGAGAGACCATCAAGAGGAGGACAGGGCAGACATTTCCCTGCTGGCCTCTGACTGCCTGGGTTCATCGGTGACAGTGAGGCTTCAGCCCTCTGCAGCCAGCCCAGCTCTCATCACTGACCTCCCATGCTTTCCTCCTTTTGCAGGGTGAGTTTACCCCTGTAAACTCCTTTTGGAAAATTCCCTTTCCCAACCCCCAAGCATCCCTAGCAATAATATCATGGTTCTCACTGCCCCTGAAAACAAAGCTCAGATACTTCAAGGGTGGAAATGGAACAAGAGCAAGGAAACCCTTCATAGAGAGATTGTGAGGAAGTTATTTATCTGCAGCTTGCTGATTTCTCTCTTCCAGAGAGCAGACAACACGTTCAGGCTTGACCACTCACAATTATTTGCTCTGTTGCATGTAGGGCAGAACATGCCCAGAATACCTGTTCATAACTAGCAAGTTTTAATGAGCCACTGGCCTTTCCTGCCATAGTAGTAGCTACAGTGTATCTAGGAAGTAACTGCACGCACTGAGATGGCAGCACGAAGCGCTTCATTTTATTTGTACTATAAACAGGAATAAATATTGCACAATCAGACGTGGCTAGTACATTTAGAGGTTAACTGAATCATGTTTTTTTATGCGCAGAAGACCTGACTATGTTTGCTTTAATCTAGGCAACTATCTTCTGTGAACACATCACTCATGATTTACCAAAGCACATGGTTCACCCTGGTGCTTGAGTCACTCGTCTCGCTGGTGGATCTGTCTTGCCATGAAAGAAACATGCTATGCTTCTAGTTCTGCGTGCATTCACATCTTGCATCTTGCAACAGACAGTTTCTTGCAGTAGCTTTGTGTCACTGAAGGTCCTTCTCTGACCAGTTCCCTGCTACATCCTTCCCCTTTCTTTTGGTAAACTGAATAGATTAATTTCCTGGAGCCTTTTGCTGTAAGACTTTCTTTAAACCTCTTTTCCATTACCACTGTATGTACAGCATGTGAGCCGTTGACAGCCACCATGGTTTAGTGGCTATTTCAGTATATTTCATAGGCTGCATTTCCTCCTGCTTGCACCTATATGTCTGCAGTTTGTCCATAGATTTAAGTCTCTGACTTGCCAAAACACCAGGTTGTCTGCTTGCAACCAGCAGCTGAAGAGATCCAGACTGGATGCCGATCCTAGTGACTCAGCCTTAATAGTTCCAGTTACTGCAGGACACTGGGGTGTTTCCGTGGTTTATCAGCAACCTCTTCGTTGTACCACTTGTCTCCCCAAGTCTGTGATCTCCGCTAAACAGACAGATGGTAGGAATTGTTTGACATTGCAGCTGATACCAGCAGTGGCTCCCTTCAGCAGAAGGCATGGGGAAGCAGGGTGGGTGCATCAAGGAAGCCTTGTCTCCAGGATCCTGCCAGGGGCAGAGACATAGGCACTTGTACTGGTGCCGCCAGTGTGCAGGGGAAGGCAGGGACTGGCTGCTCACCACCTTGTCTTAATTCACATACACACAGGTACATGCATACAGGGACATTATCATAAGGACACAGGCAGGTGACATGGCTGGCAGTGCAGAGTAACATGATAAACCATCGCAGACACAGAAGGAACTTCAGGTGGGCAGAAGGTTGTCACCTGCATTTGGGTTTTGGCTGGAGAGAAGAGTCTAAAAGGCTTAATAAAAGGTTAGCCAGGCCTTTTCATGACTGTGAGAAATTGCTGCCATCTCAAACAGAGAACAACTTCCCATATTTTGTTTTCTAGACAAATACTTGACTATGCAGATCATTATCATATGAAAGTTGAGGCAAGAGGACATTCTCTCTACACAGGAGAAGGACAAGAGTTAGGGCTGGCATGTTGGATGTATTGCATCAGCTTGTTGCATTTTTTGCCTTTTGCATTTAAGTTGTGCCCGTTTTTGGGGGGGGCTCACACATTATGGTCTCTGATCCCCTGGTCCTACTCCAGTGTCCCTACACAATTGCATGCCTTGGCTCCTACAGTGATCATGTCTCATGGGTTGCAGTAAAAGGAAGATGCACAAGTCTTAAATGTATTTCCTCAATGACAGGAAGTGGTCTTACCTGCCACATTTTTGCTGAAACTCTTTAGCTGGGGGGAGAAAAAAGGGAATCAGTCTGCTGTGAAGGGTCTAAAATCACTTTCCACACCTGTGTTTCATATGAAACAGGACACATATTTTAGTAGTACCATTTTCCAAATAACATGTGAATGATATAAATAACTATATTTCTCAAAATGCAGGAGCTTCTTTTCTCCACACAGCACATAGTGCTTGTTCCTGCAAGGTTTACGAGACAAAGCATTAGATACTGAGTTAAGAAACAAAAGCTAGAATATTCTTGTTCAGTTTTGTTTTATTAAGAAGCTTTCTTACCACAGAAAACACACTGCAGGCTGGCCGAAGCCAGTACAAGGAACAAATTCTGGAAAAAATAAACCAAAATTGTTATTAAAAAAATGTTATTAAAAAACCCACGAGTCTTAAATTTCTCAGACCTCATTTTTGCTTTCATTATCTCAGTGACGCTCTCAACACTAACCAAAGCCCAAGTACTTGAACCTAATCACCTCTAAACAAGAGGCAAAACTCAGTTGTTTCTAACTAAGGTGGAACATGCCAATTATGCTTAATTGGCCAAATCTAAAGATTCCTCTTAGACGCTGTCAATTAACCCTTCTCCACAAGTTTTATCATTATACAAAGTAGCCTCTTCATCCCCCACAAAACAGAAGAAACTATCCACAGAAACCAGCAGCCTCAGCAATGAAACAGAAATTGAGCGTAAGCACTGCTACATATGTACTTGTTGCCATTGTGCTAAGCAAAGCATTTGTCCGTACATATGAATGACATCAAACTCTGCTGGCAGAGGCTAAAACAAACCTTCTTAGTTTTATATATAGGAAAATATATAGGTTTATTTAGGTACAAAATTTTCATCTCCTGTGAATCAGGCTATTTCATTTCATGTGAGCTTAGTAAGAAAGTGATAGAAACCCAACAGCTATGTTAAGAAAACATGGAACCAGATGATCTCTAAGGTTCCTTACAACCCAAGCCAGTCTGTGATTCATCCTGATTAGCACATTCACAGTTGTAGTGAAAATATTTAACATTTGTTTTAATCAGATTAAAAATAATTAATAAACTTTAAAGATTATATTTTTATATGTCAGCAGTGTCACCTATTACAGATAGGAAGGATTGGAAAGATGTGACTTGCTTATTGCTCGTGATACTATTTTCATTGAATAAGATAAGTGAATCTGTAATTATATTGTTTTTACCAGGAGAGGGAAAGCTGACAGAAACATGGACATTGATTTTAAGATTGATTTAAAAGTCTTGGAAAAATAAACTTTTAATAAATTTCACCTAGACAGTTCTCAGCTAGGCTTTGTCTGCAAGATCAGTCATGATTGAATTTGTTTTGAAGGTCCAAAAATACATTATGGGTCAGCTCTAATGGAGATGGTTTCTTATTTTATCCATTTCTGAGAGTTCATTGTAAAGAAGCATATGTAACAGGAAAGCATCATTAGCTTTACAATCCTCCAAACTCCTCTGGGTATCTGCTCAAACAGCAACACTGTTGGGAATGCGATCTGGAGAAAGGTAGTAGTAAGGAAGCTTTTTGTTCTTGTTGCGCTCAGTGATGGTGTTGACAATCTCATCCAGATCCTTACGGAATTTTGCCATAGCCTCTTTCACCGGCTTCTCCACGAAGTGTTCATCTGGGTACGTGCCCAGGAACAGCTAATTGAAAAACACCAAGAAATCATGCTTTGAGAAAGCAAAGGGTATTCTGTTTCAACAATATGTCATCCAGCAGAACAACACCCAGAGCCTCACAAATGCTACTATTAAAATAGTACTATCAATATTTAAGCTAGCCTAAATTGGCACTGCCAATGAAAGATTCTGTGCCATCCTCCCTCCACTGCTGGCTGCTTCTTTCCATCCCTGCATCTTTCTGTAGTGCTGGTTCAAGTGTCTGTGTGGCACCTCCTCTACCTCCAGGGAGTGATTCACCAGAAAATAAGCACTTTAATTGATGCTAGTGGTCAGCCAGATCAGCTTCCCAAGCCAGATCTCTGTGTAGCCACTTGAACATTTGTGCTGCTGAAGAAAAGGACAGGATGAGAGGGGAATGAACAGCCAGGTAGACAGGGACGAAAAAGGAAGACAATTGCTTCTTTCAGTGACAGTGGAAATTTCTGTTGACTTAAAACTGTCCTTCAAAGTTCAGCCTTTGCTTAACGGTTGCTTTAGTCAGCTTGGACTCTACATGTGCCCTGAATACCAACCACATTGCCAATATGCATACTGGCATATTATCAGCTTTAGGTAACCATTCCCCATGATACTACCCATACTACTAGCTTCTCAGCTGAAATTTGCTTTCTTCTTAAAGAGAAACTTTATTTGAACTACCCTCTGTCCATCATATTCCATTTAAGGATTTCAAAACACATCCTCCAGACACAGCCCTTGGGTGAGGGAACGAAGTACCTACAATCACATTTTACATGAGCGAAATGGCTACAGGCCATGTTTACAAAGCCTCCTGTAGGTCTGGGTTTTTTGCACTCCTCACCAGACAGGCACAAGCCACAGCTGTAGTGCACATGGCACTAGGGCAGATTTTCCAAAGGGACAGGACATGGCGACACAGCGGCACTGTAGCTTCTCCACCAGCACTGCTGGGGCAAGGAGTGGAGATAACCCTTATGCCTCTGCAACCCTCTTCCTCCCACACCAGCACCCTTACACAGAAATGCCATGCTTGAGTTTAGAAGCTTTCATTTTGGCTGAAACACAGCCTCAGAATAAAAATGCAACTTCTCACTCAGAGCTGGTTTGCATCTGGCAGGACAAGGGCAAACCAATACCATTGATACATCTCCACAGAAAGCTAAACATGGTCAAGTCAAGCACAGAGCAGCACTACGATCTTGTGAGTCTGTGTGGTCTTGCCATGGCCCTTGTGGTCTCAACGTCTCCACCACCGTAAAAAGGGAGGTCAACTTACTTCATTGTCCTGGAATTGGCTCAAGGCCCATACAGCTCCAAGATGCCAACAAGAACGTCCCCTGTCTGGCAGACTCTCCACAATTTGCTCAATGGTGACTGTCCCCTTTTCTGTTGGAGGAGGGCAGCGCATTGTTGGTGGGGCATTGGGAATCCAGGAACACCAGTCATACTGCGCAACAAAGCAAGAGAGCTCAGTGAAAAGCTACAGTGGCTGGTATTTAGCAACAGTGCAAAGAAAATCAGGAGTCTTGACACTAGGGAGTTTGCTTCTGTCCTATGACTGTCTCAGAAAGAGAAGATACTAACTAAAGGATGGAGAGGCGCTCTAGAGAATGACTGAAGGAGACAAGAAAGTCCCTACTCTCTTTCTCAGGATCTCATGAGGGAAAGAGTTGCGTTGTTTAAATGGGAGTAGTTATTCTGCTAACCACAAGCATGTGCCACAGAGCCCAGATTCACCTGCCAGACTAAGGATTTAGCTATTTTATTTAACAAAGATCTCTTCTGATAATCTGAGGCAACTCTGAGTAAAACAAATAAACAAACAACCACCAACAAAAAAACTCCCTGTAATTGATAAAATTTTGTTTTCTCCAGTTGCTCTTTTCTGCAAAATTTGCTTCAAGAACATGCCCACAGTACTGTGGTCAGGCAGTAAGAGAGGCAAAGGATGCTGGTGCATCACGGAATATGTCACGTGGATGTGGTCATGGTGAGCGCCAAACTGGGAACTCAGAATCACTTCTTCCTTGCTTCAATGTTGTGAGATGGTGATGTCTCATTTTGGCTCAGATATGACCCTGAGATCTACCGCCATTTGAGATGTTGCACTTAACTCTTTCTTTTCCAAGAGCTTTTTTATTACCTTCATACATATCCCCTGCCCTTATCCTACTCTCAGCCCTCTTTGTCATTTTTTTCCCATGGCTGAAGACACTTTTGTTGATGAGCTGAATATCCTCTGCATGCCAAATTACCCCTCTCATTCTCTGAAGACTCTCTGCTAAACCCTAATATTCTGGGCAATATTAAGAGATGGTTTCTTAGTGGTACTTGTCAGACAGGATTTCCTAAGGGGGAGTTTGGGAGATATCTCAATCACTTGCAATGACAGATTAGAAATGAAAAGCCACAGAGGTTCCTGGTCATTGATGTGGCACAGGAAGGGTGTGTGTTCATTTGACACCTGGTCTGAGACCTGCTCCAAGGCTCCTGATCTGCAGGGGTGGACAGTAGGATCAGCATGGAGAGTGATGTGGGATGTGTTTGGGAATAATCACCATAGCAAAGATGGTGTCCCTCCTTATCTATGAGATCATCCATGCCTGAAGCCAGAACATGTGTCAAAAAAGCGCTATAAAATCACAGAAAATCTCAAGTTGGAAGGGAGATCCCATAAGGATCATTGAGTCCAAATCCCTGCTCCTCCCTCACAGGACTACCTGTAACTAAACAATATGACTAAGAGCATCGTCTAGACACTCCTTGAACTCTGACAGGCTTGGCACTGCGACCACTTCCCTGGGGAGCCTGTTCGAGTGACCAACCACCCAACTAAGTGAAGCAGCACTGTGCAGATCAGACTGACAAAGAGATTTGCTTCTGGCTGTGAAGTCTGCTTTCCAGAATGCCTTGATGTTGGAAGAAACAGCATTCAAAAGGCAGGCTGTTCCTATAGTTTCAGGGTAGATATATGTCAGTAAAGGCAGGCAGGGATAATATAGGCTATCAGTATATGTCACATTAAACATCATAGAGGAAGCTCAGAGAGTTGTCAGTTGGCTCACAAACTCAAGAAATGAGCAGTCATGCCCTTTCCATGGATTGAGAATGTTAATCACATTGGTGCTTTTGAAAACTTGACCATACATGACCAAAGCCTAGATCCTCACGGATATACTGCTTCAAATTTCTATGTATGTCAGTGGCAATTAAGTGTCTAGCTATCACTGAAGATCTGGACTCCTGTCCCCCCAACTTCAGTGAGACTTTACCTTGTAGAGGTTTGTCTGTGCTGCTGCAGAAAGTAGAAGCGGAGGTCCCGCAGACATGCAAGGCAGCTTTCAACTAGTTAACTCGGCACCCTTGGTAAATGCTCTATTAGGCCAGCTAGGTCGCTGTACTGCTGGGACTGAGCTGTTGGCAATAGCCAGCTGCACCAGCTCAAAGACAGATGGCGTATGCAGCTACATGAACTGCAGTCACAGCTCTGAGCTGTGCTGCACATGTTCCCTAAGCCACATCTGAAAATGAGATGTATGAAGCTTTGGCACAGGCACGCTGCCAAGTTAGCACAGCTTATAACAGCAGTCCATGGTAGTCACCTGTGCATGCACTCACAGCAAACGCAAAGTAAAGACACGTAGCATAACTCACTGCATTTCAGTGCAGAATGTGCCACAGACTACCAGCACATATTATATTCAGACAGTTCAGGTGATGTCTGGAAATCATGGTAGCTAGATTGTGTGCCTGAACCCTTCAGCATTTCTGAAAGGGGTCTTAGCAACCCATTTAAATGTTTAAAAATATCATTCCCCATAATAAAGTCATTAAAACTAAAATATACAAGTTAGAACCCCTAAATTTGAGTTTTGGTACATATTTAGGACTCAAAATGCATTTCTCATCTTCCGAAGTACTTCAGTTTCCACAGGCTTCATGGGGATTTGCAGGTGGCTTTACCATTACTTTGACAGAAAGAGTAATGTAATGTCTGTACATCTACTAAAAGCCGTTTCTCACACCTTGCCCTGGTAGATGCACCTTGCAGCCCAGAAAGAACAGCAGTCTTCCCAGAAATTCCTACCTGACCAAAATTCACAGCTGCATGCTGGGCTGATGTGGTGAATATTATCACTGTAAGATACTCTGCTAGCTTCTCTCGTGTCTTGATCGTCTTAGGAAACCCTAAACGAGGGAGAAGAAAAGCTTAAGTAACCCAGCTATGAAGTAATCCGGTTACCCAGTAGTAATCGGCCCCTCAAAAGGCATGAGCGAGAGGACTGTGCAGCAGTCACTGAAGAGCAGGGCGTTGTCTTTCTGAACGTTGCTGTGTGGTCTAACAGGAGCTACTCAACCTCTCTGTGTCTTGGCTGTCCAGCCATAAAAACAGAGTGATCCTGCCTTACCTCATACAGGTCTGTGAGGCAATCACCACTGTTTGAAAAGTATTTGGCATTCCTTAAGGGAAAGGCAAAGTATAATGACACCTTTAAAAAACACTGTATTCCTGTCCTTTCACCCTACCTACCCTGCAGCTAGGAACCCAGACAGTCCACAGGACAGGGGCCTCAGATGCTTCCCTTCTCTTCAGTCTGCAGTACAAGCAGGGAAGGTTCATGCCAGGGAGCAATGACCATGTGCTTGTATTTTAAAGGTCCGAGGCTCAGCGATCAACCACGCTATGAGAGAGAGTGCAGGGAGAGCTTGTTTGCTGAAACGGGAAGTGAGGAAATGAGAAATTCTGAAAGAGAAACAACAGAATGAGGAACAGGAATAGTTGCATCAAGCTGTCTTTGAAGTGGAATAATCAAACGGAGCTATACAAAGAAAGAATGGAATAGTCAGGGACTAGAGAAATACTTTGCTACCAAAGCATGTCCAAGCCTGTATCTCTTCTATCCCCGCTACGTCACAGTCCTGTGCTGTACTCCTTGTCCCAGCCTAATGTGACCATAGGTCCCAGGATACCTAGAGACTTGTCAGCACCCTGAGGTGAGCTGCCCCTGCTCAGGCTGCCTGTGCCAGCTGCTTTACATCTCCACCAGCAACCTGATGCAGATGTGAACTCAGAGAGGGAGAAGATGCACATGGTAGCTGTGGCCAGCCACCAAGCAGCCTCACCAAAGAGGAGAGAATGCACCATCTCCTCCTGTGTCCTGCTATCCTAAGCACACTGTGCTCCTCTTTAAAAGGGCTTGGCATGCTCCCAGTCAGAGCAGCCCTCCCAGGGCAGGAATGGAGACTGGAAGGGGACACCAAGGTGCAAGAGCCTCCCCCATTTATCCTCCTCCCATTCTTTACAGACCCAGCCAAGTACCACTACTCTCTGCCCCAGCCCTTGGAGTGCAGACATGGATGCTGCAGGCCTGACAGTTTTCCCACTTGTAGTGGCAGTCCTGCCACCAGTGGTGCTTGTAGCATTTCACCCCAGCTGTAGCCCTGGAAAGGTTCAGTACTTGTCTCATACCAAGATGCTTAGGTCAAGCATGAACTTGCTACTAGCAGGCCATTTCCAAGCTTTTCCTAAGAGACAACTAGACAAACAAAAATGATAGTAACTAGGTGTCCCCCAGTCCTTTGCTTGTCTAGGCAGGTAGAACCCAGGAAGCTGTTATACACCAGCACATACTGGTAATGAGTGGAAACATCACAGTTTTGCCTGGAGGTCTCACACACAAACGTGTGCACACAGTGCCAAAGCCATCTACCCCAGATCACTGGCCAACAGGTGTTTCCAGATGTAAATCAGTCAGGAGAGTATGAAGAATCCCCATCCACCTGTATAAATTCCTGAAAACCTGCTTGGACAAAATGTGAGTGGAAGAAAAAAACATCTTTAGGGAAAGGCAGGAAAGCATTAACCTGGGTGGGAAACTAGAGTCATGTTAGGGGTGAGAGCTCCCACAGCCAAGTAATGGCTTGCAAGAAATCAGAAGCAGTGAGAAGAGACAGAGCAAATGGAAATATTTCTTGGAAATAATTATGAGTATTTTCTCTTGAAGAGAACAGAACGGCTCAGCAATGACATAGATGCTGAACAAACACGACGTGCAGCAACATACCCTTCAGGATGTTCTTACTTGTTCTTATTTGGTGCAAGGTTTGGAGGAGAGGCAATTCAAAAGGGTCTCACTGTTCCTTGTGATTTCTATCAGTCTGTCTGGTGATTCCAACAGCACAGACAGACAGACCCTCCCCTAACACTCAAAGCGTGAGCAGACATGACCAGAGGACCAATTCTGAGTGTACAGAGAGATTACGTGAGTTGCCCAAGCTCATGGCGAGAATCTGTGGCAAAGGAAGGAGTTGTCTCCTGAGGGAGGGCCTGATCCAGGGTCTCACCCATAAAACTGAGCATCTTTGGTGCAAGAAGGGAGAGGGTCTCCAACAGTTCAAAGCATGCAGTGCATGCAGCATTGCTGTCAGCTATCATATCTTACCTGAGGCCTTCACGCCCCTCATCCCATAGACGTAAATGTCTTTGACAAAGGCCTGTAGCTCCACATCCTCACACACCACCTCGTCGCTCTCATAGTAGATGTGGATCACATCCTCTGCAAAACTGCAGACACAGGAAGAAATGAACAAGACATAATGAAAAGGAGAAAGCAAGCCTGCCATTCCTTGAAGACCACCTACTGACCTTGCAGAGGAGGTAGATGCTTCACAGGGAACGAACAGGTCTCAGCACCCTCCTACATCCTTCCCATAAGCAGTGGGAATGCACAGAAGCAACTTTGATTCGTTTCTGCAGCATCACTTCCTCTCCCAACAGAAAGATGTCGGACCACACTGCATCCCCTGAACAGTCCTGTGCGCTTTAGCCTCTTAATTGAGGCTTTGCTCCTGCCCAGCCCTCTGTCATCACATCTACATCCTTTTCTTCACTTAATACAGACTCCCTCTGGCATATCCACATGGCTCTTACACTGGAAACAGGGGTTCCCAAGTCATGATATCAGCACCATCCCCTGTATGTGGGATACTCCAAAGCTGCTCCTGAATACTATTCAAGTAGTTGATCCCCTCCTACCGCGCATCTTTTTCACAAAACCCAAGTGGCACACTTCAAAATGGGGGTGGACCAGGAAACTTCTCTTGGGGAGAAGTGGTCTAGAACCTACCCCACTGCATATAGCAGACATCTCCTCCTTGTTCAGTTCCTCTTCTCAAAATTTCTCTATCTATAAAACTAACTCATCTCAGAAAGAATGTCTCTTAAAATACTAAGATAACAGAAATAATTCTTAAAGCGCTAAAAATAGGTAAGCTCGCTTTCCAGAAGATTTACATTTCATGACTGAATGACTGGTTAACGGAGCTATGCTGAGATATTCTGTTAGCTCTGCAGGTACCTATAATCTCTTGCTAAATATTTTGACAACAACCCATAGGGTGAAATATTTGACTGATGGGATTAAGAATTGTTATCCAATATAGATTTTTCCCTTAATAAGCTATAAATTTATTGCAATTTGGAGACCTTTACAAATCTGTCAGTGTGGTTTTGGTTTCTATTAGCCAACCAAGTCAAGAATTGCTACCGAGGCAGACAAACAACTGCATGAGCACCAAGAGTTTAAGGAATTTTGGCTTCAGAGGAAGCCAAAGGAAAAGAAAAATCCTGCAATGTGCAGCAATAAAGCTGCTCTGCATGACCTCTGCCTCCATCACCTGGCACATTTGCCAAATGCATACAGAAGGTAATCCTTCCTTTACGTAAAAAACAGTATTCTAGACCCTCTTCCATGCAAGTATCAACTAGCATATGAAGTGTGGATGAGGCCTTTTTGGTTAGAGTATCTTTGGGATGGAATATTTATCTGTAGTTTAGATCAGAAATAAGAAGCTGAGTATTACAGAAGGGGTTTAAAAATTTGCTGTGTGAATCTAATTGTTTCTATAGGGACAATCTTATCAACTTTCTTAAGTTTAGGCCCTCTATCACAGGTGAAGCAATGCTGGGAATAGCAGCTATTTCAGCAGAAGAGTGGAAGCTGACAGCCCTGCAGAGTGTAGGAGATTCATGGTGACTACACACATGCATCACCCTGGGTTCATGGGTCAGGATAGCACACAGTCACAAAGGTACTGCTCATGCCGTTTATAAATGAAATTATTTGCTTACGAAGAATTTCTCAGCCAAGTTTGAAGTAGTATAACATCTTCCTCCAGCTAGGTTAACACCCACAAACAGTCAAACTAAATTGAGTTGACTAAGTACTATCTGGTATTTGAAAAAGCATATCTCAATCAGCAAAGGAAACACAGGAAAGAGAAGAGGGACAGAAAACCAGACTACGTCAAGAAAACAACCACAGAAGAGTTATAACTTCCTTTGCTCTGAAATGGGCACTAACAATCGCAGGAAATATTGCAAGATAACCCTTCGCCAAAACACAGAGAAAACACAAGAGGCAAAGATGTACCCAACACCTTAAACATCATGCTCGTATTATAAACCCCCTAGTTCGGGTACACAAGAAATCTGATTTTTAATGAATGTGCTTTTCAAAAGCCACGTGACCAGAAACAGCTGCATAATTAGCAAGTAACTTATGCTGTGCAAAAATACATTGTTTGTTATATGGAATGCCACCGTAGAATAAAAACTGTATGAATCATTCCATTCTAAGGCAGTGTTTCATATCTGAAAAGGAGGCACGTTTGTGTGGTTGAGCAGCTTTTCAGTACCTCTCCTGACCCAGAGTTGCTGTCCTTCCTGACAAAACCTGGGCCTTGCAATTTTAAGGCATTTTAAGAAAAGTTTTGCTTGAATCATTTAATGCCTAATTTATTGAATTTCAAAACACAACCCTCATGCAAGCCAAGCTTACATGTCCACTCTGCAAGAATCTTAACGAGGTCACATGGCTGGCTCAGAGAGTTGGGCTCTCTCTTGGTTTCTGCATAGCTAAAAAAAAAAAAAGCACTAATTAAATCCCCTTTGCAGGGCTAAATTCTGTGAAATCCTGCAGAAGAGTATATACTTATAAAGGGGCCTCTGAAATACAGAATGCAATAAAACAGGGCTGAAAAAAGCAGGAATTAACAGCCTTTCAAGGATGTGTGCTTGACAATATATTTTTCCTCAGATGAGATATGCTAGATCGAAAAGGCACCGTGTGACTAAATAGCCCAGGTGCTGTTCACAAGGCTGTGATGAAGAGCAAAGTGAACAGAGAGAAAATGAAGCTGTGTCTCTGTGACAGTGATTTTATTAGCCATTTCTAGAACCACAGTCTCTTACTTCTTTATAGCCTCCCAGACTTTAATGCCATCATCCCGGTAATAGTAGTAGGGGATGTCCTCTTTGCTGTCCATCCCTTTAGCTTTGATCTCCTCAGGGAAGCAGAGGGAGCCATAAGTCAGATCCTTCATTGCTTTCTGCACCATTTGTACATGTCCTCCTCCACCTGTAGCATTTGCCTGCAGGAAAAAAGGCAAGACAGGAACAGTAGTTCGCTATGTGCCAAGACTGGCTTTCCAAATTCTCAGGAGACAGTATTCAAAATGCTGGTGAATCTGTTTTTTCAAGGAGAAAACCACATCTCCACACAAATGAATACCGAACTGCATAGAGGTCTACTGCAACTGTGCCTTTTGGCTTCAGAGATTTCACATCTCTCCCATGAATCACTGTTAATATTCACATTTTCTCCATAGGTACAACACCTATAATTTCATTATACTGGAATACAGTAATAAAGTACAGCAACATTGAAGTATTGAACCCAAAGCACTTCCTGCCAGCCCTATACTCCAGAACCAGCACATGAGTGAAGGAAGGCAGCCAGGAGTGTGTTAGAACAGGGCTTTTGCTAAACCACCCACTGCTGCTACAGAGAGGCTTAGGAGAAAGTTTTTAGGGATGCAGGCTACCATTAACCACCCTGGAATTTAAGCCAGGAGATCAGTCCCAGTGGGTGACTACTGATGAGGACTGGCCAGGGTTTCAGTATATGTTACATTTGGAAAACACAGCATGACCACAACAAGCGGCACTGCAAAACTCTTCAGATAATCACTGCACAAAAGCTCCAAAATGTTACTTCTCTAGCATATGGGTGCTAGTGTTGTAGCAGGAGTCAGCTCACACTTACTGTCCTCAGGCTGGGTGTTCATCTGCGCAGGAACCAACAGATTCTGGAACTCCAGAATCCCCGCTAGGAGGTCTTAGCCACACATTCATCCCACATGCACACAGCATGGACATGCTTCTGTCCAGAGGGACGGGAGTGCCTTACAGGTCTCCACAATCAGCAATGGATTACAGAAGATGAGGAAGGTGCCTGGATTTAACCTCTCTTTCCTCCTTGGGTGAAAAACGCTGGAGCATAGAAACTATTTTTGGTGTGATGAGAGAGGTGTAAGGGGGACAAAGTTGTCCTGAAACACAGGGCTCCCTCTTCGAAAGGACTTCTGAAACATCCCCGAACTTCCCATTTGCTGCTAGCATGTTGTGACAGAGACTGCTGCATGCATGTCACAACCTGTTGTGGTTCCTAGATATAGCATGCCATTTCTGGGGGAGCCAAGGTGGGAAGAGCTGGGTACATGTTAAATACCAGTGCAGTCAGATCTAGATGTTCAGATTTGACCTAAGAGCTGCACCACAGTCCATGATACACAGCTATGTTTCACTGACTCAGACAAACCTGATCTGCAGATGTGCTGTTTACGGCAATTCAAGAATACAGGCTTGAATCTACACCCACTATCTGTGGGCTTAGAAATCTGTTTTATCTACACGTCTTTCTCTGATGCAAATTTCCTTTTGCAATCACAAATTCTTTTGCTCACCACCCTGCCCCAAGATGAATAACTGAGTACTTAAAAAAATTGGAGACTTAACTGTGTGCATGCATGTGCAAAGATGTATGTGCATATTGTGTTACCTTGCACTCCTATACTCATTGCTGATGTGGCTTTGGGGTAAGTGAGTTATGACTCACTACTGACACTGGCCAGTTCTGAATTGGCTACTTAGAAGTAAAAGATAACATTTTTAGCACAATAAGGCATCAGTTCTGTATGTCAGTTTCTCAGGTGATATTATTTGTCTTTGCCCTTTAGTAGAAAGGCCAAGAAACAAGGCAATACGTGATGGTTAAAGGATAAAAACAGATACAGAACCATGAAGAGCAGCGAAGATTTGCAAAGGGAGTTACTTACCTTGTCAAAAAGGCCACATTCACAGATCAACTGTTCTCGGGCTTTGGTATTGATGGCTATTGTGAACCGCATGTGTGGCACCAAGAGCTGTGAAATGGGAAAAACAAAGAAAGAAGGCAAATTCTCTGATTGAATTCAACAGCAACCAGGTATAAAGTTTGAAGTTTTGGAAGACCTGGTGGCTTAGTTGTAGTTTGCCTTGCAGGGCAGCCAACCAAACTATCTCAGCTGAGCTATCACCAGGACTTCTTTTTGGTTTGTCAAACTAATGTGATAACCTCCCTGACCCACGTACATCCCTTCACGCAAGAACCAACCTTGAAGAGGGGATGTACAGCAGGCAGCTGGCGGAACATAGCTATGCTGAACACCTCTGAGACTAAGTGTGTCCGCAAGAGATGGGTCACTGTCTGGTGGATGTGAAAATCAGATGAGCGAACCCAAATTTTAGCCAGCAACCAGTCATATGTAGCATCTGAAGGAAGGAATATGGGATTGCCTGGACCAGGCTTTTGACCAAGCTGAAAGATATAAAAAGAACATGAAACCCCAAGTCATTCATGTTTAAGATAAGACAAGAAGCAACATGTTGCTTTAAAGACCCTGACAGTAAGCCCACCTGGATTGCAATGGGTACAATTTTATTCTCCAGATTCTTGTACAGCAGACAGATGGGTGCAGCCAAGTACTGTATTGTGCATGGGTCTGTTTTATTGGCATCCACACCATCCAGCAGCTCGTAGTCCACAATGAAAATGTTTCCTTGCTGGAGAAAAATAAAGCATGATGTGTTTTAACGGGGTGTGGGCAGCAAGGTTTGGAACAAAGGTTGGGAAGTCTCGACCAGAGGCTGGCTTGTGCCCTGTCATTACAATCAGCCATTGGCCTTCCCTTGTTCACAGTGGCTGAAGGATGATTCCACTGAGACAGCAAGCACCTTTACTCAAACTACCTGACTTGTGTCCGCTAAGTCTGATAGTGACCTTTTCAGCAAAAGGCAACTACGTATTGGGCATTCGTGCAGTGACAGTAAGATGCAAGTTTCATGCTGCCAGCTGAAGAGACCCCCATGCTTATTGTACAAACAAAAGCAAGGCACCGCCCTTGCCAACCGTCCTTCGGCATGTTAGTTCAACTCTACAGGTAACAACAGGGTAAGACCCTACCAGGAAAGGGAGAGGCAACTGTTCCCCCCTGAGGCAGTTGGTCAGTCCCTAACCTTTCAGAAGGAAGCCACTGAGAAAGGACCCTTCACTTCCTGATGACATCTCTTGACCTGGAGAAAGGCATGGCCTGCAGCTCCAGGACAGTGGGAGAAAACAGTTCACAGAAGTGTAGCCAGTCTAAAGAGACAAACAGCTTTGCCATGACCAGCCATACATCCCGAAGAGAGGAGGTGTGGCTGAAGGCAGTTAGAACAGGGTTTGGAGGTTAGAGGATATGAGAAGGAACAGAGGAAGTCCAATCTGACTCAGAGCTGTACCTTCACTTCCTCCTCCAGGGTCAGGTTCCTCTCCAGACTGCATTCTACCATATCTGTAGTCACAGGCAACTTCTTGGGTATCTCTGTGCATCTCCGGATCAGCACAGGATTGCATCCATTCAGAAACTGGTAGCCAAACATAAAATCTTCCTTCCAGTGCTGCATCACATATTCTAAAGGAAAAACAAGCCTGCAGCATCAATATCTGCACTGCATCGATATCCTACTGCATTGTAGGATTCCTCCTTTCCTCCTCACCTTTTGTTATAATGCACTGCAATTTTGACTAAAGAAAGTAGCAAGAAAAGGATTCAAAAGATGCAATAGAATTTATAAGAAAAATCACTTCAGTTACATCGACAATGTAATCTTTGCTTTTCCCTTTGAGAAGAATTAAATTGATAATAATTTGTTTCTCTATGTACAGAGGCAGCGAGGAGTAAAATATTCCACTTCTACGAGAAATGCTTTCTCCATCTGCAGACCACCTTCTCAGGTCTTTCATGATATTTTTAATTCTCAGCCTTCAAATTCTCAGGGTATGCAGTACAGAGGGATGAGTCTAAAAAAAGATGGCACAGGCAGAAGAAGGGAAATACAGAGCAACATGGGTAGAGAAAGAACACCAGTGGCTGGAGCAGTTCTCCTAGCTGGAACTGGGTGAGGGACACCTGGGGAAGGATTTTGACTTTGACTCAGTAAAACTACTCATTCATTGTTTTGCTTAACATGTTTTTCCCTGTGCTTATTTTTCAATTGCTAATATAAACCCAGATTAACATATCTTCTTAACAAAATGTTATTTTTGAGTACTTCATCTCTTTACTATTACATATGTAGTACTACTGGATGTTTTCCACAATTGCAGTGTTCTGTTTCATAACGTCATCTTGCCACCTCTGCCTACAAATTCAGGGTCAGAAAAAACATGACTAATGTGAAAAATCCCATGATGTCTTCAGGGGAAGAATGAAGCAAGTAAAGTTTTCCACTATTGCCTATTTTCAGACAAGGCAGAACTTTTTCTGAAAGCAATTTATTTTCCTACGAAGGCTGAAAGGATGAAAAAGATAGGCCTGAAGGATCTGCAACCATAATTTAAAAAAAAAATAAAAATCTCAAAACTCACAATCCTTTCTAACAGAGTGGAAATTTACTTAAAGATGACGTTTACATCATCTCTGTCAATTGCATAATGAGTCTGGAGCTCTATCTAAAGTCTACACGAAGCAGAAAATGACCCATCACCTTGGACAGAAACTGCATGACTGAAAAATGCTTTGAACCTCCTTCGCCATTAGCCCTATTTCTGCCAAGACTTGCAAATAAGCAGATTCAGTGTTGCATTAATATAACTGAGACTGATGCTTAATGTTTAAAACTCACAGAACTGGAGCTTTCCTCATGAGTATGGAAATGTTATCAATGAAATTAATAGTAGTTTATATCTAATTACTGTGCTACAAGTACTTTAGGAAGCAATCTTATTAGATAAAACAAATTGCTGTAATTAGTTTTTAATAGCTCCGGTCAGCTTGCGTGCTTTATTTTATACCCAAGACTGCAGAAATTACTCTTATTTCTGTTAACTGGTCCTTAGCCAGCCTGAAGAGCAGCAAGGAGGGAAAAGTATTTTCCTTTACTGAGTCTGAACAGGCCATTCACACGTGTTGGAGGAACCACATGCTAGCCAGCTTATCTGTGTATCTATTATATCCAATAATACAGTAAAATAAAATGATGTAACCATGGACAATAGTAGAAGGTTAGGTCTGACTCATAAAATAAAGGCCTCCCAGCCCTGCTCTACAGAAAGAGCACCGTGAACTTCAAAACCCATGTCTATCTGCAATTCTTTTACATAACTGCTAAGATTTCCATATTGAAAAGGGTTAAAGAAAATAAGTATTTTGTCTTTGACATCTCAATATTGCATCAATAGAGTTTTTAATGGTATGAATGATACTGAAGAAACTGAATTGCCTTGAATACAAAAGTGAAACTTACACTCTTAGAGAGGGATTTTTGCATTCCAGTAAGAAGATGTGAGTATGATATGACAAGCACAGCAAGACATGTAATGCAGTATGCACAACTAATTCTGACACATTTTTGAAAAGAGATGACATTTGAGATAAATACCACAAGTTTTTTCAGGCCTAACTCACACTGATTTCCAATAAGAACCATGGTTTCTTGTGATCTGACAGCTCATCTTGGCTGCAGCAGGACCAGGTGAAGAAGTTAGAGCTCCCAGAGCACTGCCAGCTCTGCAACCCATCCTCAGATTGGCTGGCCTAACATCGTGCACTTCCATGCCCGAAAAGTTCTGTCAAAATGACTGGATGGGAAAAATTTACCACTGAAATGTTGAAAAGCATTTGAGCTTCCCTGTGTCACTGACACAAATGGCCCATGAGAACTCTCTGAGGGGAGCTACAGGTGAGGTTTTGACAGCAGAACTGAGGCAATGGTACCCTCTCTGTGACAGGACAGGGAGGAGAAGTTGGGACCATCAGCAGCAGTGCAACCAGGACTGAGCACACAGCTGGGATGTTAGCCAACAACCTTTGATCCAGCCTGTGTAAGAGGCCAGAAGGGTCACCCTCATGCTTGCTTTTAGCAGAGAACATTTTCCAATGTGCCTCTTTGCAGATTTTCCATGTATTTAGGTGGCTGAAGTGGGAGATACATCATTAAACTTTCAGAAATGCCTTAGCAGCTAATATGCTTTGAAAAGCACTCCTACAAAACCATCTCTAGGTTTAGATGTGAAATACTGATAAAAATTTGTCCTATGGGGCTTGCACATATCTGAAAATACATTTCTAAAAGCCAATAGGAACTATGATGCCCAGGTGGCTAGACCTCCAGAGTAGCTCAGGACAGAGAACATCACTGAGCAATTCCCAGTAATTTTAGTTAGTGTGAGATCATAGCTTCACTTTTTGGTCTTGCAAGATATTGGTGTGATCAGCAGTCTGAGATTAGAGTTTATTTATGAAAAAACTTGGGAGAGCAGAAGTGGGGGTCAGCCACATCCATCCTAATGGAATGTATTCAAGACAAATAGTCATTCTACAATGCAATCATGAGTGAATGCTGATAAACCCACCAGAGATTGTGTTGCTGATTCTGACAAAAATCCTCTCAAAATCTGCAAAATCACTCCAGGAGGACTGGAACATGTGCATGAAACGGTTGACATAAAGATTCTCCATCCTAAAAACAAAACAAAACAAAACATCTCTGAAAAAAATCAGCTCCAGCTTCCTCAATACCCCTCCCCATTCTTTTTCACCCTTTTATATACCTACACACAATAAATTTTTCAGTGGTGGAATGTGAGATTGGCGACCCTATACAATTATATTTGCTGGCTGTACCTTTACACACAAGCCTGAAAGGCATCTCAAGAACCCAGTCCCTGATACTGCATTTATCAAACTCCATTCTAGAGTTGTTCTTGGCAGCTTACAATCGCTGTACTTTAAGACCTACCTCATATAAAAACTACAGTAAAAAAACCTAGTGCTTCACACATCACCAGTAGCCAGCATCTGCTGAGAGCGCTAAGGTCATTACTAGCCCTGATTTAGAGCGCTGTATGCTGACAGGAAGAAATTGAGTGATTTGGATAAAGTCAGAGCAAACACAACCCAGGATCAGTCCAGCCAGTATTCTGAAACAGACAACAGCTCCTGTAAGTGCCTGTGACCAAGGACAGACTGGATCCCTACAATGCAAGGCCTGAGTTTTTAAGACCTTTCTATTTACTTGGGCAGCTGGTTAACCTTCATACTCGCTCACCTCTAACTGCAGTAACCGAGTCACTTGGGTTGCAGACAGCACATGAACATGGGGGCTCGGAGCCAGAAATGTCTGACAAAGTGCTAATTCAGAAAAGTGTTCTGACTACAACACAGTCAAGCAAGTTCACCTCGTATGAGGTGACAAGTCCTAAATTGTTACAGAAATGCTAAACCGTTGTTATTAAATAGAAATAATTTATTTTGACTAGAAAGCAAAAAATGAATTTGAAAAAGAAAGTTGGCTTTCCACTAACATTTCAAAGGCACAAAGAAAAACACACACATCACACAAAGATAATTAGGGCATGTAACAGAGTAAACAAAGGTCACAGTATTGCAGAAAATTCTCCCAAACAGAATTTGAGAGACAAAGAATCCCAGGAAGGTGGATTTATAGCCAGTAAACTTAGACTGAGGCACCTTAAAAAGAACTGGATTATAAGTGACTAAAGAGGACCAAAAGCCTGGAAAAACAGCAAGTGGTTATCTGGAAGAAGGCTCTAGACCAGCATGACCATAACCCAAAAAAAGGAGCAACTTCTGCACTGCACCCAGACAGGATGCATGTAGAATGGACTGTTTCTGCTGCAAATGGCAGCCAAGAGGTGCCTGGCAGCACGTTAGGAAGTAGAACTCGGACAACTGTCTAGCCTGAAGCAGGAGATGACCTCTCCAGAGGTCACAGAATAATTGTAGCAGGATCAAAGGCAGGGTAACTACTGGGCAGAGCTTTTTGGATAGATGCTAGGTGTCTATGAACTTCAAAAGGAAGCATGACCATGACCAGAAGGTTAAATCATTTTAAACAACATAACTCAGTAGCCAGAGAGGCATTACTTGAGACTATCTCATTTGAGACTTTCCACTAAAGGTCCTGTAGAGCCTAAGCCCTCCTTCAGAACTGCTCTGAGATTAGGAAACACTAGTCATATGAACCAACATGTAATGCTCCTCTCCTGCCCAGGGTGTTCTTCCTACCCAGGGCTATTAGCCTGATCAAAAAGTAAGCACAGCACCTGGGATCTAGTCACAAACTTGCTGTGGTTTGGCCCACTGATTGCCAGGCATACATTCATTCTCAGATGTTTCAAAGACTACTTCTTAAAGGAAGCAGTCTTTCACATTTCCTATCTTGGAACAAAATTCCAAAGAATTTAAGAAATGAAAACCTACCTTCCCCAAGAAATCAAGTACTTCCAAGATTTATGACACATACTAGAAATGAGAGCAAGGAAAAAATGGCAAAGAATTGCTTGTAGATCTTAATCTGCCCAAACATAACACTGGTCCGAAATAGCTACACAAGCCTGTGTTTCTGGCACAGAATCCAGAGCGAAGGTTTCCATTTGCTAGACAGTGTAAGTCACATAGTACAGGAAACCTTCAGGATTCTCCCCACCTGCACACGATTAATCCTGTAAACTTACAGAATTATCCACTGCCAACAGTAAAGATCCAGCCTTGCAATAGCAGAAGTAACCTCTGAGACACATCTCCCTGTTTCTAGGTTCAGTTTTGCACGTCTGAAACAAAAAGGCTTTCCCCTCCCTTCTTCCACTACTCCATAAGTCTCATATAACTCTCACAGCTCTCCCATTTTTCCTTAAACATGATCCCTGTCCTTTGCTACACCTTGCAACTCTACACCTGCCTTCAGATTTCCAAATACCTCCCTGTCTTCCTTCCTACTGCACTCAAAGTGAAGAAAGACTCCATGCCTTCCCCTATGTATCTCCACTCCACTCATGCAGACAGCTGTCCCAAGTTCCCAAAGCACAACAGGGTAACTAGATAAGGGCTATCAAACTCATTCTCCAAAGCTTTTCACAGTTCATGCAACCAAAAGAATAAGCCTGGATTTTCAGCCTAACATACCAGGCAAGAAGTGTTGCTCTTCCTTGGAAGAATCTCTTCTGCATCATATCAGTTCTCCAGAATGGCTGGCTATCTGCAAAAAAGTTCCTGTTTCATGGGGAGGTGCCCTTACAGCTAATGGCAAAAATAGATGTCCCTGCATTCTATCAAATCGTTTGCAAGTTTTGCTTGGCTGCAACTCAGGATCTCTGATAATATGCTGCAGAATGGCAAATGAGATTGCTAGAAGGGGTATGTAGCCTCCAAATTGGATATATCTTCTAACAGCAAACTGGTCATCTCTGGCTTTCTGATGCTGTTGCTCCTGCATCACTCAGCTCCTAAATGAGCTGGGAAATGGCTGTTTTGCACCAGCTAACACCATGCTAGAAGCAACAGCTCTTGGAAAACACAAGATTTGTAAAAGTTTGGAATACCATACCATTGTTAAGGTAACAAGAGAAGATCCCAATGACCTGGCATGGGATTTGTATATTTTCACACCTCTCCTCTTCCCTAAGGGAGTTATTCCTTGCCTTTTCTGAGCTAGACTGTTTTCTGAAGCTAGGCCAAGAGCTGAGCTGCACAGTGTTTGCTTTCTTCTCGTGCTTGGAGCCTCTTCTTGTTTTTGCCACAGTTTTATTCACAACAGCACAACATAACAATAGTGAATTTTCCCCTTTTTCTGGGTGGCCTCACCCCTGGCTCTGTTTCATGGTGAACAGGTTGTACGGTTGTCGCACCTGATTGAAACTCAGAGCGCTTCACAGATATGCATGCAGTTTCCTCCCAGAACTTTCTGGGAGGTAAAACAAGTGAAATTATCAGATTTGATAAATTCAAAGTGGTAATTTATCACTTTGCACACAGAGAGGAGATAAACTAAGAATTAGAGACTGGCTGTGGTAATCTAGCCTGCATTGTATTAAAGTCCTGGCTACAGATCAAGAATGATCTCTTCTGGCCTTACAAAAAAAAGTTACTTGCTTTTCAACAACACTATGTAAACTTCCAGTTCCCTTGTTTTATTTTTCTTGCAGGGATGGGTTCTAATACCTGCCTGTGGAAGAGGAGCACATGACTCTAGGGTTTTCCAAGGACCTATGGTCAAGGCCCCAGATTCTTTAAAACTTCTTAAAGCTTTAAGAATTCATGGACTACTAAAGGGCTGCTTGAGGAATAAGGCATTTCATCAAGTGAGAAGGGGCCCAACTTCTGGCTCATATGAAAGACGAGAGATTTGTTTTTTCAGAAGTCTAAACATAGACATAAATTTGAGGCAATACATGTGCCATTAAGCAAGCTTGGGAGGTGCAGGGAGCATCTGTCTGTGTTTTGTACCATTAATCTAACTCCTTGTGTGACACCACAGACAATTCTCTGGTATAACAGCTAACATTGCATTAAAAAGCTACAAGTGCATTGTTCCACCATTCTCCTAACATCCCAGTTTGCATGAGATAGAAAGCTGGAAACCCTGGTCTTCAAAGTTATTCAGATGCCTTATTGCAATTAGATCTGAAAGATCTAAGTCCTCCTGGCCATATGTGCTGCAGAAACATACCCATCACCTTGTTCACACCTGCAGGAGATTTATTCTGCTAAAGAAAAAAAGATTTGCTGATGTTACAAAGCATTGTTCCATTGTGAAAAGCAAATCCTAGTGTGCGGGAGAGAGGAGGGAGGGAGAAAACTACAGCAGAGCTAATACTGCCAGAAAAAACGTGTTCTTTGAAGTTTCCAATTTTCCAAGTTATACAACAAGCAAGTAAATTTTATTAGAACAGGCCAAGCGATCTGACTCTGTGTTGGTAGTGAAATTCAGCTGCCTAAATGTAACACCAAGAACAGTCTGACCTGTAAGGTTTCAGTCACCATCAGTTCCCCAGATGGACTCAGGTAAGCAAGTGTTCACTCTTACTAGAAGCTGCAAGTTTCTCAATATGGCTGTTAAACTCCCTAGTTCCTACCAGCCTATGCTTGACATAATCTTCCCAAATAACGAGGGAACACCTTTCCAAAATATGAAGAGACCAGCAGATTATTAGAATCACAGATGTAGAAATTGTGGGTGATCTTGGACCAGTCTTGTCTCATCTCAGACTATGCCACCATCTCATAGTATGGTGGGATGTCTGAGATAGTGTGATGTGACTTGGCCGTGTGAGACAGCTCAGAAGGGGACTCAGGCCAGAGAGGTCCTATTTGCTCCATTAACTCGGTACTATTTCAAAGAGCTCTGCAAGATTGATTATTCAGATTCATCTCTTGGCCAGGACTCAGGGTTTTTTTTCAATGACATGACACTGCAAGTGAGTGGACAGTGACTTTGTTTCCCCAAGAAGATCACACTCAGATGTCATTAACTGTTGAGCTGCCCAGAACAGCTTTCCTTCAGCAGAGTTTCAAGGGTGCATTGATACAATCTTCTTTTGATATGTGGCTGAAGGGCTTTATTATCACAAACGGGCGAGAGAAGTATCTCTAGGGGGCGACTCTGAGAACTAAATCAAAAACCTAAGGTATCAGGTGCCAGTAGTCCTTTCTATGCTTTTCACCAGTGCCTCCCCCATCTGTCTGCAGCCACAACAGTGTCTAATGAGAATGCAGAGCCTCAGTCAGTTCCCAACGTGAAAAGCTTAAAATATAAATATTTAAAACAAACTAAAAAAACCCAACAAAACCCAAACCTTCAATTCTTTCCTACTTTGATTGATTGCACATTTGGCTGGGAGAAAAGAATCCAATTCTGAGATTTCAGTGAAATTTAAAAGGTGATTAGATCCTTGCCCTGCCCCAAAATAGATTTTGCAAAACTCCTAAAGTTCCACAAACACTTACGCTTTAGAGTAGTTCAGAATGAAGTCAATTCCTTTCTCATTGTCAAACTGGATGTCACGAGGCAGCTCACTGTGAGAATGGGCATCAATGCTCAGGGGAAAGCCTGGATGCCACTCCTTCCAGCTGAGAGAACAAGAGAGGTTGGATTAACCATATAACCCTATCAGCATGAGAGCTGTGTCATTCCTTTTCCTACACTGCTTCTGTGACTCAACTCTATAAAATAAATTTGCAGCAGACTCATTTGGGCCAAAAATAGTGACATATACCACATCGATACCTACCAGTACCCTACAGAATCCTGAAATACAGTGGAAGGTATCTACTTGGCCACCTACCTTCACAAAACTTGAAGTAACAATGTCTGTGACCTTTCCAAACACTTATCTCATCTGGTTGAAATTGGCAATAGCTTCAAATGTATTGGGAGAGGAGGGCAGAGAGAGATGGATAGCTGCCCAATGCACCGTCATTCTTGGGGCTACATTTTTTGCAGAACTGAGATACTGCAGCTAAAAGTATTCTGACGTGTATTTAGATTCCTCCAAAAGGCAGCTCCCCAGGAGACACAGTCTTGACTCAGCTTCTCAGAAGAGCTTTATGTCCTAATAGTCATGGCACACATTCTCTGCTGTGTATGTTTTTGCACTGTACCCCATTTTTACTTCAAAACAAAAGGAGAAGATTTGTAATGAATGCTGTTTCAATGGTATTTCCAAGTTGCCTACCACACACAGACTGCATTGTGTGTTATCAGTTATGCATCTGAATTGTAGATAGCTATTTCCCTGGAATTACAAATGGTTTTGCCTTCCTTTTGCATAGGTAAGTAAAATTTTGTGCCACACCTGTTTTTGAACTGTATTTTACTCTGCTATTTCCCATAATTTGTAAGCAAGATCCTTTCTTAGTCAAATGATATCAACGACACATACACAAAGCCTCAATCCATCAATTCTGAATGGCCCCTCTGTCCTTCTGATCCTTACTCTCATGATAAGGAGATGCAAGTGCAAGGAACTTTTGTTATTTTAACAGAGAGTGTGTCTCTAGGACACGGAAATGTCTATTTCTTTCTGGAGTTACCCACTGATAAAAGATAGCATTTTCCCATTGGACCTTGATTAGGAAATAATGTCTATGACAGTATAAAGGTGGGTATCACAGCTGTGTTTTGATAGCACATTCCAGTCCACTCAAAGAGGGCCAGATCTTCCCCTGCACCCCACTGCAGGAAACAATTAAAACTAGCTTGCTGCAGCAGCTAAAAAGCTTTGCTAAGAGCTGACATGTTCAGATCATGTTCCAAAACTGGAGTACTGCTTGTAAAAGGCAAATGAAATCTGGCTTCAAGTCTTCCTTGAAAACACAACTGTGTGTGCCAAAAGGCCCACACAGAGACTCCAGCACTGAATTCCCACTTAAGCCTTCCAGATAGGCTCATCTGGGATTCAAATATCTTGTAATAACACTTGCACCAGGATGATCATCACTTACAGTGAATTCCATCTAAGTAAAAAACATATGGCCAATGTGGTAACTTATGCTTTCTCTTATCCATCAGTCCAGTAATTAGAGCAATATGATAATCTGAACATACACTGACCTGATGAGAACAGGCCGTGGACCTTCTGAGGAGCTGTGGGAAACTCACCGGTATGTTTTTTGACGGGTCTCGAGCTCTTTGCGTCTGTGCTGCTTGAGAATCTGGGTCTTGTCATCCCGGGGAAGCTTTGCTGTGAAACAGGGGAAAGAGACAGGGTTATGAGGTTCCTCTACCTCTCACTGTCCAGTCTTGAGAAGGAGAGCAAAGTTTCCAAACCTTCAGGTTTCTGATCTAAACCTTTACAATGTTTCTACAAATGACCCAATTTAGTACCTTGAATAGAAACACAAGTCCCTAGAGAATCCGTGGACAAAGACAAGCTGGTGCCTCCAAGAGGTGATTACCTCAAGCTAGGAACATATGCCTCAACTGTATATAAAACCTTCATATGTAGACACTTGCTGTATATATCTAGTTCTAAAGGGTCTGAATAGGGTCAGGGGAACTACTTTTACATTTCAGTGTCTAAGGGAATTTTCATAAATAAGGTATCACAACATTGTTCCAGCTAATCTTCTCTGCTAAAAGACATCTCCAGGAAACACCTGCTATCCTCTCTCCTTGAGCTGTGCTCTCCCCTGTCATCGTGGGACAATAATTATATATTCCTATCATCAGAATAGAAATAAAAAACAATGAGGCTTCACTTCCAGACAACATGCTCTTGTGACCATGTATTCACTACACCATTAAATAACATGAAGCCTCTGGACAGCGTTCTCAGTTGTATGCTCTGAATCAGCTGGTCATATGTGGAACCAGGAGTTGGACTTGATGATCCTTATGTCCCTTCCAACTCCAGATATTTTATGATTCTATGAACACAGAGACTCCCCTAGTAATCAGAGAAAGGGCAAGGTACGTGTCTCACTTTACATACACAAATGGGAAGACAGATCAAGCCAGCAGGAGTTTCATGGAAATAGTTGTTTGGGATTTGGAGCTGGAAATATCAGAGATAATACAACTGATAACATGTATGGCTAACAGTTTCCAGCTGGCTGTGTTCAAGTTACCAATAGGGTTTCACTTGCTTTTGTCCTTACTCTGAAAGCCACACAATGCTGCATTCCATGGAAGTTTTGCAGTTGTTATAAATTGAATTATGAAAAATTGAAAGTTCCTGTGGGGACCAAATAAACTGACACATAGTTGTGATTATAGGACAAAAGGCTTCAAATACAAAATTCCTCAGCCAGGGCAGCCAAAAAACTTAATGGGAAGATAAACATTTATTTCCTAGCACTTCGTACATTGTTTCAGTGGTTTTCAGTGCAGACCACTACAGCAGCAAACCTACCCTAGGAAGCACAGGGGAGAACAAGCAAATATTAGTGGCAAATGTCTGCCCTAACCCTGATCACAGCAAGTAGGTAGTCAGAGACAGTTAAAACACAACTTCCAGGTCCAATGGACCGCTCTTAACTGAGCACAGAAGTGTGTAACACTTCTCAGTTGGTCACCACTATTTGAAGCAGTTATATCCATCTCACCCTGCCTTCTCCTTGACTTGAGAGCATGCAAAGAGAAGAGGTGAAAAGTGAAGCTGCTATTTCAAGGTAGTCCTTGCACCTGCTGAGCAGCCTCCTTTGGGATTTTATTTCACTCTCAAGAAAACAAGACATTTTACAGTCAATTAAGCATGGGCTACTTAGGGGCTTAGTATGAAACAAAGATGGGAATCTAATACTGATTAGATGAAAAGGGCTTACAGCAGACAAAAATTTGGCATTAGGGTCAGCCTTCAAATTCAAGACCAGCATAACAAGCCAGCTTAAGGAGTCTTCTTTACATGTGCTTCCTAAAATATCCAACTCAGCTGTCAGTGCCCAGCCCAACAAACTTCTCGGAAAGCAGTCCTAGTCAGCAGGGAAAGCCCATTCCCTAGGAAGCAGAAGGGGAGTGGCAGTGGGTCTCCTTGTGAGAGAGAAGTTTGGGAGATACGTGGGGAAAGGGGAAGGAGAGGTGGAAGAATTCTAGATGTTCTCCAGGAAATCAGGTATCCATGGCTCTCACCTCTTCCATCTCTAAGGACAACCTCTTTTTCATCTGTAATCCAGCGGTAACATGGGAACTCCAAATAGTCACCCATTGGCGTTTTTACAGTGACATACTTAAGGTACCAGTCATCCTGGTACCAATATTTTCGTTTCTCAATTTTTATTAGCTGAATTTCCCCAAGGTCCTCTTCCACAGTCACATCGTAGGAGTCAACCTACAAAGCAAAATACAGTCAATGATCTACTGCACATGCAGGAAGCACAAGCAGCACTACACAAGCATACCTGGCCCTTCCTGATATGGCATGGGTACAACAGAACTTTGCAGCTTCTTTCCAGGAAGACCTATTATTGGACTGCAACGCAACAGAAAGATGAATAAAAGAACAAAGAAGAACATGCAAAACACTCCAGAAATTGAGAAACATTTTTATATGTAACCAGAAATGATATTACTCTTTGAAACATTTGCAAGTCTGAGAAAAATGTGCAGACTGTGAAACCATTTACTTCTCTTCTAGCAACGGCTGAGAGACATATTGCTAGGGCACATTCATGCAACTGGAGTGGAAAGATGATCATGAGATTAACGCATTGGACTAGGAATGTAAAGGCTTGTATGTATTAGTCATATGTGCTGACTAATGACAACATCCAGATCAGCTAAATTCTCTTTGTCTTGTGCTTTCTGTGGCTGATTTTCTTCACTTCTCCATTTTTAAAATGAGGACAGTGGTATATTTTATATTTGTACAGTTCAGATTTGGACCATAATACATTTTATGTTTGTATGGCTCAGGTGTACAAATACAATTAAGTAGTTAACTGAAAACAAGATTCACAAGAACACCATCTAACTGGAGGCACTTCATTCTTTCACAGAGAACAAGCCAGCATGTGGAAATGCAAGCTCCATCCTCAGTTTGGAGTTAACTCAAAGGCCTGATGCCTGCAACATGAAGGGACCTCAGCCCAGACTTGCACAGTAGCTAGTCTCTTTAGTCATTTCCCATGTTAAGGGTCTGGTCACAGGGTCACTGAGCTGGTACTGAAGACTAGGACCACCCATACTTGGTCCTCTCATCAGTGGCCTATTGGGACAGACCCCTGTAACCTTGAGGTTTTGGCCATGCAATGATCCAGGTGAGGAGCAGACCTGTCCTGGTGCTGCCCCTACACCAAGCTTTGCTGAGGTACGAGGGCTGCAGCTCTGAACCTGGTCAGGCTGAGGAAGTGATTGAACACCATACTTTCCCTTTCTTGGTGACTGCTCCAGCAGGGCTACAAAAGAAGCAGCAGGGAGCACTTTCTTCTCCTTCCGTTCGACTTACAATGGCTTTGACTACCAAGCTCAGCCTTTCTCCCACATGGTAAGCCCATTTTCCACCCACAGGTATGATTTGGCCTCTCAGAACTTCACCGTGAGATGGCTTGAAATGGATGTGGAGCCACTTGGCCCACCAGGATGAGTGTATCTGTGAGCACATGTAACAGCAAACCTCAGCTGCTAAGTGCTCTAGCTACTGAGGTGTGATGAGTGGCCACACGGAAGGCTACAGAGAATTAGTCACCTAGACACAACAAGATGACTTTGGCCACCAAGGTCAGGCACTGGTTCACTGTGTAAATCACCTCTCCCACAACACTGCTTTCAGTGTTGTAGCTACACGGCCAGGCCTGAGAGAAGGACGGCTGTGGACATGGTACCCCACTCAACAGTCCTTGTTCATGCTAAGCACCGTGCCCCGCCTCCCCCCCCGTCAGCACAATGGCTGTTATGAATGCTGACTTAAGCGCCTTGTTAAATTACCTAACAGATTTAGGACAGTGAACACTTATCCCAGAGACGGGTAGTTCAGTCCCCTCATGGGGCTAGCTTCTCAGGGACGCATGCAGTCTCTTACTGCACGTGGGGACAACACCCAGCAAATGACAGTTCTGGTGGCACTTGCACTATTAGGCAATGCCATCATAGGAAGAAATGACTTTCATTTCAAATATGACCAGTAAGACACCATTGCCATTCAGGAGAACAGGAACTGACTCTCACTTTCCAAGAGTGTAAACAGCTCAGGGCAAAAGGGAGTAACCAAGTGCTCACTGTAACAAAGCTGAATGGCAACCATGAGAGTAGCAGCCAAAGCCTACTCTGCTTCAGATGATCCTGCTAACCTTCATGTGGTTACAAGCAGTTTTCATTCTCTTGTGGTTTTTCTCAACACAGTCAAGAATCTTAGAAACCAAGCAGCTGCTGGTGTCAAAAGGATGTGGTACTGCATCATATGCTACAGTGCTTGTAGAGCAGCTTTGTCATGTAGCTCCTGACCTAGACAGAACACTTCGCTTGTTCTTTTCAGGAGCACTTTCTCAGCCTCTCCCAGGCATTTGATATATTTGATATATACCCACTGTTACTGTCTTACTTACTGGGGAAAGGCTAATTCACATAAGGACCAAAGCCGAAAAATGAGGAAAAATTAAATTATAAAAAAAAGATTCATAGCAACTTGCATCCACATGATTGGAAGAACACAAGTAGGAAGGATCCCTTGGCATCCCTTTCTCTCCCACTTTAACTCAAGTTTCCCACATTATTGATGCAAAGTACCCGTTTCTATGAGATATCCATGGATTACCAGCTGTGGTGATCATTTGGGGATGAAGATATCTATCTGCCCACCAAAGTTTGGCATGACAGACCTCAGTTCTCTCATAACCCATTACATAAAAATACCAGCTTTCATAAAATGTTTATCACATCTAATTGACTCATAGAAGCCAGAGAAAAATAAAAAAACCTTTAGGCTTTGAAGCCCATCCTGCAGAGAATGAAACACTATCCTTGCCTGTCTTTCCCAAAGATGTCCTTCAATCAACTTTGAAACTGTCAGGCCACGATTGCTACACTGCAACTCATATGAGACAGCTTCATGCTAACAAGGATATTGGAATTTCTTCGAATATGCAGCCTAATTTAATTTTAGGCCTAAATATTTAAAATGGGTATGGATCATGCTTATTTTGATTTACTGAGACTTTACAGACTAATCTGTGTCTGAGCTATATTCTCCCCATGCCTATTAAAGCAAAAGACATTGAACTGTTTCTTTTAAAGAGGAAGCACCATCACGTCTTAAATAAAAATGTGCAATGTTTAAGTCAATAGTGCACCCACACACATCAGGTGGTAACAAACAGCTTCACAAATGGCATGATGGTCCTTGACAAGCTTGGAATGACAGCATCTGTCTGCTAGAATGTGAGCTGAGAGATTAAAATCACGGGACTTTTAAGGTCCCTTCCAACCCAAACCAATCACGATATTAAACTGATGCTTGCCACTTTTCCTTGCATCTCCATAGCAGAAAAGAAATAGTTCTTTCTGTAGAGCAAATAAATACACTAATTTTAAACTTGTTTTGAAAGTGTATGTTGCTAACTCTTCAACCCTTCCACCTCTACACACTATCCCAGAACAGCTAAAAGAATAATGTGTAAAGGTAAATTCACTTCCTTGATGATTCATGATTTTGAACCAGCTGCGGAGACTGAAAAATGTGGTGTGACTTTTCTCAGAAATCATAATTAATAGTGCCTTGAGACACAACTATGACAGTCAGTGACTGTAGGACATACCCCTCTGCTCCTGTCTAAGTGAACGGAGACTCCTCCCTCCCACAATGCTGTGGGACACCTTGATCTTTGCCTATCACCCCACATCCAATTTTCTCAGCTTCACTCTTGTAAATCAGCACAAAGAATTCTGGGTGGTGGCTAGAAAATGGAAACAACATGCTCAATATTCAACATTTGTCAAATCTTTCCAGAAATAGGCAGCCCTTAAACAATTTATTTTTCCATGTTATTTTCCATGCAACTCCTGGTTTTCTCAGTAAAAACAGGGTCAATAAACTCTTTACCAGGCTCAGGTTTCACTTCTGCAATTTCCTATGTCTTTCCAGGACCAGACAGCACTTTGCAGAAGAGTCCCTTGTCACAGTCTGTCATACCATGTGTCTCAAATGCAACCACTTCCTGCTTGTGCACATCTTTATGCAATTACAACACAAAATTAATTCTCTTTAAATTTTACCATGATCTCATTGCATTTGGCAGTGGGAAGCTAGAAGTAGCCACCTTGCAGAGACAGAATCCAAACAAATCCACAAATGTATGTGAATTATTACCCATTTATATTCATCACTATAAAGGGAACTTAAACATGTAAAGACTAATGCAGTAACCTGCAGAAGCAAATTATAAACTGCATCTGGATCATATTCCCTTTGTATTCAGCTACTTGGGACTTCTATGCTCCATCTTCTTACTCATTTCCAGTTCCAGGGCTAGTCACATACAGAGGAAGAATAAGATGCCCAAAGACACTGTCTGGGTAAGGGAAACAAACTGCATTATTTTTAGCTCAAGTCCTCACGAAAACCCATTGCTGTCAACTGATTAGTATATAGTTCTTATAATGTCACACACACATATATATATAGACATCTAAGATGTAAATTAAAGAGCAATGTGAATCAGACCCAAAGAGTTGAGAGGAATGTCACATAGACAGCCAATCTTTGGAGGAAACACATTCCTCTGGTAACAATCTCTTTGCTAGTATTACACAAGCCCTAAAATCATTCCACAAGTCACTGTCAATGTAATGCTAAAAGAACATTCAATTAGCCTAAATGTTCCTGAAGGTTTTTAATCTTTTTATTGACCACCACAGTTCTCATTTTAATAGCACTTCTGAAATTGAGGGTTCCCTCCTGATGTCTCATAAAGCTTTCACTGCCTCCAAACCAGCAACACCATAGGCTCACCTGAGAAGACAATTCTGCTAATGCAGTAAAGGTGTGTCAGGTTAAAAAGATGGTGCAAGGTCCAGGTAAGAATCAATAGGGGTTGCTCAAGGTTTCTAGGCATTTGTTGTACAAGGTCTCCAGGTAAACACATGGCAAGCCTGATGACTGCATGGTGAGCCAGAGATGCTAGGATTTTTTACGTAGTTTGAGTTCAGAGTGACAACGGAATTAATAAAGTTTAACAGACTGTCCAAATTCCCGTAGCATCCTGTTCAAGCAATTTAACCTCCTGCAATACCCAAGCTCTTTCTTTTTGAGGAGAAACTCCTATTGACTAACCTAATATTGCAAATAGGATGACACAGACAACCCCTCTTTTCTACAAGAGCAAAGCTCTAAGTGGAAAAAAATGTTATTTCCCTTATGGAAATGCTTGTGTGTTTCTTTCAACAAAAGCAAAACACAGATGAAGGGTAACAGGAAGAAAACAGAGAACTGGGTGATATGATAACACTTGCTTTGAAATCACTCAGCACCAACAGGAACTTACTGAGTAAAGAAAAGCAGCAATGGCTCTCTACATCGCCTATGTCCATTACTTGCGGCAAGTCAGACAAAAACCACAACTGAGCTACCATTGTGCAAATCCCTTCAGTTTTTTCCATGCCCCTTTCCCTCAACCAACATTTGGCATGCAAATCTCCTACTCAGAACTGGCCCAAGCCCTCATTCATCATATCTAGTAACACACACAATTTGCATTAATTCAAATGAAGACATTACCAGAATAATGGAACTACTGAGCCTAGCCCAACATTTAGAAAAGAAACGAGAACGTAGACAAAGCTGTACAAGCTAATACTGTAAAATTCTGGTTATCCACTGAAAAAAATGCCTTTTTTTTTTTTTTTTGCAAATGTGTCCAAAATTGAATTGCTTGGCAGAAAAAGAAAAACATAGAGATGCTATTGAAAAAAATGCTAAAGGTAAAACTATGAAACCAGTTGCTACATTTTACAAACCAATCAAGCTGAAAGCCTTTTGGTCTGCTTCAGTTTTATTTTTATGGTTCCATATCATTATTTTCCTTTTCTTTCCTTCTTTCTTTGCACAACATATTAGTAAGACTCACAGTGTTTTGGGTACAATGTTACATGAAAAAGTTCCTGGAGAAACACACTGCATTCCCCAAGAAAGCATCCCCAATGACAAAACTTAGCACATCATACTGTAAGTATCCAATGAACCAGACACTTCGTGGAACACAGAATTATTCTCATTCTCCACCATAAATATAGCTGAAAAATCTGACTGCATATTTGTAGTATCAAACGCCTAACAATTAACAGAAATAATTAAATTGGATAGGAGAAAAAGTCCTTATCTAGATTTAGTCAAGAACTTTTGCACTTGGAAACAAGTTTGATAAAAAAAAGACAAGAAACCAAACAGTCCCTGCCTCAGAAAGCTTACTTAGTTAACAATGCATTTTATGTAAAATGCTAGGACCCAGGTGAAGACTTTCAAACATGCTTTAAAGCTACCTTCCCGAGAAGATGTAGGTATTATTTTTAGGCGCACACATCCTCTGCTGTACAGCACTAACATCCACAAACCTCCTTCCATTGCTTCCTCACCCAGCGGGGTCTGATGCTTGCAGGCACCTCTGCTCCTGCTGGACCTGGTCCCACAGCAGTTCAAGAGTTGCTGCTGAGCATATACTTAATGCTCACATCATGGCATATTCTCTCTGTGAGAGGATCGAATCCAATCCAGTTGGGTGTTTAGAGTTCTGCTGGCATCTCCATCACAGCCATCTCTCAAAGACAGTGAAACGCCCTTTTGTAGCCCAGGAATAAGAGCAAACTCCCTGGTCACTGGAGACTCTGGTGCTTATCTCCTCAGCTGGGCAGGGCTCAGCCCTCCCAAGAAGACACTCTAACCTAAGTTTGCAGGACAGTCCAAGGTCTCCTTCAGCCTCTCTTGCTAATGTTGTTAAGCTGTGCTTAAAATACGTGACTATTCATAGGATAAGAGAGAAAGAATGGACTGGATGTCCACTTGGGAAATTCAGATAACAAGGTCCTAAGCTAATGAATGTTCGATCATGAAGGAAAGTAACTTCAACAGCAGCAGTTGGTAAGTCCTCACACCTGAATTTGCTAGAGCATCTCCTTAGAACATTGGCTATAAATATCCAGGGACCATACCTACACATGCCATCAACACTTACTTAAAATGCTGACTTCTGTTAACCGTATCTGCAGAAGATATCCGTCTAATGCAGAAGATATCAGACACCTAACTTAGGCTGTGAAACCCATGGTTAAAAAAACACATCCGAAGGCAAGGCAGCACCATGACAGTGAAGTCTCACTTGTAGTGGTAGATCTCATTTCCAAAGTGACTTATGAACTCTTCATTAAAACTTTCAAAGTTGTTTAAATTTCATCAGACCTTCTGGAAACTGTGAAGTAGGTTTCCAAATAAAATAGACATTTTGGGAGGGGGGAAAAAGGTTATCTGAGTCTATTGTTTCCACAGTGGACAATAAGAAAATAAATAAATGCCAGTCTAAAACAGTGCTCAGAGTATCTTTGATTACAGATGAATAGCCTGGATATTGTGATGAAAGTGCAGAGAGGACAGGGCACAACACACAGCAGAAACAGAGGTTAGAAAGAATAGCATCGCTGATAGCCTGTTCCCAGTTTCATTCTCACATTTGCGTGTTCATGCTGTTTTCCAACTTTCACTGAAGTTACCCTACACATTTCCTTTGGCAGGTGCCGTAATTCCCACTGCAAGCTCTTACCTCTCGTTTTAATTCCTTGGAGATGTCAGGGCTCTGACTACTAGTAAATACTGACCCTAAACATCACCTATCAACAGGAAGCACACTTTTTTTTCACACTTTTTTTTTTTCCATTCATACAGAAAGTATGAGGAAATCCGAAAGCCCATTTTAAGCCAGACCCAAAGGGCTCCATCCTTCCCCAGGACTGACTGACAGCAGCCCGGGCTGACGCCCAGGTCAGGGATGCGAATGACGGGCGGCCGGGAACGGCAGCAGGCACCTCGGTCCTGGCGTCCCGCTCCGGAGCACCGGCACATGGGGGCGAGAGTTTTAAAAGCACATCCCTGCCGCAGTCCCTCAGGGAGCGGGCGAGGTGTTGCCTAAGGCTCCACCGCCACTGGTCTCACGGTTCCGATCCGAGGCACCGGGAAGGGAGATGCGCCGCGGCGCGTACGCGGTGGAGCCCCCCGAACTCCGCCGGCGCGGGGCCGGGCTGCCGGGAGGTGCGGGCGCCCCTCGCCCGGCTCGACTTACCGCGCCGCGCTCGAAGTCGTTGTAGAAGGGTTTGTCCAGGAGGTGCCTCTCGCTGCAGCCCGCCGTGCCCTCCAGGCTCAGGTACACGTAGTCGTCGGTGCCCGCGAACCACTGGCTGCCCGTGGCCACCGTGACCGTGTAGGACGGCATGGTCCCTCCGGCGCCGCTCGGCTCAGCTCAGCTCTGCACACTCCCACCGGCCGGACCCGACCAGCCGCTGCTGAGCTGCGCTCCTGCCTTACCCCGGTGCCTGCCCAGCCCCTCCTCCGCCACTGCACTGCGGGCTCGGCCCTGCCCGCCCCTTCCCCAGCGCCCGACACACCTACCCGGTACCCTGCACGGCCCCCCGGCAGCCTGCGCTGCAGCCCTGTCCCACGCGCTGCCCACAGCCCTCGCAGCGCACCTGCCCTCCCCCTCTGTACCAGCCCCACGCCAGCAGGCGCTACCCAGCCCTGCGCACAGCACGTTCCTCCTGATACCCTTCCACAGTTATTGCACAATCCACCACAGCGCTCGGAGCTCTCAGCACGCAGCTCTGCAGAGCAGTCGGGCAAACCTGCACAGCTCAGTGTGCCTCAGCACCTCCACACTCACAGGATTTGGTCCATGCACCCTCAAACTGCTCTGCACTCTGGAACCTCACCTCCTAACCACCCCAGTTTGCAGGCATACACCCTCCTCTGTCCAAACGCGACACTGATTCAACACGCTACCGTGATTTACCCCCCCCACGTACATTGCATATACCCTGTTCTCTTTATTGCCAAGTGTTACTCACTCTAAACTCACACCATACTGCACCTTCATTATATATACACCAAAACCGCAAATCCATGTATAAATCACCCTTTTCTTGGGTCTAGACACCCATACGTACTATTGCTGGTATGCTTTGTTCCCTGCGTTCCCCTAAGCTTGTCAAACACCTTGTTGTCTTTGCACATCTGCGTGTAATATTAACTGTCAGCATATCTACACATTAGAGCTGTACACACACAACCACCCCCCCCATTTCCACAAAGTGCTCTAAAAATCCCACAATCTGACAGTCTCCACCCTGAATATACCAAGCACCAAATACTTGCTGTCATTAAGATGCTATCATTACAACACCAAAAGAGCTGTCTGTGCTTTTTCCACAGTCAAACTAACCCCAGAGAAAACCACCCCATGGCAGTGGCACTGCACACTTGGCACTTTGGCACCAAGACCACTAACGCTCTTCTGCATTTTCATCAGGCAACCAGATACCACATGCTGTCACTCCATTTACCTCGCTGATGATCTTCCTTCGTGCTGCTGCCAGCAGCAGCTGCACGATGCTGTGCCAAAAGCAGGTAAACTGGGGTTTTTGCAAATCCCAGTGTCCTTCCACCATTGCCCTGTGATCAGACTGAGCTCCTCGTTTTCTCGCTGTTGGGCGGTTTGCCTGGCTCGTCTCTGTGCTCTTGTGAATTTCTAGTGACAGGTACACAGAGCAAGCTAAATGAAAACCACCTCAAAAGTGCTTTATTCATGGTATGCTTGCACCTCAGGTGCTGTGTTCATATGCTAACTAATCAGTCATACTTCAGTAGCATTTTCAGCCTGAGCCACTCACTACGCATCATCTGTCTCCTCACATGTGAAGCTGGGTGGGAATTATAAACCACCACCCTTCAAATATAGAGAAAGAGAGCAATAAAAGTCAACAGTTGGAAGCTGTTGCTGCATCTGCCTGCTTCTGTTCTGGCAAGCCCAGTTGCAAAGCGCCTCATGCCTCACTCCAGCGTAGCTGCTGCATCTTAGGCTGCTGGGCAACATTGCAAGATATACTTCTAAAATTGCAGCTACCCAAGATGCATTGTGGCCTGTCCTACACACCGTGGCCAGTGGTGGCCACACAGCAGTCTGTGCTGCCTTGGAAAGGTTCCTGTTCTTCTTTCACAGAAGTGTGATGATACTGGGCTACACTCAACCAGACAAGTTAGGGAAGGTCTCCTACATCTCTTCTGTTAGTAGGAAGTCAAGTAGAAACTCAACCATTTGCTATACTGTGACTCAGATTGCAAGGCTCTCCCACATTCAGGGTATGTATTTACATATAGGCATATAAAAATTCACTGTGCCTGCCTTGGCTCTACCGAACTGCTCAGCATGAATCTCTGGTCTGCTGCTACTTTTTAAATAACACCCAGAAGTACAAGATTGCCAACTTGCATGGCACACCGGACCTAGCTGCACAATCTAATCTGATCTCTGCCCCTGAGATTTAACTAGCAAAGGAGCCTGCCTGCTGCACTGCAATCCCTTCCATACACAATGTTACCTCACAAAAATGCACCACAAATTTGCTAAGTTCTTCCTTGGTTTCATCTTTGCTCTACACAAGATTTCAAAGAAACTACATATCAGTTTCATTTTTTCATGAGTGTTGTCAGCTCTAAAGTTTCTAAATTTAGGTCCACAGCCTTCACTGAAAAATATATCTGAAACCCTTTTAAAGTATCAAGTGCTTTAGAACAAGCTTTTGTCAAAGGTCACCTTCTAGGCACCTTCATTTTTGCTGCAAATATGGAGCAAAGTGATGTTCAAACCTTGACTGATGGGTTTCCATGTTTCCTTATGTTTCAGCTCCCATGCAGCGTTTGAACCCCGTCCCATTTCCCCAGGTTCTGTTTTCAAACCATTCAGGTCTCTTCTGTACAGAGATGTGGCTGGGGAGTCTCCCTATTGTGTTACAACTCCTCTTTTCAATTCATTAAAGAAAGTACTAGATAAGCTCAGTCTTGTATGTTAAATTTGTAGGAATGCATTTGTTACCTCTCACCAGATCCCCCCTATGTCTCTTTTTAATCTATTCCTTTAGCACTGCTCACTTTTATCGCTGATTTTCACCTTCAAAGGTTTATTGATAATATTTATTGTTGGTAGAATTTCAAATGCTTCATCACAATCCTGCCAAGCAAAATGACAGGGTGTGCAAAAACCAGACCCAACCATTTTATCAAGAGACTACATTATTTCAGCCCTGAGTAGACCCACACTGTATGAGACCACAATTCTTTTGTGTGTTGTATCTGATGGCTGCTTGATGTCAAACAAGGGAAATTCTTGGAAATAGCAGTTGGATCCCATAGCTGGATCCAAGGCAAGTGTCCTAAACATTAGTCCATGGGATCAGACACAGACTTGCATTGCAGGGTTTCGCCTGCTCCCCTAACACCACCCTGGATTCCTCTTGGCATGGTGGCTAAGCTTCAAGGGAAAGATCGTGCTGCACCCTGCACATGCCGCGTCTCGCAGGGACGGAGAGGGAAGCTTGAACCACTCAGGCCAAGGAAGACTCTGACTCCAGGTCTCCAGCTTCCTTTCTGAAACCACCAACCTACTGAAAGCACATGGCCAATCTCACCACTTCTGTGTGCTCCTACTGCTCCTGCATTTTAAAGCAGACTATTGAGTCCTTCGGTAAGACAGTAGAGGGCATGGAGACCAAGCGAGGTGCAGCCTGTAAGACACTCTCTGGGACCAGGGGCTTCCTGGCCAAGGTGCCAGGCTCCACTGCTGCTTTAGGCACCCCAGCTTTAGGCACCCCAGGACCTGCAGCCTGCATGCTGGCCGGGTGCTCAGACACCACTGCTGTGTCTAATCCTGAAGATTTTCAGCCAGCAAGGAACTAAGCTGAGAACCCCCAGTTCCCTCTGGAACTCAGATCAAAATTGCTACCATGCCAAAGCCTGGGAGCGAGCAAGGTTTGTAATCGCCATGGGAATGAGATGCGCTGCATGCACCGGGAAACTGCATTCCTGCAGCACGGGGTCTTGATCTAATGGAGAACACCCAGAAATGGGAAATGCAAGAAGCGTGGGTGCCGCCCACCACCACACTGGGCAGCAGCCCTCCGCTGGGCATGGCTCAGCCCTTCTCTGCTCACAGTCCAGCAAGGAACAGCCTGGCAGCTGAAGGGCATAGGTGTGCACTGAGTGGGGGCACCTGAAGGGGAGCAGGGCATGGCTGGGGCTGCACAGCTGCAGAGGAGAAGACGAGAATGCTGTTATGAGTGGAGTGCAATGTTACCACCTTTGCCAATATGAAAAATAGAATGAAAATAGGAAAAAAATTTTTTTTTTCTATTTTGCATTCTGTATTAGGTGGAGTGCAACATTACCTCCTTTGCCAGTGTGAAAAATGCAAAACGCGATCTCTAATCACTGCCAATAACTACCTTCGCCTCTGGCAGTCCTTGCATGGACAGCTACTGAGACCTAGCGCTGGTTTCTGGTGCCTGCTTGCATGCAGCCCTGGCCAAGGACTGACCTGGTGCAGGCAGTGACCCTGAGCTTATTTCTCCCCAGGTTGCTTTCCTGGGGAGTGAAGAACCACTCCCAGCATCACCTCCACACTCAAGCCCCTCTGTATTTCACCCACCTCACTCCTCATTTGAAGATGGCTTCACAAGGCAGTGGTAGGATCCATGCACTCACAAGCAGCGAATTGGGAAAGTGGGCCCTTAAAATACAAGCAGCTGCTATTCCTGAGCTGGCTGTTGTGTTAGTGGGGGGCTAGGATAGCCGCCTGCAAAGGGCACATCTACTCTGCTATGGATTTTGCTGCTTGTTGTTCACAGCTCTTATTCTCCCAAGTATCACTCAGACTTACTACATGGAAATTCACAGTGGAAGTCAGCTGCTGTCCCTCCTTATCTCCTTGCAATGTCAGTGACAAACATGGTTGTTTGGTGAAGATGTCACATATCTTAAGGCCCTCCTGAGGCTACAGGCAATTTGGGTGGGCAGATGGTTCTCTTGAAATATGCTAATAAGGACTGGGAATGGGGAGGAGAGACACAACATGGTACTTAACAAATGACAGAGGGGATCAGTAGAGCCTACTGAAATTTTCAAGCTACATAAATAACCTAGGGGGCATGAGCTTAATAGCTGAGAACATATGGGTGCTAACTGTGTATTGCTCCACCAGAATGGGAAGAAAAAGCTCCTTCTTCATAGACCTGCATCTGCCCCAGCTCAGAGGGTCCAGAAATTAACCCTAGGGTTGCAAAGCTGAACAGAGTGTCTTTGCTTTGCCATCCAGGCAGTGACAATTCTAACACCAGCTGAATCTCTCAGAAACCCCAGATAGAGTTACTATATCAACACTTAGTACAGTATCTTTATGCTTTTTGTGCAAGAGATCATCCAGATTGCAAGGGGCTGCAAGTCCCTCTGTGTCTCTGTGGATGTAGCTGTACTACTCTGGCACTTTGCAAGATCAGAGAAAAGAGGAGGGAAGCAGAGAGAAGGCAGCCTACTTTCAGGCTTCCTCACCCCAAAACAGTGCTGGGAGGCTGCACAGATAACATGCTAAGGAGGAGGGGAGAGCAGAGGCATGGGACAGGTAAGACATGGACAAGACAAGCACAAGGAATACAGTTGCATTAGTGGCTACTCTTTTGGTATCATTTGGTACCACACACATTTGAGAACTGTCAAACTAGAATAGCAGCAGGAGACTGAAGACTGGTGCAAAAGTATCACGTTTCAGCCACAAAGGTAGAGTTCTGACAGAGGCTTGTGCAATATCAGCTCTAATCTGAAGTCAGGGAGGTCCAAATTAATCCCTGAAATAACACCAGTAACTTTTACCACAGCTTAATTTGGTCCAGGGCTGCAAGAAAGCTGCTCAATGGTTTGATTTAATTTCCACCTGATTTCTCTGGAGTGCATCAACTCCTTAGGTGTGACCATAAATATAGCATGGTCCTGAAAGCACAGTTTTGGGATAAAATAAACCATCATCTTACTGGTATAAGAAACACTGGGTTAGCTAATCCTGTGATTAGAATCAGTCCTCTTTTAACGGAGTACTTTCAGGAGCAAGAAATTAAACATGAGAGCAAGACAAGTGGCAAGCCAGACTCCAGAGAGACCTCAGTTTATCCACAGGAAGGGAACAGTGGTACTTTGTGAGTTAATTTGCGGTGCTCAGGGGTAAAGCACATATGAAATACAGCATATACTTTCTAAGACAGCTGTGTTTTCTCGGTTGGGACCAAGTCATCAGCTCGAGACATTTCTTATTCTCTCCCAAGCACAAGGATAACTGTTTCCCTTGAGAAAGGAACCTGCTGTTCCCAGCACCAGACCCTACAGCTCTAACAGTGATGAATTCTCCTAAGCTTGCTTGGCCTGCCTCGTTTACAGGCAGCCTTTGAGACAGAAAGCATCAGAGCAAACCAGCACAGCAAGTGGCTCCCGCAAAAATGACTGGGAGGTTAATTTTAGTGAAGTCTTAAAACATTAGGAATTGCAAGTCTGATTCCTCAAAGCTTGGGGATTTAATGAACACACCCTGAGTGGTGATCTCCCCCTCTGCTCTGTGCAACCTTCTGGTTGTTTTATCCAGTTATTTCAAGCCCTCCTCTGATGTTAAAGCTTTTGATAGAACTTCATTCAGCTCCTTAACACTCTCAAGCAAGGTCTCCTCTCTGTTTTCAGCTTTCAGTTCCTCTGCCACCAATCTTACCTTTTCCCTAGAATACACTTAAAAAGAGTAATCTTAAAGTTTGCCATCACTTGACCCTCTCTAAGCAGTATGATATTTCCAATTGTTCTACCCTGCATAACCCACTGAACTTGCTCCATTTCCTTTCCTCAGGGTGCTAGCAATTTTTTCTTTAAAAACCTCCCCTGCCTCCTTTCTGAATTACAGTCCCCTCTCTCTCTGTTTAGCCAAGATGAATGAGTTTTTCCTCTGTTCATTTCTTGTTCTATGATGAGATATTCTTGCCTGAACTTCTGATGTTATCCATCCACTCCAAGACTGTGAAAAAGCATCCTCTTCTGACTGTCTGTATTGTGGTAACACAATACAATCCACAAACGCAGGAGAGCATCCTATACACCAGAGACTGGACCCTGGAAGATTTACAGAAAAAAAATTGGTGTAGCAGGTGGACATTGAGTTTTATTTGCACAGTATCACTTTTGTGTACTTCCGCGGTCATTCCTACGAATCACATACTGATTATAATTTGGTTCCTTCTAACACAGCCCTCTCTGCCCAGCCTTGCCCAGAGGCAAGCTGAGTGAGAAATAATGACAGTGGTGAAAGAGGAAGGGGAGGGGGGGAAGAGGAAGGAAGTTTGGGTTGCACAAGTGGAATGAATGGAAAGAAGCAAACATACCACGATATGGGTGAACAGGCTGGGGACAGGGACATCTGAAATGCAGGGAGTGGGTGACAGGAGAGTGGTCTACAGGGCGACTGTGGGAAGAGGATGCACAGTCGCTGCAGGATGGGTCAGCAGCAGCGCAGGCACAAGCGCTGACTCTTAAGACTCTTGGGCTGAGTTTTGAGAGTCCGCAGCTGGAGTTACACCGTTTGGCACCTCCGCAGCCTCCAGGGGGCACTCAGGTGCATCTTACCAAGCCTGGCTACTTCCTCCCGCCTCCCCACAGCCCCCCCCCGTACTGCTCGGACGGGCAAGTCCTGCCGGTCCTGCCAGCCAGATACCAGTAACTACTCACCAGGCAGCTCCACTTCCTGGGGACCAGCTGAAAAATCCTGTTCCTGGAGTCACAGCTGTGCCATGTGCTGCTGAGCTCCTGCTCTGCTCTGCCTCAGAGACGGGGCACACTTCACACAGTGACACTAATACTCTTTCAGATGAAAATGAGGTTTACAAGTGGGAAGAAATTAATTTATAATTAACTTGAGGTGCCTGAACTGAAGATGGGGAGTGCTTTTTAACCAGCAGCCAGATGGCTCTACAGGCTCTGTTTCTTAAACTATCAGCTTTTCATCCCAGAGACTGTCAGTCAAACAGCAGGCCTTGGAAATTATCTTACCATCTCTGTTTTTGTGTGGAGGTCTTGCTGGTGGGTTTGCAAACTTTATGAAAGTATCTTCATTTACTGCAACCAGACTTGCTTCACTAAGGGAATACAGGACAGAATCTTTTGTTTTGCATGCCAGGCACCCTCTTCAGGGTTGCAGTATTAAGATTTCCTCCCCTTTCATACCTAGAAGAAAGTTAAGAACTAATCACTCCTTAAAAAGAAATATAAATTAAAAGATTTTCTTTGAGGCCCCTTTCTGTCTGTTAGAGACTCAACTTTCCAGATCTACTTTGCTCTTTGGCATTATGCTTTTGTTATAAGCTTTCTCACAGCACTGCAGATAGCTGCTTTCCTTGACCTACTGGTGCTAGAAACCTATTCAGGAGAAACTGCTGAAGACTTCCCATTCTGAGTCTCAGTCCTGGCACAAAAACACATATAGCGCTGCAGTTGTGTTCGTGCCATCATTAGTGAAGTATAAATGCAGCCATCTACCTCTTCACACTTACACAAAATTATTTTTCTTCTCAGAGGAGAATCACCATAATAAGCACCTTCTGCTCTTCACCCCTGCACAGAAACTGGCGCGTGAGAACACTGACTTCAGACATGAAGCATTTGTAGCAACACTCAGTGTTGCAGAAACTCCAGGTTTTAAAGGCCCACAGGAATACTCTGTCATAGAATCATAGAATATCACAAGTTGGAAGGGACCCACAAGGATCATTGAGTCCAACTCCTGGCTCCACACAGGACCAGCCCAATCAGAGCAGATGACTGAGAGCATTGGCCAGATGCTTCTTGAACTCAGCCAAGCTCGGTGTGGTGACCACTTCCCTGGGGAACCTGTTCCAGTGCCTGACCACCCTCTCAGTGAAGAACCTTTTCCTGATCTCCAACCTAACCCTCCCCTGTTGAAGCTTCATGCCATTCCCTCAGGTTCTATCACTGGTCACCAGAGGGAGGAGATCAGCGCCTGCCCCTTTGCTCCCCCTCGTGAGGATGCTGTAGGCCGCCATGAGGTCTCCCCTCAGTCTTCTCTTCTCCAGGCTGAACAAACCAAGACACTTCAGCCTCTCTTCATACGTCTTCCCCTCTATACCCTTCACCATCTTAGCTGTCCTCCTTTGGACACTCTCCAATAGCTTTGTGTCTTTCTTGTACTGTGGTGCCCAAAGCTGCATGCAGTACTTGAGGTGAGGCCACACCAGCGCAGTGTAGAGTGGGACAATCACCTGCCTAGACCTGCTGTCACCACCTCCTGCATGGCACAAGCCAGAAAATTCTCCCCATGATTCTTGCATCTGAGCACAAAGCACCTGCACAGCCATATCTTCTCATGCACTGAAGCAGTCACCCACTTATTCTGATGGTTAACTACCCTTTGTCATCATGAATCATCAAATTCTCATGGGATACTACTCTGCATTGGCGTGCTACACTGAAGAGCCACCAACTTACATGTTTACTCGAGTGAAAGCAGCTCACTGTGATCATCATGTTACTGCTGCAGAGCTTCTCTTGCATGGGCCTCTAACGCTTTTTCAAACAAAATGGATACTGTAATGGTTTTGTTTTGTTCTGTTTTTTTATAGAAACACTTTATTGCTGCAGTCAATAACCCTGTGTATCACACACAAATAACCAATTACAGCTTCAGAAACTAAAAATAATTCTGCAAGTCGTAATACTGAGAAAATGAACATACATGAAAGGATACAAAACTATACATTTAAGTTACTAGAAAGTTACTAACTAAAAAATTCTGCAGAAATGTGAAGTGTCTTGTATAAACTATACAACACATGCCAGTGTAAAGTTGTTTAACGTTATACAATTACCTATCTACAAATGTTTTACCTAAATACAAGATCAGTCGCAGTTTTTAAACAGTTATCTTTTATACAAAGACAAGTGCTTTCAGTACTTCATTGGAATATATAGACACTGCAATATCTCAAAACTAAAAAGTAATCATGACATAAAAGGTCCCACTTAGAAGTTTTATTTGCATATCTAATATAACGTTGAGAAAATCCAACCAGCAACATCCTTGCTTTTGTATTTGCCCTGTTTCACCCATATTTGAGAATGACCCAGCCATAGTCACCGACCACCCTTTCATTGCTGGCCACGATCTCCACAGCAGACTACACCAGAAATCTGTATTTTAACACACTTCAGCTTTAGGAAATATTTGGACCTGGGTCCCACTTCGTAACAGATACTTACTCAGGCAAGCAGAGGGCAGAAGCAGCCAGCTCCCATGCATGGCCATATACATGCATCACCAGTGGCTTGCCAAGCACCCCCCCTTCCTTACAGCACTGCCACAAGTGGGACTGATGCTCTGACCAGTGGATTGGCAGAAGATGACTTGGACAGGAAGTCACTATTGCTTCCCAGGATTTCCCAGGTACAGCACAGAGGCCCAGTACTTCTCTAAGCCCTTGCAGGCTCAGTGTAACCTTTGTTGAATCCCTCCTGCTGAAGAAAAGCCAATCTCAATGACGTCCAACCAGAGCAAGCTGTCCTTGGGTCTGGCCATCTCTTCAGAACACAGGGCAACATTTTAAACACCACCTCTACTCTCAAAATACAGGGTTACAGTTGAAGAAAGTCCTGAGAATTCATAGGAATTTAATGTCTCATGATCCCTTAAATGGGATCAACCTTCTGCAGCACACCCCTGTATTTCTAACACAATGCATGTTCATGATGTGGCAGATACACCAATGTGACGTCAGGAAGTTTTCTCGGCTTAGCTGATGCCTTTTTGGACAGGATTTAAGTCAATAGAATGTGAGTCTGGTCAGATGTCTAGGGCATGGGATGTATCAGCAGATGCTCTGGCAAGCTAGGGAAGGCATCGTGGTAGATAGTATTAAGCTTATATTCCCTCCTACTTAAACTCTAATCTCAGAGAAGTCCCAGGTAATCCAAACTATCTTTGGCCAAAGAACAGGGACCAAAAAAAGTCAAACTTCTATTTCAGTAATTTCAAAAGCTGCCAGGAGGAAGTGTTGGAAAGCCTGACCTTACAGGGGGTGGCCATTCCCCTTACTGACATCTGGGCAGGAAAGACAGAGCTCATCTGAGCTAGCATCAGTGCCTCGCAGCTGTAAGCTGAAAACAAGTCAACAGTATCTCCTTGAGGAGAGAGAAGGGAAAAGCACCATTCAGTCTTCTCACACCATTTGATGGCACCATGCAGCTCCAGAAGACTACTGTTAACCCCAAGCAAGAATCATCATGGTGAAGAGAAGTGTGACCAGCACAAATGAAAACCCCTGCAGCCCTTCCTGGTATGAACATATCTAAGCAGAATACAGCGTTTAAATATTAGGCCTTGATTTTCATTCTGAAAAGACCTGCTGGAAGAAGGAATGGTTAACAGCAACGCTGGCTAAATCAGTTTAATCCACAAATATTTTTCCCCAGATGATTTTGCTGGAGACGATTTTTCTTCCCAAGTTAAGACACACGGGAACACAGCAAAAACCCCAGTATCCTGAATACACTGAATACTACTTGGCATGTGCCACATGGAGCTTCCAATACACCAAATGAGATTTCACAATGTTTCACCAAGAATTACGTAAGACAGTGATTAAAGCAGGACCAGCATGTTACAGTATGCCATACTGGCACTTGTCAGAACATCAGTCAGACACCAGTGTCTCTTAGATGTAAGCTGGAGAACAAGCAGGTTTCATACCAGAACTCCTCCATTTTCATTTCACCTACTGGCCACAGATCGGATGAGAATGCACACATCATCCATAGGCAGCTGATTCTGTGCATCTTGCAGCTGTAATGTGAGCATCTCACAGCCATGTAAGCCTTGGGCATCTCAAAAGAATGTGATGAAGGTGTGCAATACCTGATATTTAACCCACCTGAGTTTCTCTAGTAAATTTTTTCACAGGACAAAATAGAAAACAAAACAAGACAGTGTATTAGCTGGGTTCTCATAATAGAAGAGGATTACCCACAGCAGGGTTCAGGAAAGGGCCCAAGTAATTGCACTTTAAATTATGGCAGGCATAGGCAACAAACTCTACATGGCTATGGTCATGAAGTCTGCTGCCTCCATACTAGCAGGGTATGCAGGGTTTTTCAGCCTGGGACACAAACCCATGTCAGTGCAGCTTTGCTAGGACTGCTTAGAGGTCTGGGTATTTTAAAACATCTCAAGAACAAGGTACCATGTTGTTCATGAAGATCACAGCCAGTAAGCTTCAAGCATGAGATCACGCAGAAGCACACACACGCTTTTCCTCTAACAGCTCTTAGAAACCACTGGTGTGTGTTTTCTTACCATAGTTCCTTCTCTGCCATCTTTTAAAATATTAATTTAAAAATAAATAAATATTACATTTTAAGGAAAAAAAAATCACCAGTCTCTTACTGTTATTCTTTGGGAAGTCTTAAAGCAACTATTTTTATTATGAAAAGAAATTGCCCAATTAAAGTTGTACTTATAAAAGACTAAGTAAAACCTGAACCAGAGCTGGGGATTTAGTTCAGTATCTCAGCAAGTAAACAGAAGGTTTCATCTAACTGAGAATTCCAGGTGACTCCTGTTGAGACCAATCAGGAGATTATAATTGATTTTACAGGGATTTAGAGCAGACACTTGAGGCTTTGGGCAACTCTGTCTAAAGCCCTGCAAACAGATTTTAAAGCAGTCCCTCTCTTTCCATTAAGTCTGGCCAATTAAAAAGCTAGTCCCGAACTCAAAAGCACAGACAAAACTATTCTCTGACCACGTAATGCATCACATCAGGACTCAAACCAGGCAGGTATTTTTAAACTCATCCACTTAATGCAATATTTACTTCCTAGACTTTGATCTCAACATCTCCCCTGACAATGTCAAATTCTTCGATAATTCACACATGACACAGCACTGAAGGAAAACAAATTTCAGCTGTATTGACTAAATATCTGTTTTTGCATAACAGCTCACATTTTTACTAATATAGCAACAAACCCTTTGCCAATGGTTTGGAATAAAAGTTACATCAGGTATGTATGTGCAGGTGTGCTGATGGTCTGACTTGTTAAAAAGAAAAAGCAAAACCAATCCCCAAAACAGGACACTGAAACCATTATGCACTGAAAACGAACACTGTACACATCCACTACTCCCCATACACAAGTGCAATATCTTTTGAAAAAAAAAAAATTGCTCCTCAAAGGAAACCTAAAGAGGCAGAATTTTTTAGTGTTATGTTAAGTAAGATAGTGTGGGCATGTGCTGAAAATCACAGGTTGGATTTTTTTTTTAATTTTTGTTTTTTTTTTTTAATATAAGGCAAGAGATTTATGTTCCAGAAGAATAGATGGGGTAAAGAATGAAGAAATGTTTTGAAAATGACACATTCTTTCAAGTTTCATTCTCATTTGACATACATATTACAAAATAAAGATTTTTAAAAGTGCTATATGCTTTGTAAGTCTCATCACAATATGTAAAGCAAAATTTTGCACCTGCTGCCTAAGACAAAATGTTAGTGGCAGTGTTAGGGGTAGATTAGACTCTAGCTCTCTCATTTCCCTCAATGTCTGGGACAATCTTGTTCATCACATTTAACAAACAAGCAAACAAACCCCACTCTACACATATTCCAGAATCATTTAGAATCATCTTCTGAAGTAACAGACTCCATGAAGTTGATGACAGTTCACTAGCGGCTTACTTGGTACCAAACCCAAGGCTCATTCTACACAGTATCCTGTGGCTCTTTGATCAGTCAGTACAAGAGACAAAAGGTTGAGAGGTACGCAACTATGATGACATTGACCATGCCAAAGGGATTTAAAAAAAATCCAACAAAAAACAAATGTAGAAAAAAAATTCATCCGCCAGCCTTCAGCTGTTAGCCAATTTCAAAAAGGTAGAGCAGTTTGCAGTAAACAATGATATTTTAAATATTCAAGGACATACAGAAACACTTCTCCCACCCAGCAATCAGACGTGAAGGATTTCTGCAGCACAGTCTTCTGGCTCTGTGTAATGTGAAGAGTTTGTGTCCGAGTGGTGAACCCCAAGCATTTCTTTACTTTCAAAGTTTGGCTCCATTAGTGCAGGTTTTTCAAAAATATTCTTTTTGCTAGTTTCCGGACAGTTTTGTACATATATTACTCGGTTATAGGCTTTAAGTCTCTTCCACAGCTGTACATACACTTTGCATTGTACATACATGAACAGAAGTCCTCCAGTGAAACCAATAGCCACAACCACCAGCTTAGTCCAAAATGGCCACTCTAGAATTCCTGGAAGAAAGGAAATTAAAAAAAAAGAAAAGAAAACAAAAACAAAGAATCAGGTCAATATTGGCTGGACTACACTGATCTCTCAAAAACATCCTTTAAGGAAACTGTCAGAGTTTGGGCCATCAAACTATTCTTATTTTGCCATTTTTTTTTGCTTAGCATTTTTTTTCCCTTCAAGTCAAACACATGCAGACTTCTAAGCTGTTGAGTTCATACATCACATTTATTCTCGCCCACCAGAGAAAAAACAAAACAACTGATCTCTCTGTGTCTAAGCCCTTGAGCAGCACAATCACAGAGTCAAGGCAACAGTTTAAGTCCTTTTTTTAAAAGAAAATTGGATCAGATCATGAAAAGGATTCTACGAAATGGTTTTCTCTTCATAGCAGGAGATTCAACTCAGTAACCCAAGAAGTCTGTTCCACTCTGTTATCACACAGTACATGCAGTCACAGTCTTTAAACTCAAAAGGGAACGACTGTTACCATCTACCTTGATGTGCTTGTTATGCAGACCAATTTTATCTGCATCACACCCAGTAACTTGTAGTTGAACTCGAGCATCTCTTCTGATGCAAAACTGCAAGTGTTGGAGATGCTGAAGCATTCTGGTAAGCTTACCCTCCCTATTAAAACTGACCACCATTACTTTTTCTTGAATTTGGCTAGCTTGAACTTTTAGACATTGGATCTTCTTACATCTCTCTATCAAACATTTTTAAATGAGAGATTATTCAGTTTATACACCATCTGCTTACATAGGTCCTGTATCCACCCACTTTCTCTCTTCTTTGAAGATAAGTGGCATCATAAGATGCATATGAAACCATGCTGAATCATCCACTATTGGGTTTCTCAGAGAACAAAATCATGGCCTCCCAAGTATCCAAAGTTTTTTGCCAAGATAGAGGAAGTGATCTTCCAGAAATACATCATAGTATGGGAGAATGAAAATATTTTAGTCCCAAAATACAAAAGACACTGCAGCATGACTACTGATGAAATCCCACCCATGATTAATACCTGAACCTCTGATTCACAGGTGAGCTATCTGATGACATCTGTAGGCAGTGACAGCATATGCTTGCCCCTGTGCAGACATGAATGTATACCCACACACACTCACCACAACCCCCCCAGCTCATTACAGCACTCCCCAGGTTTAAAATCCAAATGAAGGGAACAAAGGCAGCACTGTAACAAGTACTAAATATACACACTAATACTATTCACATTAATCTAATATATTTATTGGCTAAAATAACCTGGAGACAATAAATCTTTGAAAGCATATGCTTTTCATTACCATATAGAAACCTCATGCTGAAAGGCCAACCATTTTCAGCTGACATGAAAGAGACGTGGTTGGATGGAACAGAAACAAAAACATTTCATTCAAGGCAGCTTCCTGACTGAAGTGATGAACAATCAAACTACAGCCCAAAGGAGAAATGACTCCAGAACTGTTCCGTTTGAAGTGTGATTCTGCTCAGAAGAGACTGTAACAGCTCTGTGGATTTGCAGGTTTACTAATGCTCAGCTACCTCCTCAGATGATACTCTTCAATCATCAGCAAAACATTTTCCAATTGCATGTCTAGTTGTCAAGCAACGCTCTGTGAGCAAGGACAGCTTGCTTTCTGATAGCTCCCAGAGTTGGTAGATACCCCGTCCCTTCTATCCCTACCTTCAGAGACAGCTCAGCTGCCTGAGAAACAGTTCTTGACAGCTGCAAATTTGCAGTCCAGCACACGCAGGTAAACAGATTTCAGTTTGGTAAGTTTATGGCTGGTATACTAAAGAAATCCTATTATTCAAGAAGTTAAGACGTTCCTGCAGTGGGGTGACAGCCACTACACAAATTGCAGCACACCTCATTTCAGTTGCGTGAACTGGAGTCCTAAGGATCAACCTGAATTTCTTCTGCTTCAGGCAAAAACACTCATAAAAATTTCTCCAGTCTAACATGGCTCTCACAGGAAACTTGCCCTAACCCACCCCAAGATGACTGAATAGAAAGAATTTTGAGGTTGATTTACCTCAAAGATTTGCACTTTGGTTCCTCTTAATTCTTCTCTTTTTAAAAACTGTTCTGGCTTTGTCCAGTTAAAAGGTAGCCATAGCAGCAAACAGATGCTTACATCCTTATCTGCTCAGTAAGGGTTCCAATTCAGAACTGAATTAGCTAAGGCAGTGCAATTTTGTGTCTGGCTAGAGTGGATTAGCTCTCATATCTGTGCATTTCACAAGTACAAACTAAATTGATTTGAAATAGAATTAAAAAGCACCCACAGATTAATTTACACTGATTTAACAAAATTATTTTAGAACGGTGCTTTTAAACCAACCCGACCTCAGGCTAAAGCTGACTAGTCTAAGTATAAACATTACCTGCACACTCATGCTCTGCATCCTCTCTGCAATCAAGATCAATAATTATTCCAAGATAGTAAGTGGGAAAATAAGCAAGTAACATACCAGTAGTCTGTCCCTGTTTAATCTCTTCAGCAGTTCTGTCTATCAGAACATAGAGAGACCACACAACGCAGGTGATGGCAATGATATGGAATGTTACAGAGCACATGATCTTCCTCCTCTCGCTGGCTGTCATCTGCAGTTTCTCCCACTGGCAAGAAACCCAGAAGCAGAGTAAGAAATTAGGTATTTATTGTAGTTATTAGAGAGTATATAAAGAGAACACTGATTAGAACAAAAACCAGGCAGGAGACCAGTTTCCTCCTAACACGGACTTTAAAAGTCAGATGGCATTATTGCTCTGATCACAGCTTAAGGGCAATGGCGGGCAGCTCACCCTGCTGTGACAGGAACCATTCTGGCACTGGAGGGTACGTCCAGCACTCAGCTCCAACCCAGAGCCTCAGCACAATGTCATCGCGCCCTGGCTTAGCCAGGCAGGCACACCTCCAGCACAGAGGGATCCTAACACCAAGTCTTGCGCGGCATAGGCAAGGCTGCTCCTTCATGTGTTCCCCACTCAACAGCGGGTACCCGAAGTCACTGCTGAGCATCGTGAGTGGCAAAGGGTACCCTCGCTCAGGCAGGCGTTCAATAAAACGGTGCAATAAAAGTGGTACGTGATCCAATTGATCGGTGTGTGCAAGACATCTCACGCTGAGCTCTGTTAGAGTCCCTCAGTGCACAGTCAAGGCTGTTTTGCTCTCGGCTCAAGGCTGTTTCAGTCTCACCTCCTACCTCCGAGGGTTTCATTCAATCTTCACATATATTTAACAGTACTTACAGCAGCAACATCCATATTTTATTTTCAATGTTTCAAGTGCACTTAAATACATGTGTCCCAAGAATATACAGTCGAACTGGGATGACAGCTTTTGTAAAGTGGGAGGACATGGCAAATTAAATCCCCAGACCTGCATCTATCAATAATGTTTATATAGCCCAAATAGAAATTGAAAATTCAGATTTCTGTCATGTAGGAAAGATACAAAGAAACTAGACAATTATTATAGACGCTTCTAATATGCAAAGAATTGTTCAAAAAACAGGTTTGTTTGTTGGTTTTTTTTTTACCTGAGACACCTGGAAGGTTGGTTTTTTTTTGCAATTTCCCCTATGTATACAGTGAAAACTTTTGCATGCGTCCCTCAGTGTATCTGCTGAGAACAGAGAGTTAAGATGGGCTTTTCTCACACTTTCACAAAATACATGCTGGGACACATAAGCTTCTCATACATACCTATGTGTTTCTAGAGAGGTGCATTTCATGTCTCCTAGAATAATTCGTAGAAAAAGAGGACTTTGAACAGGAAGAATATGGAATAGAGAGAGGATGACCTGACTGATATGATTGAGATCACCCATTATGTTGAATTATTGTCTCCACTGCTACAAATAAAAGAATGGTTGAACTGTGAAGCAGACCTTGTGATCCTTTCTGTCTTGCCAACAATCAGTCTCTTTGCTAGTCCAAGCCGCATCTCCAATTCTATGGGCATTCAAATCTCATCAGGGCACAAGAACTGAAGACTTCCAGCAACGACATGCTAGACTCATGCCATGCAAGAAAGCTATATTCTTTCAATCTTCTTAGAAAAAGATTAGATGAAACATTCCCTTTGGATGTTGTGTTTTAAACAGAAAATTGCTTTGGCATCTAAGCAAAGATGTTTTCTTGTGATAGAAAGTGTAAATTTATCCTGTCAAAATGTAAGCACAGGAAATCTATCTGTGAATGCTCTTATAGAGTCATGAGGACTTGTGCTTTGACTAATTTGTCTTTCTCTTTTCCATTCCACAGCTCGAGTTCCTCCACTGGACAGTATCTCCTGTGAAATGCCGACTCTGCAGAAAACCTAACCAACCCATACCATCTCATCTCTTCAAGACATATGACTGCACAGCAAAAGAGAAGATATTCTGCAAACTATGCACTATCTCAGAGAGGAAAGTAGAATCTGTAGGTCCCTGATGCATTAATCCAATGACAGAGCATGCGACATTTCCCAATTAAAATAGTCAGCATTTCTGGGTTTTGAAGTGTTGGTAAAACAAAAAATTCAGCAGAAAGTTTAGATTTAATGTCTCCTTTTTTTCCATTGAAATTTTAAACCGAAGCATCCCTCTCTTGTCTCTAGTCATCTCCACTTAAACTGTGACCCTTTTTTTTCTGATCCTCTTCCTGTGGTAACTTAGTGTTTCAACAGACCAATGCACTGTGCTGTGATACAATCGTAAGATGCTGATGATTTACATCCATTTCTATCCTACAGAGAAGCACAAGCCCTGTTATTTGTCCCATCCTGTTCATAATCACCAGTTCCGGACAGTTTTCTCCTGACTGACAGGGTACCATAAAGGCTGAGTTGAAGATACAGAGGCAGCTCATCTTCTGGCTACAACATAACTTCTACAAGATTCTTTAGATATATTTCAGAGGTAAATTCCTTCTCCTCCTGTTTCTGGTTCTGTCCCTACGTTCTGGCATCTGGTCTCTTTCCCACAGATGACTTGTTGAGATATAACTAATGATGCTGAGCGACTCAGTTTTGAAGGTGCCCAATAACCTTTTCTCACAGGGCGCAAATATTCAGAAAACGTTTCCCACCCACTCCAGGCAGAGAAAGCACAGAAAAAACAGCAGCCAATTGCCAACTATAGCAACTCTTTTTACTTGTGATTCTCTAGAGTAATTGCAACAATTTACCGCAGTCACAAGCAGAGGTTGTCCTATCAACTGGACGTGCTAAGCTATATATTTTACAGACTGTATATCTTTTTTTTTTCTTTTCTTTTTTTTTTTTTTTTTTAGCAGAGAGGTATTTGATTTGAAATCTGCTCTATTTTCTGCTACGAGTCACTTTCAGGAATTGAGCAAGGTCTCATAACAGCTTTCAGATGGCTGCAGCCTGGACTTCCCACCCTAAGATTTAGGCTCATTTTAATTGAATTTAATGTTTCGCATTTATTCTAGTTCCAGACTGAGGTTATTGTTATTAACCTCTTCCACTTTGATAGACGTGTCAAGATTTGTCTGTGCTAAGAATACCAGTGACTTCCATCTCAAAATCCCGATGCTAAGCACCAAAAAATTGACAGCCCAGAGGATGTGAGAGAACAAAAAGGATACAAGCACAAAACTGGCCTTAAAATACAAGTAGCATTTAAAGTACCTTTTCATGGTTTAACCCAGTCAGCAGCTAAACCAACCACACCACATTTCGTTCACTCCCACCTCTGCCCCCCAATGGGATAAGGGAGAGAATTGAAAAAAGTAAAACTTGTGGGCTGAGATAAAGACAGTTTAATAGGACAGAAAAAGACGACGATGGTGATGATAATGATAATAATATAATATACAAAACAAATTATGCACAGCACAGTTGCTTACCACCCAAAACCAATGCTTGGGCTAGTTCCTGAGCTGCCCTCTCTTGCGGCCAAATCCCCCAGTTATATACTGATCACAATGTCATACGGTATGGAACATCCCTTTAGGCCAGTTTGGCTCAGCTGTCCTGGCTGTGCCCCCTCCCAGCTTCTTAGGCACCCCCTGTCTTCTTGTTGGCAGGGCGGTCTGAGAAGCTGAAAAGTTGTTGACTGCTTAGCAACAGTGAAAAACATCAATGTGTTATCGACATTATTCTCATCCTAAATCCAAAATACAGCGCTATACCACCTGCTAGGAAAAAAATTAACTCTATCCCAGCTGAAACCAGCACACACCTATACTTTAAGTCACCAGATTTATGAGAGGTACTTTTCTATAAAACAAAAATACAGGTTTTCGCAACATGAAGTACTAAAATCTAGTCATTCACACTGTAATAAAAGGTAAAAAGAAAACCATATTTATTGGTGAACCTTCTTCTACTTACACTGTAATATCTTCACCAAAATAGGTTTGCTGCTTTAAAAAGAAAAAAAGCTACAAATTTTAACCTAATTACACTCAGAAAGTCTGATTTAAAGTTTAATCTGAAATCCTCATATTTTCAAGAGAACTTAAAAGCCACGTGGATCTCAGGGCAGCTAAGTAAAGCATATAACAGTGATACAAAACTCCATATTTTTTAAAAAATGTGGATAACTGCAGAGCAAGTATCTTTGTGTATCAGCTCTAAAATGTAAGCGTAAAGAAAAAAGTCAAGTTGCTGTATGCACGTACATGCGTGTGTGCATGTACATTTATACACAGAGGGCTGCTAGGCTACAATTGCTAACTCTCCCTGCTGGATTCCACTGATGCTGAATTTGCCAGGCTGAGTGTTAATTTAAATCATTTTGCACCTATACAAAACTGACCAGACTTACTGAGGAGCCATAGAAACACGACAAATACGCAGGGTGGTGGGTGCTGTGGGCTCATGGGCAAGGCCTGCCTGTTTTCAGAGCAGGTCTGTGTTTAACAAAACATTTCCTTGGGGAAGCAGGTCTTGTGCCTACCTTTCGCAAAGGCTTCAGTTTTGTCTCCATGATGAACTCGTACTTGCACAGTTCACAGCATCGTGTATCTGAGCTTTTGATCCATTGCTGCAGGCAGGCTTGGTGCACAAAATGAAGACTTCCCGTGCAGTGACAGGGGGTAATCAAAGGGCTCTCATCATCTCCTTCACAGTGACATATCCTGAATCAGAAGCAAAGCTGCTCATTAGGAGAAGAGGAAGCAGAAAGGATGTGGAAGAGGCATGTAATATCTGTGATCACACACGGTTGTCCATTGAGGATCCTGAGACATACATATCAAAGGAATGCGTTCCATAAAGGAGCTACAACTAAGGAACTCCCTTGCTGTGCAAGCACATACACAGGCACAAAATAATTCAGCACAGACACTGCTAACTAGACAGCCGCTTTCTAACAGATGAGGCGGACACGCAGAGCCTGACAGAAATGCAGTATCCAAAAGAAAAAACAGGGGAAGAAATGACAATACTTCATCTAGAACAATAGCACTTAACTGAAAATAGCTTTTAAACAGATCAGACAGCACTTCCCAAGACAAAACATGCACAGAGAGGTACAGCGACTCATGGATTATGAGCTGAAACAGAAGGCAAAACAAAATTCCCAAACCAATGGTGAAACAGCTACCCCAGTATTACCAAGAGTTAATTTAGACAGCCTGGATTTTGCACAAGAGCAGTGATAATTTCTAGTGCCAATTCCTAAGAGACAGCTCCACATCGCAAAGCTACAGCACTGAATCTCCCCAAAATACACCTACTCTAAATGGACTAATGGTTTTGCTCTCCAATTCTTACTTTGCAAGAGCTACTAAGGAAGCATCAGCTCTGCAAAATTCCCCATTTCCCTCACGGCCTAGCTGTGCAAATGGCAAGGACAGCTGATATAGTGTTATTACCAGGTGCTGGCATTTGATTTCCAGGTTTGATTTACAGACAACCCTTGGGTTGCATCAAACATCACTAAGTCCTTCTAACCACGTGGAAGACATCATGAATTGAAAGGATGATGGTAACGAGCTCAGGGAATGAATACAAGTTACTAAGCATATGTGAAGTACGTCCTGGCATGCTGCCATTCCTGTCTATTACTGAAATCTCTTACTGATGTGTAGCATCTTGCCTCTTCCGACCTTGCTGATAGCTGGCAAGTGGAAATGAAGGAGTGGGTGGATTATAACAGCGTCTTGTTGATGACAAGCCAGTACGGAACTAGATTTTGCTGATAATGACGGGGGAAATCAAATAATATTGGCAAGTAACAACAAAGCCAGCTTCACAAAGTGCTGTCAGGGAGGAGAAAGATTAGGATAGTAAAATTCTAGGTAGAGGGGCGGGACATTTCCTCCTGTGCTTGGTGGCTCCCGCTTCTCAGCCACATTTTGGAGCTGGGATGGGGCAGACCTGCGGACAAGTCACCATGAAGAGAGTCCAGAGCTGGCAGTTCCTACCATGCGTGCACATGACTAATCCTCTGTAGTTGGAACAAGGACACCCATTGTTTTTGGACCTCACACTACGGACATCACACAGGCTTATAACTAACACCCAGCACTCAGGTTCCCCTTTTGACTAAGGCATCCAGAAAGCCCTTTACAAATCAAAGAGTGTGATGCAACACAAACTGTGAGGAAAAGATGAAAAAAAACTAATCGTAAGCTATATTGACCTGATCTCAGAAGCAATTTTCAAACAGTCTGTATTGCTCCTGACTCCCCACCCTCTGCCCAGCAGCGAGTCTCAGGACAACACATTGCTCATTAAAAGCTAAGACATGTTCAGCTTGGTCTTTAATATGCGTGGCTGATTCTCTCATGATATTCCCAGTTTGGGCACTGGTAAGAGGAAAATACCATCTCAGAACCCCAAATCTGAAATAAATTGCAACAGAATTTATTTACTCCAAAGGAAATTCTTTTGCTTAGTAGCCTTGTTAAGTGCATCAGAGGGGTGCAGGAGAGCAGAGAGAAGGCTGCATGCTTCATATTGCACATATTAAAGCAAGGTGTCAGGGTGAAAGAAAAGACAAAAACAGCACAAAGGCAGGGGAAAGCAGAACAGTCACCACCGCACATGGGAGGGCTCGAAGGTAGGCGGTTCTCTGGTAAACCAACCTGCAGGTATCCCCCGATGTGGACACAGGGGAGAGAGGGGGGAATTTTTCTGAGAGGGGGGAAGGGCAGTCAAGGTCACTGTCCTTCTCAACTGAACAGAGCGGCGCCCGCTGCTCTTTTGTTTTCAGTTTCACTGAGGTGCTGTCCTCAAAGACGTCATCATCTCCCATATCATCAGAGCAGAAGTCCGTGCTTTCCACCAGCACGCTGGAGGATTTCTCAGCTTGGAAGTGACTGGAATAGCTCTCCAGTTCATGGAACTTATGCAGGCTGCTGGTACTGGAGGTGTGGGAGAAGGAAAAAAGGTAACGCAACAGTTTTTTGCTCCTTGAGGTGTCATGGTCCACTTTGTTCTCCAGCAAGGGGATATGTACAGCACTGTGGTTGTCTGCTCCTCCCGATGCACTCGAGTAGTTGGAAAGGGAAGGGATATAGGAGTGCTTAGAATTGCTAAAAGAAAGAGGCCTGAGATTCAGCGGTTTCCTCTCTTTAAGATGAAATTTGTTAATCCTTAAACACTGCTCTTGAGTCGGGGTCAATTTGCCTTCTGAGCGTGTTCGCTCCACATAGTCAAAGCACTCAGTGGTGCTCTGTGCCTTCTGGTCCACGTCATTGAGGGACTTGGAGAATTTCAGAGTGTGGGTGGGCTTTACATTCTTAGCAGACCTGAGTGCCTGGCCCCGATCCTGCCCACGGGAGTTTCTCTTTGCTGCGTGTAACGTGTCCTGACAGATTACTGTCACAGTGACCCCTTGTGTCAGAGGACTCTGGCAGAGAGGATTTTTCAAGACAACAGCAGACTGCACTGGACTGTGATGACAACACTCAGAAAACACTGCACTGGAACTGCATGCAGAACAGTGGAATAAAAGCACAGAAAGTAAAAAACAATTACATAAGAGAACACATTTAATTAAAAGTGAAGAAATGAGAATTACAGCTAGTGTGGGAATGGCAAACATAGCGGGTCAAACAATCAGTAGGATTCAACAAAGCAGTGTTAGACAGCAGTCAAGTCAAACAAATGGGATGCTTCATATGGGAACCCCACATCACTTACTTCCTCATACACATGCTTTTGCACTTTTGTTTTTTCTTAATTTGAACCTTGCATGAGCCTCACTGTAGCCATGCAAACAACACACTTTACCTGCAGATGTCCTGGTTGGATGGTGTAACAGAAGTCCGAGAGAAGCTGTGGGGGGCAGAGATAGAGGTTGGACTTCCAGCCTATAGCAAAATTCAAACAAACAAACAAAAGTCACAAGTTGGAAGAGACTGGCATGTACAGCAATCACCTTCAGGGTTAAACACAGCATATGGAGTCTGGTATCGCACTACATCAGATATTCAAGGGCTAGTTGTAAGAAAGTGGTTTCGCTACCAGATGCTAGAAAGGGAGGTCATACAGCCTCATCCTTGGAAAAGTAGTAGTCAGACCAGAAGCGTTTTCCCCCAAGGTCAAATGCAGCCATCTCTGGAGCAGAACCTGCCAGCTGTCAAACGTTGCACAGAACAATAGCTTGGGAAACAAGCAATGCTATGGTAATTAGAATAATTAGATAGAGGTGTGCATATAGACTAGTTGGAATTTAGCAACCACATAATAGCTAATCCTTCCACTTATAATGATGACAAGAGATTAGAGGCTTGAGATTTTTTTCACAAGGCAGAACCATCAGTAATTCAGTAACTCAAACACTATTTGGGGACTTATTTTCCATACTAGCATATGCACATGAGCACCATCTGCCAAGTCAAACCAGACCATTCCCTGAAGTACTCTGTACTTTGTGAGGCCTTTCATCCTGCTGTTACTCTGACAGGGTTTTCCACCTACTTGGAGAAGTGTGGCAGCAGCCACATTCACAAGGCCCAACAAGAGCACAATGAGAAACTGAATAACCGAAGAATTCAGAATTCAGCTGTACTAACTCAAAAAACAAAGTTAAGCTCTTGGCATATTTAACGCTTAACAGACTTGCCTCTAAAATCAATTGGGCAAGAACAATCATTGTCTGAGTTGGGACTCAATGGGCTGTTATTATAGGCTTTTGCTGCTGCTATATTCTGTGGGTCACTAAGAAAAACCTCTTGACTCTTCCTAGAAGCTTTGACAAGGAGGAGATCTGCACTGCTAACCTTATAATAGAGAATCTTTAACCCTTTTTCTCCCATGTTCCACAACTGCTGGATAGGTTGTGCCATTCATCCACCGCTGCAAAACACTGCTCAAATTTCAAAATTCAAACAAAGGTTTACAGCTCTTTTGATCTGCAAAACAAAGCCTGAAACCCAGGAAGGAAAGAAGCAATCAGCACAACAGAAGTGTCAACATCACGCTAGGCTGCACAAAAACCAGCCCAGCCAGTACAGACCTGGGCCAGGCAAGTGCACAAAGCCAGGCTAGGAAAGACCTCAGGTCATGAAAGGTGTGTTGCCACAGAAGCATGCTGTGCCCAGCCCACTACTTCAGCTTGACATGCCAGAGCTAGCTCAGCCATTACTGCGCGGATTATCTTTGGTCATGGTGCAAGGCGCGTGCACACACACACTATCTGTCTCAGGACTTTTCAATTCTATACTCTATTTATTAAAAGCTCCTATGGCATATTTTAAAAAGGCTGCTGCAGGCTTTTACACTGTCATAGCAAAAGCAAAGTTCCTCGTCACACAATATACTCTTCTTTGCAAGAGAAGATGCCTATACCAGGATACACATGTGACTTTATAAATACAGATACAACCATAATTTTCTGTGTTACAGGACTCATCTGTTAAGGTTTTGTTCCTCTAGTCAACAGCACCTCAGAGAGCAATGTATTTGGCCTCACACTGGGATGTCTCAGGTGCACCACCGGCCTGAAAAAACAGGTATCCATTTACAGCTGGGTCGGCAAGAGCCGAGGGCAAGACTCAAACACACACTTCTTGATCTGCAGCAAGACGCTGTAACTTATTTCCCATTCCACCCAAATATGTGCATGTAGAGAATAAAACCCCAAGAAAATAACCCTGAGGCGGAAAGCAAACTGAACTATGTTATGACTGTGACAAAACAAATTAAAGACTTAAAGATCAATTATTGGCTTTATCCTGGAAACTATAGTTCTTTACATTTCACACCACTTGCACATGCTAATGATATAGGATGCTGATCGCACATTGAGGTGAATTCAGCTGTTACTTGGAAATTTGCTCTCTATTTGATGCTTAATCTCTCCTAAAAAAAGGTACATTTCTGAACTCGAATCTTATCTTTCAAAGAGTTTATGCAGCAATTACTTTTTTTTTAAAGACAAATTATTGAAAGACCTGACAAACTATAATCTGCTGCTATAATTATGCAAATGAAAATTAATAGGACTTCAATAATGAATTATTTTGAAAGACATATTTAACAATCTTTTAAAAACAAAATGTTGAACCAGTAAAACAGCACATTGCATTCTGCCATGGAAACAGAGCCATATATTGTTGGAACTGAAGTTACAAACTAATTAATAAATCTGTCTCTGGTTTTATGTTATTAGCAAATCACAGAAGGTAACCTGTGTTGAATGAATTCAATCTCTTCTTCACTTTAGCAATGAAGCTTTGAAAAAAAGACAGTGGTATATATGATGTGACAGTCTAATGATCCAAAATTTCCCTCCTGAAACCATGTTACTGGTTTCCTGATTCAAATGTCTGGCAGCAAGACAAAGTCAAAGTCTTGCCACTTGGGAAATCAAAAGGGACAAACAAGAAACTGTGGAATTTCATTTGCATTTCAAGCTTACTATTCCATTTCTAGATGCCAGCATTGTTTACGACAGCTTGCAAAAACCCACAGCTGAGGCACATTGCCTTTTCCTTCCATCTTCCTACTTCAAAACAGGAGGTCTTGCTCCACCTTTATCCATAATGCAAATGCAACCAAAATACAAACAGAAGTTAACACATTTGGAAAGGCACTACAAAGTGGAACAATAAAACATTGGAGGAAGTTACACCCCACGCGCAATTCAAGCTAACGTAAGCTGTGGCTACCACCAAAAGTTGTGGTTCAATGAACCTCCAGTCTCTCAGTCCATCCTCCTTTCCTCCCACGCTTTTTGCTCATGAAACTATTTACACAGCTGCACTGCAAATCAGATCAGGATAGTGAGGTGAGGTAAAACTAACCACTTCCTTTACTGACCTTGTTTAATGTCAGTCACTTCTCTAGCTTCAGCTGCTGGAGAAACACCAGTTGATTAGAGCAGTGAGCCTCTAAAGGTGAGCCACAACTCACTGACAAGAGAAGAGCATAGCAAAATGCAAGCTGCTGCCAAGGGCCTGAGAAGTAAGTTCTGCCAGTCCCAGAAGCAGAGGTGCATGCAGCTGACAGTCACCAGTCCACACAGCTCGCCTGGGTTTACTAACTCAGATAAGCAGCTATCAGGCAGAGAGGTTCCGCAGAAAAAGAGAAACACTGGCAGCCTTGGGCTAAAACAGGGCAAAGAAGAGGCAGTGTGGTGGGTGAATGCAACAAAGAGGTGGATCCGGTTAGCTTGGAGCTCTAATGTTGCTCCCATGCGAGGTGAGGCTCTGAAGAAGCTGGGAAAATAAGCAATCAAAGCCTTAACCGCTCTGTAGCTTCTGGCATACACACCACCCTTAACGTCCCAGCAGCAGCAGCTTTGGTTGAACTGGCTACTTACGATGGTGACAGCAGCAGTAAGTTTTAAAGCACTCCTTGTCATAGGAAGTTTCTGCCATGCTCATTATGGGATGGGTAGCTCAAGCATTGACAGCCTGAATTCCACTGTTCTAACCCCAGAATCACTTACTGAATCTTTGTGGACTTTCATGCCCTTTGCATGGAGGAATATCACCTCCGACGACAAGCCTCGGAGCTAGGTGCTAGTGAGTTACCCAGCACAGCCAGACTGGTTGCCTAAAAATAGCTCGGGACTAAATGTCAATAGTTAGTTAATTGTGTATATTGACATTCCCATCTAATGCAATTCAGTGAGGTCACAGGGTGGCCTTCTGCACTGGTGTTCAGATAACCACAGCGACTCTGAAGGCAGCAGTCCCGAGAAGCCTACAGCTCTCTGGAGGGTTGCCATCAGGAAGATATATATATCTCTCTATATATATGTATGTGTGCACATGTGTGCGTGCATATTTATATATGCACATATGTATATATATAATGTGCTGCCTTAGCTGGTTTTTCTCACTCTATCCCCACAGCACAAACAGCGTGATCTGTTAGTGAAAGAACTCAGCCTTTTCTGATTCCCTACTTGTGATTACATGCCCCACACCAAAAAAAAAAAAAAAGCCCACCCTGCCTCAGAAAATAAAGTCATCTTTGAAGTGAGCCATAATGAACATGTCAGTGGCTTGGGTATATTCCAAGATAACCTGCTTATCTGAGATGGCACTTCTGGGTATAGTTGCTGTTGTCTCACTCTGGGCTGCACTTCTGTACTGATAATTATACCTCATTTTAAAGAACAGGACCTATTACATTCTAAGAACCTTAATAAGTTATTCATTGAAGGTAAAAAGTTAGAAGCAACTTAACTCCAGGTGGATTGGAAGTCTGATGGCAGCAAAGAAAGGTTTTTCCCCACATCTGCAAACTTCACTTCTAGGTGTCACATGAATAGAACCAATACTGTGGCTCTACTGATGTGCTACAAAAGCATCTAGAAGTCTCAGCTAAGGACCTGGAACTAACATACTAAGCACTATACACATTTAACAATGGAGCACACTTCTCCTTTGGGCAGACAAAGAGTTAGAGAAAAGCAGAGTTTTAAGTCTTTTACTCAGAAGGAACTGCAGCACAAGGAGCTTCAGACAAATACAAATTCAGTGTTTAGAACAAGGAGCAAAACACTCCACAACCCAAATTTCAATGTGGCCTTTTGATTATGGGTTTGCCTTTATTTTACACTTTGATGAACTCGTTTCAAAATTAGGCTCTTCTGTAGGGCAAAAAAAAACCACCAAAACAACCCTAAAAAACACTGCACAATAAAAATCCTAAAAGGTAGCTGCACCTGTAGTCAAAGACTGATGCTAAAAGAAGTCTCAAGCACCACTGGACCATTGCAGCAGTCTCTGTCTGCCTCTGCTCCTCCTAAAGAACAATGACAGCACAGTGATGGTTTTGTCCACTAAGCCAACTCCAGCTACCACCAGTCTCTCTGGGGATTAAAGAGACACCGCTAATCATAGGAGGTGTTGGCTAAGTGGAGACACCTCCCACCACTGCCCTGGCTTTGTCCTGTCCCAAGCACAACCAGTGATCAAGGCCCACTACCTTTAACCACCCCCCAGCCCAAATCAATCCCCCCTGCACTTTTTCAGCACCAAGATCACAGTTCTGGAATCCACAATGGGCCACTGGGAGTTCTGTCTCTCCTGGTATTACCACATCACAATGATGAACATGGTAGAAGCACATGGAAAAAACAGAATCAGAGAGACAGTTATCACATCCTGTGTTTTAGAACTCATTGCCAAAGAGCCGTTTTATCTCTCTACGCAGATCCTATTTAAATGTGTATTAAGAAGGCTGCTGCTGGAAATGGACGTGACAGGCACTTATCTTGGTATGACTCCAGAGACAGCGAAAGCCCCAGGCTCTGATCCCTCCTTAGTTTACACCACAGACACCAACCACTTCACACTTGTTCCTCTGGCAGGATCTAAGTATAGACAGTGATCTAGGAAAGAAAATAACAGTGACAGGGCCTTTGTGAAAAAGGCACCAAGTGCCACTGCAAGGCACTCCATAGCTAACTTGGCTAGTCTTCAAACAGGGAAAGGACGTCTATGAAGAGTCCCAGGAGATCTGACTCTGTGCCACTCCTGCCCCGTTTACCTTCCCTCCCTTTGACAGGGGCCACCCCAGCCCTGTCTCATCCACAGTGGCAAAACTCATTTCTGCCTGCTGGGCTGAAAGGTCCTGAGCCTGGGCTGAAGGTAGGCAGGGAGGTCTCAATTAAACCCAAGAGACACATCCATCATTTCTCTTGACCCACTGCTAAACAAATACAGTTGCTTGGCTCCAGCTATACAGCAGGATGCAATATATTACTGTTTTTATGCTTTTGGCAAGCACTGTATTCGATGTACACATTGGCTGATGGCTCTCACTAAAGTGTTTTGCAGCTGTAAAGTCTCCAAAGCTCATCTGTGGAACAGAACATGGTTGTTCCACTGCACACACGCTAAAGGAGGCCTCCAGCTGAACCAGCACACTCAAGCAGCAGTGCAGTGATACCAATCAGCCATGCCGAGTGTAGTAACCTGGCACTTGAGACAGCCAGAACAGGCCAGCTACGGACAGACTGGATGTTGTGAAGAGCAGGCAGCCCTGCTGACAGACTGCTTGTGAAAGCTTTTCCTAAATACCAACATGGCAGGATTAAACATCAGTAACTTCTGGTCTTCACCATGAAATTGTTCCTACCAGCCTCATGCCATTTTGACTTCGAGCACATAGTAAAATCAACTGTCTTTAGCTGGGATAAGATACATTATTAGAATGAACAATGGTAAAAAACCCATGGGGTGAGGAAGAGAACATATGTGAAAGAGGCATCTAAAATTTTCAGGATGATCAACTCTACCATACAATTTTGGCAACAATTTGATAGGAACCAGCAGTCAGCTGCTGGAAGAACTTTGTTCCATACTTTATATAAAGTATATGACTATAATTAAAATTACATCCAGAGACTAGGAGTAAAGCTGAAGTCAGCTTCCCCTCATTCTTCCTAAAAAAATCTAAAGGAAGATTCTGGTGTGAACTTTCTCTAGAGATACTAGAGCCGAAGGCACTAGGGAAAAGAGGCTATCTATCCTTTCAAAATCTCCCCAAGCATAATTCAAACTGCCTATAGCACAGGATTAATGTTGACTAAACCCAGTAACAACTGCACAGATTCTGCAAGGAGAATGAAGAAAAAAAAAAAGGCATTTTACTTTAAAATCTTCCTCAAAATACCTTAAATGGACTGAGAGAACAAAAGAGGAAAGGAAACTCCTGCAGTTCCTCCTTCACAGGGTGCCCTCATACCTATACAAAGTAAGAACCCAGCCCCAGGAGAGGAGATTTATCACAGTAGAGGGAGACTATCGCACTCCTTACGAACACAACCGCACTATGCCCCAGCATGAGAGTACTTACTCTTGTGGGTGGGGAAAAGACCATACCTTAATCTTCACACTGTTCCTTTTCCCAATATCTCAGTAGAAGGATTTATTTTTATTTTTTTTTAAGCAACTTATGTTTCCCTACCCCCAGGCTCATGTCCCTGAACAGAACACCTCTGAGCAGCAGTTCTTTTCCATAAGCCTTGGTCATCTGATAGACTACAGGACAGCTAAGCTCTGTGACTGTAAAACCTGGACTGCTTTTCTACAGACGAACGCTCACTGAATCCATCAAAGCTTCAGGCAACAGTGGACGTGTGTATTCATATGCTTTTCTAAATCTGTTCCAAGCTGATGAACAGCCTAAATGGATTTTAAATTTCATAGCAAGCTTAGGCTACCACTTTGTGTCTGCACTGGATGCCATTCAGCCCAAGAATAATTTAATAGTTTACAGTGTGCTTCTGCTCAAAAGATAAAACTATACAGGCCTTCAGAAACGACCAAGCATTTACATTTCTTAAGGAGTGCACTTTTGATTCCCTTGCTGTGATCCCAGTATTAGCATTTTCAAAGTTTACCCCTTAGAGGGCCAGGAAAATAAGGCTACAAAGTGCTTCCCCACTACGCTGAAATCAGCCCTCCAGAGCAATGAGATGACAGGAACAGCATATAGATGACCTGAAGATATTTCCATACATCACATCAGCATTTCCAGGACATACTAGACACTTCGAAGCTAAACAATATCATTAATTTGAGGATAATTGTTTACAGACCAGCTTTGACCTTTTTTAATCTGCTTGTAAGCACTGTTCCTTTATCTAAGAGCAGAAGGCATGAATTACCACCACTGTGAAAATCCCTTTTTTAGCTGCTCTAAGTGACTAGCTGTGTTTTAGGGTCGATTTAATCTATATTTAGAGGACGAAGCTTCTATAAAGCTTAATTATTTCTCTGTGTGGCTTGTATGATGAAGGCACTTACCAGTGAACAGTGGCTTCTTGGCAAAAATGCTGGCATAGGGTAAACAGTTGAGATGTGGATCTGGGCTGTATACCTCTGTGCCAATCGAGGGTGTTTCAATAAGCATCACTGTGCCTGAACAGGGCAAGTTGGGAATCAGGCCGTGTCCAAGACCCATGACTAACATCAATTCAGCTGAATTTCAACACTTTTTTTTTTTTATTTCAAAAGAAATATAGAAAATATTCCAGAAATTCAAATGTTTCACGTGGAGCAGAGTTAAAAGGAACATTTGAAATATACACACCAAGAAAGAAAAGAAAAGCCTGGAGGAATGCCACATTCCCCAGCGTGCAACAGACTGTACAAAAGCTAATGGCACCATATGAAGATCCTCCTACATCTTATTCCCTACTCCTTTTTCTGCTGCTTCTGGCCTCCATCCCTAGCCAAGTATTCAGGTGATTGTTTTTTCTTGGCCTGGCCACATGTACTAGCATCTCTTCAGCCTCTCTTAGCATCTGCCTCTTGGAGAACTGCCTTTTTGCCCCTTCCTCCTAAGGGACAGCTCCACCTGGCCCCAACACTTGGTGTCTATGTTTGGAGACATCCACCAGCTGATCTCATTTTCAGTGGCACCATCTGTCTGCCTCCCTATTTGATCACTTTTAGCCAAAGGGCATTGCTTTCCTTGGTCACACCGAGTAACACAGCATCCTCTCTTGGCTAGAGGCTGAGTTCTGACTCAATCCTTTCCACTCATACTGCACTATGCAACTGAGAGCAGTAGAAAGACACACAGTAATAATCACAGTGAGTTCGTAATGACATATCAGTACCAGAAAGGCTCTGAATCAAGTGTCAGTGCCAAGCATTTGTAGCAGTTTTGCTGCATTGCTATGCTGTAAGCTAGATTTGGATGGAAAAATAGTAGCTGAAATGGTCGTTTTCAGGAAGTATGAGCATTATTTCTGTACACACACCCCTCCCCCCAACATATCTGGAAATGCAGCATATAATTGATTAAACTCAGTTGTAGTTAAATAACTTCTCTTAAAGTTGTGTAGTATCAACAAGCTTTATGGATTTCAGAAAGGGCTATACAAGCAGCCAAGCATTTCCACACTTTTTCCTTTGCATGCATTCAATCTGCCTTATCACCAGGTTGATAATACTTTTCTAAACAAAAATAAAAGGCACTTTTCTATTAAACCTCAGAACTAGTGAAAAATTTTCCATGTACTTAAGCTTCCACACAGTATCCCACTACTATAATCTTTCCTGTTTTGTCCTACAAATTGCTTGCAACAGCCAACCCACCTATAAACTGCAAAATAAATTGAATTGCCTGGATGTGCAAGGCAGCATTCAGATGTATGAGGCAAATCAGGGGACTGTTTTCACCAATGGGACTTCCACCTCTTTCCCTTGTTAGAAGCTATCTCTAGAAAAGAGTAAGCACATAGAATGGATCAGAGGTGACAGAGGAGCAGTAAGAACATCAGTACCTCTGGGAAGCTCATGTTTGCAACCAGAGTCTCACTCATTGAACTGGCAAAGCTGACTTTTGCTGCCCTTGAGAACTTTAGCTTTGGCAACACACAGCAATCATTCTGAACATTCCAGTGTTTCAAGATGAATGCAAATATTGATGTCTCACTTGCCAGCACTCCCAGGAGAGCTTTGCCAGAGTGCGAGGTCCTTCCCACTGCACTGCCACACTACCAGTTCTCAATGAATTAAGAATGAACTGTGCAGCTTCATATGGATACCTCACTGCTGCTGCCAAAAGGTTTGTGCTAAATTTCAGACTCTCTGGGAAAAGCACAATGACACTTCATGATAAAACTACCATCTCTGCTGAACAATGCCTGAAAATCCCATTATGGATACTTGAGAAGAGCCAGGGTAAGAAGGAACAGGCATAGTCCTATTTTAGAAAAGCACAGATGAGAAGTTATACTCTCATGGTATTTATTTCAAAACCCTTTCTGTGAATGCACATTTTCTGATACTGAATGCAAAACACAATCCCCTGTCACTCCACGATAGCAACACCTTCAGCTTGGTCAATACTTTGTGCACTGGACAGTTGCCCTGCTCATTATTTAAGACACCCAGTAATCTTCTCTTTCTGTTCCAAAGTGAAAGTTTATGTGCCCATAGAAACTGTAAATTAAGTGCAGCCACTGTTTCCTCTGCTGGAGATATGCACCGATAACTTCCTATATCCTGAGGTAACCAAAATAGAAACAAGGGACTTGAGCTTGTCACAGCCGTAATGACTCAATCTCTCATTAAAAGTCACTTTTACCAGCAACATCAACTGTGCTAATGAAGGGTTGAGGCTTATGCACCCCATGAAAAATACCAGTCAACCAGCACAGCCTTGCTTGCATGCAGGCTTTAAGCAATTGCACTTGTATTAAGCAAAAAAGGTGTCAAGCTTCCAATTAATTAAAAATCTTCTTATTTGTAATGCAGAAGTAGAAGTAGGGTATGTATTGTAATAACTTATCTTGGACAGAAGATGTTTTTTTTCCTAAGAGCATAACAAAACAATTGGGCTTGTGATGTGTCCATCGGCTACACTGAAATGTGACTAGAATGGGTAGAACATTATGCTTCCCTTACAAGATCAGGGCCTGTAATAGCAAAAATTTTAAAATACTTATACAGTCATGCCCTGATAACAATGCATCTCATGGCGCTAACAACAATCCAGTGTTGACGTGACAATAAAATAATGTTTAACCACATATCCAATACATATTGTGGGATGCATGGCTGTACGTACCTTACAGAATACATTACATCGGATAGCTTATGGTATAAAAGAGCATACTTGAGTGATGTTTTTGGAGCAATTTTCCCCCCAAGATAAGATCTCAGGTACCTGTCATCTATCTTGCTCCTACCAAGCTAGGAGGCTGACAGTGTGAAAGAGAAACCCTACTGTATCTTTGATTTCATTTGACCTGTAAAGAGAGTCTGCAAAACACCAGAGAGATCTAATGTTTCAGGAGTCACTACCAATGACAGACAGCATAAGAAGCATTTTCTACTGGTCACATTGTCACATACATCACCCCATCTCTGAAATGAATGAAATCCCAGTATCCCCAAGTGTACCAAAGACTGAGTTGTATTGAGGAACATACCTTTGAGATGTTACTAGATCGGCTCACGGAATGCCCCAAAGCCTTCTCATTCTGAAAAAGGAAGAACAGGATCACTGCAGCAACAAATCACAGTTATGAGGATATTCTAAAGCTAGTATTAGAAATCAAACACCATGGAGAAAGCCTTAGAGCTGTGGCTTTTCATGGTGTTGCTTCTATTGACATCAACCTGATTTACGATAATCACTAAATTGCTTTGCTTGCTTAATAAGATATTACCTTGCAGAAAATCATATAGGCAAGACCAGTGCAAACTCAGAAATACTAGAATAATTTCTGCTCTCTATGAATACTGCAAAGCCCTTTTCTCAGATGGCATCTATTTTGGAAAGGATATTTCTCAGCCCTGTTTGATCTACATTCTAAAGGCAAACATACAACTGCTAAAACTAAAAGCTCTTGCTTAAACAAAAACAAAACTATCACAGTGATGTCCGGAAACAATTGTGAATAACCACATGCATGTCGTGTCAGGAGAAAAAGCAGAAGTAGTGAGGAACTTCCTATTTGCCACAGAACTCAGAATTAAACTGGAAATATCATACAGGATGGAAATGCAGAAGCTGCAATTCTCAAAACTGAAAATCAGTGACAACTGCATCTCTTACTGATTTTTTCAGAATGCAGACCCTGACTGATAAAGGTGACAGTCATATCTTCTCCCAAAATAAACTGTACGTTTCACCAAGACATTTCATCCTTTAAGGGTTCCTGGTTTCTGAAAATTAGTTTACTGTAAGTGTAACTGGACATGATTGCTTCACTGGGAAAAGCCTAGGAATTGCTCTGCAAAAACTTTTCTGAATAAAATCCAACTAGAAATACTTTTTTCTAAACAAATATTACAAACAGGATAAGTCATAACATTTGGTTACAGATCAGTATCTATGTTCCTGCACGTCTGTGAAGTTGGGTTGCAAAATGGTTTGAGATTTAAACCCCCTGAAAAAAGGGTAAACTTACTGCTTTCTCCTATGGGCTTTATGCTGTGTAGAGGGTTTTCTAGAAGTGCATCTTTTAATCTGGGAGTTTAGGAACAAAACTCTTTCACCTTTATTCCTGAAGAGAATTTAACCTAATAGACACAGGTTGACAGCACCCTCTTCCAGTTCTCATTGACACTGACTGATCAGACAGAGCTTGAGATCAGAAGTCCTGCATATATAACAAATGGGGAAATAAAAAAAATCCAATAAACAAAACCCCAAACAATACAAAACCAAAACAGTCAGCTGCTGTTAGTCCTAGATCAGTTTGGATATAGCACACTGGTTTCAGACCTCCTGTTTGTTACAATTCAAGTGACCTTCAATGACTAAAGCCCACATCAAGTCAGCCCAACTGTCTGGGCACCCAGGTGCTACACAGACACTTCGAGATCCCTGTGCTCCCAGGTGCTTCTTCCTACAGCACATCCCCAGAACAACTTCAAGGCTTTGTGTTGAGAAGAGAGAAGGCAAGGCAAAAACTTCAGCATGTGCTTACCCAAGCAGGCTTACACCACCAGTTGCCTCTGAACAGAGTCCTGAGCACTGCCTCAGTTGACAGATACAAATTGCACTTTCTCCCTTAAAAATGTGAGGAAGCAAATACAGTGTTCTGAAACCCTCCGTATGTAGGAGATTGAGTACCCAGAAAACAGTAAAATAGCGTTTCAGAAGAACTAAGGAGAAGTAACCAGTGAACCCCCTGCCAGTTTTGACTGATGGCCAAACTGAAAATCAGCAAGGAACAGTTTAAGGTCTGGAATAGTTGTGGCCTAAATTATCATTTACTTGAATGCCAGATTTGCATACTGCAAAGCTGAGTTTGATTTTCGAGATGACTATGAGCTTTTGTTACATAGGTAACAGTATTCCTGCACCAGAAATAAACATGTAAAGACCCTTAAAAACATGGTTATGATGGTTATACAAAGACTAACATTGGATGGGACTACTGCCAGAACCAGTAAGAATTGACTCCAACTATAAGGGAAGGACATAGCTGATTGCATCAAAGACAGTGTAACTATAGCAACAGAGAAAAAAGAAAAAACAAGTTCATGGAAGCTACAGAAGATGGGAAGAAGAAAAAAGGGGGCAGGGACATGTTCTCAAGCTATGATGAAAAGAGACCAACACAAGCTGGCAAGCACAAAGACTTGTCATTGCATGTGTGAGGTGTGGGGAGAAGCAGGCTGTGCTTGGCCTTCTAGGGATGTGCAGGAGGTAAACAAAGCAAGGCTATGTAGGACAAGGGAAAATGATAGTGAAGAGTGGGACTCGTGGCCGAGAAGTCTGCCTGAAGAAACACATACAGCTCCACACAGGGGACAGTCTCAAATCTAGCCTTAGGTGTCAAAGACTTCTGAGTGAAGTTTCTAAAGACAAAATTAAACAGAGCAGAAGTTTCTTCACTTTAACTCAACACCCCTCAAACACTGCTGTCGAGCTGAAGAAGATGGCTGCGAGGGAGACTGAACTTACACAGGCACCTGTGTTGAAAAGGATGTGCTAAAATTCAATAAACACAGACAGGCTGGAGGACAAGACCTATATTTGCACAACATGGTAAATGATGCAGAGCAAATGTACTCTTACCAGTGCCACAGAAACTAGTCGGTCTGCCTCTACTCCCAGAATCGATTTTATCTAATGGATGCCAGAAGCCTCTAAGAGACAGATGCTCATATACCTTTATTGATCTACTGTTGGAAACATACCTATCAGAGTTTTCACTCAGTAGATGACTGCAAACAGTTGGTTTTCTTATTGAAAGAGTGATCATTTTCAAACAAAAAAAAACTGTCTTGAAAAATATTCCCTTAAGGGTTACAGAGTGCATGCACACATATATTTAAGTATTGGTGATATTTCTAAAGGACTTCTAGCGACCTAAGTGCTCTTTCACATCTCAGCTTCTTTACCACACAAAGTTGGTATATAAGGTTAACAGGAAATTCACTACAGCCTTAGCCCAGGTTGGCCAAAATCTGTATGCGAAAGAGCTTACGCCAATAAGGAGGAGAAGCACCAACTCAGCCATATTTTCAAGGAAAGACAACCGACCCAGTATAGCCACTACCTGATCCAACACAGAGTTGCAAATAACACTTTGCAGCCTGGTTGGCCTGTCAACTGCCAAGCAGCTCAATCACCCAGATAAATTTGCGTCAGCCCTTGGACACCAACTGACTCTGTCTTAGCCTGCTTTCTAATCAGGGACTTTTTTTTGAAACAGCAGCTCCAAGTCTCACAGTTTACATACATGCAGACTTTAAAATGTGTTGTGTTGAAGAGAGATAAACAACTGAGTTTCGCTGTGCAACAACAATTTCCAGTTCACTACAACCACTCAAGCAGCACTCCCACTGGAGGAACGTATAGAGCTTTCTTGTAAGTTTCTGCAAAGGACCAAAAAAATATTTATTTTTTTAAAATCATTAAACAGCAATAGAAACACCTCTAAGTAATACAGTTCACAAAGTCTAACTGTGCTGTTTAACTCTTACAAATAAAATAACAAACATCTATCCTTCAAGGAAAAAGCCCCACGAAGTCATTAAACAGAGCCAGTGCTTGCTGGTGTTTCCCATGCTGCGATACATTAAGGATGCTGTATGTTTTCCAGTCGTTAAGATGGAAAAGAGCTGTAAAGCCATAGAAGGAGCTCCTGGAATAGGTAGATTTTAATCTACCTATTTTTAGGTAATTTAAAGGCACAATTACTAACTGAGGAACAGAAACATTAAATAGATTAAAATTATTTTAAAGACAAACAAACAAAAGCTCGCTTTTCACACTGTATCAGTCACCACTACATTCATTCTGGGATATTTTACCAATTATTCACAAATTAATACTGACATGAGAATGGCAATGCTAAGCTTCTATCATGGTACTATCACTACCCAACAAATAAAGCTCTTCAGAGGCTTTTTCTAATTTGTTCCCATTGCACAATAAGACATTCTAGTCTGGTAATTACAGCTCCAAACAAGCTCTCCCTCCCTCTTGCAAAAGCATTAGTCTTTGCACTTGAATAAAAGGTCAAGACAAATGCAACATCTGCCAGCATGGACCATACAATTATCACCAGTTAAAGCAAGTGTCACTCTACTTTAGCAGATCAGTCTTTCTGTATCGGATAGTGGAAATCCTGCCTTTCAAAATCATCCTACTCAACTAGAACCACCTGGCAGGCACTTAAAAAAAATCTAGATAGGAAAAAGTTACAAGTGCAACTTGTAACTTCTCCTGAGCCACTCACTGGCAGCTGCTGCTCTGAGGTCCCCATCAGAGCCTGGCTCTAGGGAAACAACTGAAAAAAACAGAAAATCTGCTACCTATTCCTTGACATGCTTCTCTCAGTTTTGGATGCACTTGCTTGCAATTGCCTGAATCCCCCTCCCAACTTTCCTTTCTTTTTCTATCATCCCCTGGAGTTTGCTCCCTGCTGTGAATAACAGAGCTGCCTCCTCCCTTTGGCAGTTGCTTCAGCTCACATCTGCTTTCCTGCAGGGCTCTTTATTTTGCCTTCTGCACCTTGCTGGCTCATTTTTCCCTTCTGCCACCATTCCTTGGTTACTCTTGTGTGACATGTCTCCCTTCTCAGTTCAGAGATCTAGAAGTCAACACCTCCCAAACATCCTCCCTTTTATCTCAGTCTTCCATATTCAGCAATTGAAGTTATTTTACCTCGTTTCACTACTGTAACATACCCATTTTCCACTAAGCACAACAGCTATGTAACTTACACAGCCAAATCAGCAGCCTTGTGAACCCCAAAACACCAGTTCCTATCAGCTGAACCAGAAGGAGGTCCCCATTCACTCCTAACAACTCAGGGAGCCATAGTTGTTCTTGTGCACTTACAATATGAATGTATCATACTGACCTTTCTCCAAACTCAGCTGTAGACCTAATGAAGCCTCAGCCAGTGGGCATCCTAAAGAAACACAGCTTGGATGCCCTTGCCAGGATGGAAGGGGAAAAATATCTTGGTAAAATAGTTTGGATTTTGTGTTTCCAACATTCTGGTTTTCAGTCGTTAAGACAGGCAAATAGAAGACAACAGAGGAATCAGTCTCACAGCTTGTGCAGCCTTCTTCTGGCTATGTACCTGACTACACATCTATGGTCAGTCCTAAGGATGGCTAATACTAAACCCATCTTTCTCTCTGCTCATAGACCTGGAGAAGAAACTGCAAGTCAGATCCCAATAGTTTAGCAAGGTGATTTTTGTTCTCTTTCCCTTTGGGAAGGGAGGACACAGAGCACCAGAGGAGCGTTATCTTTCCTCATCAAGCCATCAATGGCTATGTGTGAACGTAGCACACGCCTGCTTCCTGAAGTCTTCGTTCTCTAACACATCAGTGACCTGATAGGGGACTATAGTTCTCATTTTGCAATACAACTTTTATGTTATGTTATCTTACATGATAAATTGGGTTAAGATCCTCACTAATGATAGAAGCTCTCCAGATAAAAATCTCAGTAATTAAAAGCAGAGCCCTTTGTTTTGATGCTGTTCGTACTGCAATGCCCCAGGCATAGATCCCTACAAAGTGGGTACTAATGCCTCAGCCCAAGAGAGGCACAGTTAAACAAATCAGGGCAGACTGGCTACGGCACTAACTACTTGTGGTTTTCTACCCAAAATCTGAAAGCCATTTTAATCTCATTTTGTGCATTGCAATTGCATTTTACAAAGATAGTTTAATCACAAGACCAATATTTAGCAAAATCACTTAGTGTTTATCAACGAGTGGCATGGGTACTATTTCAACGAAGTCTTCTGGGTAAATGGTTGCTTTCCTTAATAAAAACAACTTTGCAGAAGAGAATGAATATGTAACAACTGCTCCCATTCTTAGAACTTATGAGAATTACAGAATGGGACACAGGATGGCATTGCTTGAAATGGTGAGGTGCTGAAGTACTGAGTAGCTAAATGACCCTTGCATGGCAAAGCAGCAAGTCAGGAGTGAAAATCAGTTCTTCTACCAAGTCTCACAACCAGAGCATGAATGCCCAGTTGTTCTACAAACACACAGCTGTACACACCCAGGTGTTGTTTCAGGTTTCATAACTGTGTCAGATTTCCCAACCACCACTTTCCAGGATTTCTTCAAATCTTGCACTCCAACCCTGAACATCCTGCACTCTACCTGAACAGCAGAAATTTCAAAGAACATAACGCTTTTAATTTGGGGAGAGGGGTGGTGTTGTTGACAATATTGGCATGTGCACTTAATTGTCTGAAGTGGGTAGAATGAGAGGATAGAAATGGGAGCAGGCTTTGTGAATTATTTTCTTCATCTGTCAAAACAAATGGATTGTTAAATTACAAAAGCTTTGTCAGCACCAGATCTCATGACCCAACACTTAATTATTTCAGCAGAAAACAGTATTTTGCATCCTATCCTTGCCTTTAGTTCTTTGGGAGTCACCAGGTCGTCATGGAAGAGCAATAAACTTATGAACAGTTTATAAAGCCAGTGCTTGGCAAACTTTGTAAACCTTGGTCATTTCAAGTTTCTGTCCATAAAACATGTTGAATTATCATCAAGGTTCATCAATGATTTCTTCACACAGCTAGAAGTGTAATGAAAGGAAGAATAATGGCATCTAATCAAAGAATAGTAATGGCATTTATGCCTTCCATCTCTGCTCTTGTGTAGAATTTACCCCAGATATTGGAAACTAAGGAGGGTGATAGAAATTACACCACCTGTTTCTTTTTTTGCCTTCCTGGACAACCAATATAAACACTGAAAAATTAATCCAAACAACCTGTCCTCTCCATCTAGTCCAGTATCTTCTGTTCTTGGATGATCTTGATTCTCTGGAACCAGCAATTCATGAACCAGTTCAGAAACCAAATATAAGATTTCAGATCTTCCTTCACAGTGGAAAATCTATAGCAAATTCATTGTGGATTACTCAGCTCACTAACTTGCTCATTCATGTCCACTTCAAACCACTTTACATAGTAGGAAACAAATTCAGAAAAACTACCCAAAGGCAAAAAAACCAAGGCTAGAAGTAAAACACAGGAGGATTAACAGGCTTTATTCCAGGTGCTCAACTTACAGCTGTGCCTGAAAACATCAGCAACAGAAATAAAATCACAAGATAAATGCCTTTAACGGAAAAAAAAAGACCAAGTAAAAGGAAAAGACAACAGAACAATTGGCTTTAATGGCAGAGGTCAAAGAATTTGAAGAACAGGCCCCTTGGTGGTTTGGGGAGGGGAGTCAATGAGGCTAATAGATCACAAACAAGAAATATAAATGAGAAGTAATTCAAATAACAAGGCAGACACAGCAGAATGCTGAAATTAAATAAGAATCTCTTATCTATGTTTGCACCACAGTGTGATCAGAAGCACAATGCCCTTCATCTCCAGTCTGTCTTGTGAATAGCTCTTAGAGCTTTCATAGATGTGCCCGATACTACGCAAACCTGATGGGCACACAGGTCTGTACATGTTACAGATACAGTCCATGTGTGTGTAAGTCCTTACTCATTGTGTATTGCTGTGAGCTAAGTCTTGACAGTTTGGTCTTAGGAGTATGCGGCATACAATGCTAAGATCCAGTCTTGAGTCCAACTGGATATGGTGAAGAGAGCATTCTCTTCAAAGACACCCTCTTTGCCACGGCTTTGTTTTCCAGAATTTTTTCAACATACCATTTTTTTGGGGTTTTGCGTTGCTTTGCTTTACTTTCAAAGGCTCTACAAAGTTCATGTGATTATGGATAAACTGCATCTCCAGCTGCAATTTTCAGATGGAGATTCACAGATGCGTAGGGGTTGGAAGGGACCTCTGGAGATCATCTAGTCCAACTCCCCTGCTAAAGCAGGTTTACCTAGAGCACATTGCACAGGATTGCATCCAGACGGGTCTTGAATATCTCCAGAGACGGAGACTCCACAACCTCTCTGGGCAACCTGTTTTGGTGCTCCGTCACCCTGACAATAAGGAAGTTTTTTCTCATATGGAAATGGAACTTCTGTGTTTCAGTTTGTGCCCATTGCTCCTCATCCTGTCACTGGGCACCACTGAGAAGAATCTGCCCTCTTCCTCTAGACACCCACTCTTCAGATATTTATGATCTGATCTCCATTTCCCTTCTTTAATTGTTTGAGCTAGAAGATGACATAAAAGCTTTCCTCTTGCTGAGCTGAGGCTGCCTCACCTAGAAGAGAAAATATTAATTTATGCACAAGACCATCAGTCTTGTACATTTCACTAAAATTACATTCATTTGCACACTTACTACATTCACATGACACATGCCCAATTTCTAGCAAGGAAAGTAGACTGCAAAGTTTGGCATCCATCATATTGTATGGATACTCTTATCTTGCTGTTGCCAGACAACCTGCTTAAAATGGATGCACGCCTTTACATGATGCAACACATAAAATGAATCCTTCCCTCAGGGAACAAGTTATATGAACTACAAGAGACATGATCCAAAAATATACACCTTTCTTGATAATGAAAGCAGTATGCATTAAGGTTACCTGTGTGACAGCGAAAATGCCGTTTTGAACAATTTCATATATTTAACTGCAGAGAGAGAGATACAAACACTGAGGACCCAGAAATCATAAACAGATTAAAAGGAATAACATTCTTTCTTTTGTGAAGTAATTGCATTTAATGCAACTGCTGGAATTCTCATTGTACACTACACATGTCAATATGACAAAGCAATTAACTATTTTAAACATTCACAGATTAAAAAACCCTCTAGGCAACTGGCAATTTGAAATTTCTCAAGCTTCCAACAGACCTAGGAAGCCTGCAGCCTAGATGAACTCTCCAAAGAGCTGGCCTTTCTCGGTGTCTACACGACTTTGCAAGTATAGTCTGTTGCTGCAGGAATGGGCTGTGTGCTCACACATGCTCCTCGGGCAGGGTGCTAGGCGGGTGCTCAGTTCACACATTGTGTGCAACTTGGACACAACAACACATATACCTGGATCACTGTCTCTGCTCAACTAAAAAGATCCACAAAGCCTCTCTGATTTCCAACTCGTATCATTGAAGTATACTGTTGAAACAGTAAGTCAGAGAGTTATCTCTTAGCCAAGGTTACAAAGGCCTCCTGAATCTAAAACCAGGTTCAGAACAATAGTAGAAAACTGGATACTTCCCAAAGTGAACTTGATACTTCAAGTTGCTTCTATTTTGCTCAAGGATTTTATCTTCTTTACTCCCTTTCCATTTTAAGATATTAAGATTGTTTATTAACCTATTTCTGACTGTATGGACTATAAGGGCAAATGATATTCCCTGTAGCAATTAGAGAACTCACTTCCCAAATTATGCTGGGAAAGTATTCAGGATATTTCTCATAACATTTAACATGATTATGGCCAAAAGTACATGACAAAAAAGTTCTTGAAAGAGCACTTGTAGTTATCAGACCTGTTTAGTAATACCTACTCAGTACAGACCAGATTGGTTTTACCTGAAATTTCATCTCCCCATTTTTATCAAAGCAATTTGCAAAATAGTCCGACTCGCAGGATTTAAAACTTACTTAGCGTTAAATCACCACACAAGTTTAGGTAAATGATGAACTGGGCCCTACAGATCCCACTGAAGTTACTTAGCCAAACAGTGGTTAGAGCGAGGTCCTTGTAAAAATCTAACTTGTGATGTTTTGGAGAGCTTTAAGCTCTTCAAATGTCATTAAGAAATTACATTTCTTACAACTGTTGTTTGTAAGGTCAGAGAACACACAAAGAATAACATCTAAGAAAAACAACACATTCAACCATCCTTACAGAAATAAACCAAAACTACTTAAGGAAAATACTGCTCTAGGAGGAAAGATGATTCACAGCCAAGAGAAAAAGGTGCTCTTCATTTAAAGGGTAGTGCATTTAAATTGCAGAACAAGAATCTCTTAACATAATTTGTTAGCAGATTTATGTTCAAGTGACCATTCAAAGTTTATCCAGGAAATTCAGATGTCAACTGACTATTTACTCCAAGTCATTTAAAGAACACGCATGTGTGAACGCACACACTTACATACACTAAGTTTTTTAATTAAAAACCTACAGAAAGCATACACACAGCCAGCTACCCTCTCTTTCCCCAAAACACAACCCAGGACAGCAGAAACAAAGGCAAAAAACTCTTTAGGTGTAGCAGGCTACTTTAACCAGTCACCAGCGTTCCATATCATTTTTGTCAGGGAAGTACAATTGATCTCACATGGGACCTCACCTGACACTTCGGGATGCAGCCAACTAGCACGTGTCCAGAGAAGGCTACATGGGACCAGGCAGAATACCAGTACTGGGAACAACATCACTCGTGAGCACCTACTGGTGCTATCAGCATTCTGCACTGTTTGGTGCTGTGAATATTTAAAGTCATTGTACTATTAGACTACCAGCATACGGCAAGAACCTGGTAAGGCAGTGCTTTGAAACACTTGGCTACACCCCCAGCCTGCTATGCCATCGCTAACTACCCTCTTCCACATCACAGCTGGGACATTTTTTGCAGTCATGCGTTTCAGGGCTTTCTGCACAATTCAGCCATAAAGAAGTCAATGTAAGTCTCTTGCTTTCACAGGTTTGTCTTTCAGAACTGTTCCCTTTGCTCACAGTCTTGTGTGAACAACAGTGACTCAAGATGGTCATTTCTCACTAACAAAGCTATTCTATGATTTGCACAGTGCTAAAAGCTGCAAAAGTCTCTTCTCTTAAACACAGAGGATTTGACACGGTCTAAATGTAAAAACCTGTAGTCATCAACCTCATTTTCACATTTTGAGTGCTGCACTTGAAGTGTCAACATATTCAACAATGTTAAAGGAATCGAGGCTGCAGGTTCCCAAGAGTTACAGATAAACAACTTTTAGAAATTAATAAACGAGGGGTGTGCTGAGGTATACTGCATTTTTCAGTCACGAGCAGATACTATGGCACTTTCTCACTCAAGAGGATGTTTAGGACTTGTTACTTATAGGAGAAAATCCTGTTGATTTTGGTTACCTGCCAACCATACAGCAGGAACTGGTAAAGTACAGCACTCTACATCACAGATATCAAAGGAAGAAAAATGAAAATGCAGGGAAAGTAAAGGACAGAAACAGAATTTTAATGTGCTCTATTAGTCTTTCCTATATATCACTCATTAAGTGGCTTCCTGATACAGGAGCAGGATAAGAATTCAGTGCCTATCTGCAAGTCAGTTAACACCACCTAAATCCATGTCTAACAGCGGATGCTATCCAGTTTACCAATATTGATCACTGGCATGTATGTACATCATGTTCCCACCTTCTTCACTATGTCTGTCACAATAGCTTATGCCCACAAATGAAAATTGATTAAAGAAACCTTTTTGGTGGAAGACAAGTGCTCAGAAGATTTAAACTCTATATTTTTGATACTTTTCCTGCTCTCAGAGAAGATAAACACACCACAAGAGGCCAACAGGATGAAACCAAAATGTTACAGGTTTATGTTTGTTTAGGAAGGTAATTTCAATTTGTTTATTTAAAGACATTATTGAAGAAAAAAAAGATGACATGACCATATAGAATGGCACCAAAAGCAAAATGGTGATCCCCATTCCATCAAGGACATGTTTTTTAGTTCTATATTCAGCAGCAGTGCTTCTTGAGAAGACAACCATGTCAGATCACCTGCCTCTTCAAAATGTAGCAGTAGTCAACAAAGTAAACAAAATGTCAACATGAAAAAAGGAATGGATGGAAACGGATACTGAAACAGTATAAAAACCCATGGCAGGTCAACAGCTTTTGTGTATGGTCACTAGAAGTTAAATCCTGGCTTTACTGAAGTCAGAGGGAATTCCACCGCTAATGTCAATCAGGTCAGGAGTTCGGCCTCTGTTAGTAACAGATGTTAAGAAATGCAGAGAGTTGGGCAACAGACAATTGGTGTGATCAACAATAAGCCAAGTCTTTTTATATAAAGACAGCTGAAGCAGTAGATTGTTAAAAGAGAAAGTAAATCAAAGAGGTGAAGTGAAGAAAAGACATGTAACTAAGTAACAAGACTTCACAGTTGTGTCCCACACCTTCAGAAGAACAGCAGGAAGTAGGTGATTCAAGCCAGCTACTTGCAGGCTAAGACACATACATTTAGATTAATTATTTCCTGGAGGAAGCAATAAACCAGCAGTCCATGTGGACACAGCGGTCCCATCAAAACCAACAAGAAATGCCTGTGGTCTCAGGAATACTCAGAGAGAGCCACTATCAACATCCTGATCTGAAAAACAAGTATTTCAGTAACTGCAACTCGTAGTAGGCACACTTTAGCAGATCGAGACCTAAAGTAGTTTTAAAAATACTGATTTGCCTTAGAGCATAAGAAGGACAGAAGGAGAAATTGCAGTAAGAGTCAGCTAGAAAAATGTGTGTTTGCCTTTGCACATGGAAATGTACGTTTACCTCACAAACAGCAGGGAGAAGCAGGAATAGAATAGAATAGAATCATTAAGGTTGGAAGTGACCTCAAGGATCATCTAGTCCAACCATCCCCCCACCACCTATTCCCCACTAAACCACGTCCCTAAGTACCACATCTAACCTTTCCTTAAACACCCTCAGGGATGGTGACTCCACCACCTCCCTGGGCAACCCGTTCCAATGCCCGACCACCCTTTCCGAGAAGAATTTTCTCCTCATCTCCAACCTGAACCTTCCCTGGCGCAACTTGCAGCCATTTCCCCTTGTCCTGTCACTAGTTATCTGCGAGAAGAGGCCGACGGAGCACTTCTAAAAGAACCCCTGTGCAGTACTAACACTGAGCAAAACTGAAGCCAATGGAGCTGCATTGGCTAAATAAAGCAGGGATGATCCCAGGGACCCAGCACAGTAGTGGTCAACCTAAAGACCAACAAAAAGTAAAAAAAAAAAAGTATAAAAAAAAAAAAAAAGATGATACTATTTTTGAGCAGGTGGTGTGAACACAGAGTATGGTGCTGAGAGCAGCCCTAACTACTACTGGTCGGGGCAGCTGGAGCTGAAAAAGGAACAGTCTGTGTAAGCAGCCTCATTTCCCATCACCGTAATTCTAAAATCATCACATTACAGCGGAAGACTGTCTGAGGTAATCAGATGGGTGACTAACAAAACCTACTGGGTGAAGAGAAGCAGCCTTCCAGAGGAAGACTGCTCTTCATCCAAGTTGGGAAACTTCAGTGCAGTCCCCATCTAATAAGCAGGGTTGAAGTTTTCATGTGTCTGAACGAGCTGAATGCCAGCAGCTGCGTAAGAACTAAATTTACCACCGCAGTCCCAGGAACGCCTGCATTTTCTGCTAAAATAAAATCTCTGGGCCATTAGCCTATTGAAATAGAAGCTTTTCCACTTAACTGAAGGCATTTACTCATTCTCTTTCCGCAACTCTCATGCTCCAGTTCCAGTAAAATCCTGCTTGGTTTCAGAGTTTTTTTATGGAAACACACAGGCATCAGCTAAAAAGTACCAATATTATGCGAGTGGTATTAAACAATTCACTTCACTGGGTTCCTCTGTGCCTCACATTTATTCCTAAGAAAATGAACTGCAGCTGTCAGAGTGCTGGCTGACCTGCTGGGGACTGTGCTGCATTCCTGCACATGAGCTGACATAGCATTTTCTAAAATTTATTTCCCAAGGGGAAAGGGTTATAAATAAGTCTCATATTCATGGTAAATCTCCTGCCCTTCATTCCCTAGCGCTTTGAGCGAGGGCAGGTTTTTTGTCACAGGAAGTTGCATCAGTTTTCAGAAAAAGTGTATTAGCTTACACAATTTGCTTTCGTCAACCTGCCTTTAAATTGACCCCTACCAAAGCTAGATTATAAAAGTTCAGTTTCAATTTTCTCTGTAGTCACTGCTCTATACATTCATTATCTGCAGAAATTAGACTGGACATTTATGAAATCTGCAGCTGTTTTTGAAGAAGAAAATTTTTTATTAAAATACATTTTGGTTTTGTTTTGCTTAAAGTAACTTTTAAACAGCTGTAAAGAACCGCTAAATGATTAAAGACATTTCTGTATACCTTCTGAAAATACATATAGTCAGACCTCTAGGGATGTTTTCTCTTAGGCTCTACACTTGTAATTGAATGAGAAGCTGAAGCAATGAAAGAGGGGTTTCACCACAGGCTCTAGAATCCAGCAGAGAGGCTTCACTCAGGGGTAGGATCCTCAGTTTGCAAGCATTTATGCCTGGGGCATCACATGGATGACCTGTTTGCTGATCCCATTACAACAATGTTCTGATCCCAGAACTGGAACTTCCCAGTCTACCCCCCTTTTCTTAAAGGCCAAACCCCAAGCAAGCAATATTGCCTACCTGGACATTACAAAATGTCAGATTTCTCCCTGATATTTTAGTTTTCAAGGGGCCTTTCAGAAGGCATCCAGAAAAAAAAAAAAAAAAAGCAATGTAAAAAAAGAAAATCATCAGATAATGTGCAGGCATTCTCTAAAAGATGAAACAGATGATTTGGCCAGATAAGCACTCAAAAGGCAGGAATGCAGAGGGAAGGATTTGATGCTGCTGAGCTGCATGTTGCAGTGCAGCCAGTGGGACTGATGAAAGAGTAGCATGGGATAAGGATGCAACCCACAAGAACAACTGGATTGTGCTCTGAAATACAGAGACTTAAAAGCATGAAGACTCAAACCAGAGCTTCCTGGTCCACATTTAGACTCCCCCATATTGGAGAGTCACAATTTTGGGTTTCAACACAAACATTTACCAAAGGTGAGACCAATGTCCATTTGCAAGAAAGAGCTAAGGGTTAGATATAGTTCACAGCATGCCTTTTGCATTTTAACCCATTTCTTTCCTGTCATCATTCCATAAGTAAGTGCTTTGCTTTGAGGAAGTTACAAATGTCACTGTGTTTTCACAGGCATCTAGGAGGAAATCCATTGATGGGATTAAATAATTTGCTAGGTCAAGTGAGACCTGAGGCTGGTGAACAGGGTTTCCTGCAACAAAACAAGCATCATGGATAATGGGAATCAACCCAGAGGAAAATGCAAGGACTGGCGCTTGGAAAGGGTAACCACTTAAAAACTAATCAAAAGGTACAGTTCACCGTGTAGTTATGCCAGCTACTTATTAATCTTACACATTAATTTTTAATAACCTTCAAAATAGGGAGATGGGGATATTTAAATACCAGGTGTGGAAGAAGCCTGTGGCTCCTTAGACATGCTCCCTGTAGACTCTAAGCAAGCTTCCTTTGCAAACTCTTCTTCAACACATGGAAGGGAAGAAAACATCTCCTCTCCAGTGAAAAGCAGCTGGACAAACCTCTTCCAGTCACTTAAAACTCAAAGTACTGAAATAGACAGTCTTATCCTGCAGCTAAGAACAAAGTAGCACAGCAGAGAGGCAAATTACAAAAGTAAGAGTTCAAAGGGACAAGTGGCCAATTGTCTACAAATACAGTCAGAGAAACTAAAACTTTTCTTGCAAGGTTCCTTAATATCATCTGCTGCTAATATCCTGGAGGACAGACCAGATGACATCAAAAAGAGGATGTAAAATTGGAAGAACTTCTCAACACAGACATGATTTAGGTAACACCCAAATGCTCACTGAAAATAAGGCTGTACCTCAAAGTTGAAACTTTAGCACACAATGAACGTGTTTCTTGTATAGCACCTTCACTCCGAAGCAGTATTCCCTCTCCAAAGGGAAATACTGCGGTTGTTCAGTGCTAAAGAGCACTAGGGAGCAGCTCAAAATACGAGCTGAACAAGACAATATCTAAGAGGAACTGTACAAGGGACATGATGAGACTACTGTGCAATTTACAGCCTCTTGCAAAATACATTCCTGGAGTTTGACATCAATATCCTGAAATAGGCAAATGTGGCAGTTACTTGGCAGAGGAATAGAATAGAATAATTAAGGTTGGAAGAGGCCTCAAGGATCATCCAGTCCAACCGACCTCCCCCACCACCTATTACCCACTCAACCATGTCCTTCAGTACTGCTTCTAACCTACCTGAGGTACAGGGAAATTATGATGCCCTGAGTGAAATTCACCCCTACTTATCCTACTCTTAGAGGCAGTGTAGCTCAGTGCCACAGGCAGCAGCTGTGTGCTGTTACAGGCACATGGCTGAATAGTGCACATGGTTTGCACACGACAAGTTTTACATACAATGAAGCTGTGCCAAAACAAAGAGAGCATGATCAAGATCTCTCCCTTCCATTCTTCTCAGCTGTAAAATGTAAATCTCCAAGCTGGAGGGCATTGATTTTCACATGGCGTATCAGACTTGGGATCTCCCTGAAGAGCTGCTTCCTGGAACCCACCACCTGGCAAAGCACTAACCACATGTAAGTGCTTCTTCCAATTCAGAAGAACAGTTCAATTCACCCCACCAATCTTCCCTCCTGAAACTTTCCTATTTGTCCCCACCATTTGTAAATGTGATCCCAAATTCTCCTTGTACTTCCCTAGCTGTAGAATGGTCTCTAGATCTCTAAGCACGGTGATTCATGAAAACACAGAAGGTGCTCCACAACACCCCCATTCCCATGCATAGAGGCAAGCAAACTGGGGGTAATACAAACAAATTAATATTCAAAGACACCTGACTATTTTTTTTTTTGGTTACAGGTGGGGCACCACAGCATAAGGCATTTGCAGACTTTTCCAAAAAAGTTGGGATTTGGGATCTTGGGAGTTGTTGGGATTTTGGGATTCAAGATTAAGAAACACTACTTTGGACAACAGTTGTGTGGGGATTCCTCATATAGGTACTTCAAGTTTTTCCAACCTTTGGCATACAGAGAAACCACACTGCCCATATTGCCAAGCAGATGGGCATAACTAGAGCATAGCACTGGAACTGAAGTAAGAGGATTACATTGCAGGAGGGACATGTTTTGGTGCAAGACTAGAGGCTTAAAGGGATTAAGAGACAGGAGCTGCTTCCCAGAGTGACAGGGTGGAAAACAGTAAAGCCCACAAGTAAACATTGCCTGTAAATAAGCTTCATATTCTTCATAAGCAGAGAAGTACAGAACAGCCGATGAGGCAGTGACCACGTCAACTGCATCTTCAGCCCCCTCCACTGTCCCCAGCACCACCTTAACTCAAGTCATACCTTCATTTATTTGTCTCCTTGTGCCTTTTATCACCCTAGTTTCTTCTTACTGCTGCTCTTCCCACGTGAACCAGACCTTTTCTCCTGTCTTTCTAGTGTTATTTATATTGTCTTTCTCTGTATCATTCCCCACCACCACTGGAAAACAGTTCGGAAATACTTTTTAATTCAATACAAGAGAAGGATGTTGGGATGCTATATAAAGGAGAGTGACTTTCATATCAAGAAACTGGAATGGATAGAAATATAGCTGTCTTCACAAGATCTAATCCCAGGTACAAAGGGAAACTTCTGTAAGCTTTAAAAAAAAGGACTGAAATCATTTTTAAATCCAAGAGGATTTTATTTTTCTGCTAGCTAACACTTCTCAAAGGTGGAGCATTAGATTTGGCTTCCAGTTCAATATGCTCTTCTAACAAATACTTACAAAAGCGGTGGGTTTATTCCCTGAAAGATATGGAGTTAAACTCACTAACATGAGTTACAAATGCCAGAGGGTCTAGCACAACTGGAACATCCTATCTGGATGTAATTTAGAAATCAGAAAACTGCCAAATTCAACCGATACTTTAAAGAAAGAAGAGAATTCAGGAGCAGGGCTGTGTGGTGCTAGGCATTGTAGCATGTGGCAAAAAGCTGGAATTGCTTCAGAAAGCTTATAACACAAGAAAATTTAACGATGACTACAGCAAACTGACAACAGACACTAAGAGGGATGGATACTGGTGTATCAAGTAAAAGTTGCCAGGCATACTTATGTCAAATGCATTAAAATAGACACATGTATATACATGTAGATTTGGCTTCCAAACCCTCCACTACAAACTGCATTTTGGGTTAATTTAATGGAAAGAATCTACACTAGACAGGGCCTAATCTCAAGGGCTACAGTAAACTAAGACTAAGAAGCACTCTCAAAAGAGAAGTCCTGCAAGTGTCATCTGAATTTTAATGACAAGGTTTCATTTGTATCACAGGCAGCATCAAAAAAGAAGAGCAAAGGATCACTGAGAGAGGGATGGGGAACCAGGAGGTGCACTTTCTGTAGTCAGACCTTTATGGCCTTGAATACTAAACCCTCCCAAAGCTCACCTAAAAAGAATGGGACAGAAAGCCAGAGATCACCTCTGAGTGCTGACAGGTAAAACTGGTTCATATCTATAAACGGTAAAGAGGAGGACAACTTGCAAAAATGCTCGCATTACAATGAGCATACTTAAATTGTCTTCCCACTGCTGTTCAGGAGCTCATGTTTCCTCCTTGTTAAATACACTTCTTCCTATTGCAGTTGCTCTGTGTTCATTTCAAATACATCTGTGTTCAGCTTTCTTTTTCTTTCAGTGAAAAGTATGTTAACATCTTCCCTAGAGTCAGACACGTGAGAAGCGAGAAGGCTTCTACTTGTGCTTCCACAAATCAAAAACAGCTGCTACATGGCATGGCAGAAGTGAAAACTCTTTTAAATAAAAAGCAGAAGAGGAAAAAGGGGAAAGGAGGACAGAGCAAGCAGTAAGCAATATCACAGAATCACAAGGG